>CP092871.1:74105826-74141922 GCA_030710605.1 Cordylochernes scorpioides | reverse complement strand
TATGTTATATATATATATAAATGAGATTTTCTGTTGATTTTTTTTTATTATCTGAGGAATATGCTATGTTAATGCAGTCGTGGTTAAAAATCTTGAAATAATAATAATAAAAATAGTTTTGATCAGATATTGCTTTAATTGAATTTATGGAATATATATATAAAAAACATAATTTGATTAAAGTACTGCCTGTCTTAAGGCGAGTAGAACAAGGAAAATCAAAAGATTATTTACATAATGTGCAAAAGTTTTGAGCCGGCCATTGGGAAACAACAACAATGAGTTTTTATGGTGAAAAAGACGACCTCTGGCGGTCGATTTAGCAGAGTATTTGTATCTATGAAATATAATTTTTTTAATTAAAATAATATTTTAATATAACATATATATATATCGTGATTTAAACAATGTGATATGTAAGTAATAAAGTATGACGTCTTTTCTAGTCGTCTCAAAGTGACACCAGCTTGCCACCGGACACCCGGGGGATCCAGAGAGGGACAAAGAAGGGGCGTTGGTCCGGATGTTGACAGTTAGTTAGGTTACAGTGGATATTTTCGGAGAGGCCCGCTCAGTGCTAGGTCTCACGGCGGCCCTCGTGGCCGCCGTTTTGGTTCCTCCCTGCCTCAGCGGCTTCATGCAGGACGCCGAGCTTTCCTCAGTTAATCCTCAACTTTCCCCTGACCCTGGTGCCACGTTAGACGTACTAGGAGAGCGTCTTTTGATCCCAAACTTTGTCCTTACTGTCCCGTGCGGACTTCCCACTCTGCACGCCTTGCCACTCAACCCCGACTGCTTCCAACTCACTTGTTGGCTTACCCGGGTTTACGACATATATATATTTAAAACAAAAAAGGCATATCCTGACCGCCTACAAGAGCATCATCACTTGAGATTATCGTTTGAAAGTTTATATTTCAAATAACAAATGATACTCGTTGTAGTGGCTTTACTGTTCAATAAAAATTATAAGAAGCATTTTGCCACCTGATTTTCGAATACATGAATTTTATTTATATTTTGATACTAGTGATAGAGGGAGGGAGAGACTATGAACTAAATAAACTGGAAATATACATACATGTTGACTGATAAAAATTAGAGGTAAGGATGGTCTAAACCGTTGGTTTTCAACCGCTACGACCCGGGTTCGATTCCCGCATTGGGCACTTTTTTCTGATTTAAAAAAATGCTCCAATGGCCCCCGATTCTTCCAAAGGTCCAACCCCACCAGTGAGTGCAAGTAACCAAACGGGGCTCTGGCACATTTGTAAGTGCAAAGTCGAACTGCTTTTCACATGTGTAGACATGTGGTGCACTTACAGTAAAAACAGTCGCCAACTTCTACCCACCATGATTATCATGGCCTGTATCACGTGTACTAGAGATAAGCAAAAAATAAGCATATTAAAGATTTATATTTTATAATTGAATTTAGAGATTTTGGCTTAATTTTCATACATCTAATTTAATTTAAGGAAATTATTAAATATAATATTCAACACTCGCGCGTATTGTGAAAAATAATATTTTTATAAATATATTACCACATTCTCTCACAATACCTTATATATCACGGTTACTGATAATATAATAATAATATTTATAAAAATAGACATTTGAAAATTATACCTAGTATGTTTCTTTTCAACGAAAAATCAAAATTTATTTTAAGGAGAAATAACGATTATTTCTAACCTTAGGGATGACGTATGAAAAGATGAATTGTAAAGAGTAATGATAAACGGAAAAATAAAAATTTTGTTTTTTTTTCGTTGAAAAGAAACACATGCGGTATAATTTTCAAATGTCGTTTTACGATCACAAGCCGCATTATATTATATAATAATATTTATAATAGTAATCACTAACATTTTTTTAAAATTCAAACGCCATCTATCGATAACATTTATAATTATTTTTAGCACAATATATATGTTTCTTAAACTGTTAAATATTATCATCTAAAAATGTGTATTATCGCAGCAAAGTCTGTAGAGATAATATTCGATAATAGTATATTGGAAAAAACATATTTCCAAAAATAATAATTACAAATATTATTGATAGATGGCAATTAAATTTAAAATTTCTAATAATAGCTTCATAATATGTTAGGCATTGCTCGATGCATTTCTTGTCATTATTGTTATACACCTAAACAGACGTATAGGATTTGAAAATATAGAAATCTATAAATAGGTATTTAATTAAAAAGGCATATATTGGATCAGAATATCATTTATTTTATCAATATTTCAGTTGGCTGAATGCCAACCTTTTTCAAGGTATTACAACATACACATGTTGTGTTAAAGTTAATTAAAGACATATAAGCATATGTCCATAGGTTCCCTAAACACCCCTAAGCTGCCTTCCTTAGTAATCACAAGGTATACGTTATTGTTCTGCAGTCGTGGCAATAATAATAATAGTCTTGATCAGAAATTGCTTTAATTGAGCTAAAGGAATATATTAAAAACATAGTTTGATAAAAGTACTGCCTGGCTTAAGGTGTAAGAATAAAAAAAGGAAAAACTTATTTACATAATGTACAAAAGGTTTAAGCCGGCCAACGGGAAACAACAACAATGAGTTTTTATAGTGGAAGTCCCGACATCTGGTGGCAGACATATAAACAGAATATTTGAATCAATTAAATATAATTTTAAATAAAATATTTTTTTAATATAACTTATATATAACTATATTTTGAACTGGGAAAGAGAGGAAGGAAATTTTGAGGGAATTGCTTTTGTATGTTTGTCTTTTTTCTCTTTTCTCCTTGTATATAGACAATGTGATATGATATATTGTCGCAAATATCCCTGAGTTTGGGATATCGTGTTATAGGATGTTGATAAAGTTAAATTAATATAATAGTATATCATAATAAATATATTTCCCCAGAAATAATAATTGCAGATTTTATAATTTGCTAAGACAGCATTCATTCGTCAAACATTCACTCGGGCTGTACCCAGGCGAAGCCGGGTCATTCAGTTGGTTATCTAGAAAATCCCTCTTTCTAAAAAGAAAACAACTTCTCCCATTACATAGATGCAAAATCTTGGCGATATCCTTTGATCAAACTAATTGACATTTTGTGTTTATTATGAAGGGAGAGGTATCCCTTCTTCTTTTAGATCAAAATTTCCTCACTGCAAAATCTCTTTTTCACAAAAAAGATTCAATAATAACTGAAACTATTATAGAAATATACAAAAATAAAAAGGTCCAAGCAATATTTAGAATAGTTTCAATAAAAATACACTAATAGGGTTAAAACTTGATGAAGTGGAAATTCTTTGATGTCGCCGGTCGTTTTTTTTTTTTTTTTAAGGAGAGAGAGGCAATTTTGTTCAAACTTGGTTATCAAGTATGTCTTCAATAAAGGTCACTGTAATATCTTTCAGAGTTATTGTCTGAATCCCTATATACATGCTAAAAGGTACAACTTCTTTAAGTTTTGTTCATGAGTGTATATTGGCTATCTCGTGTGTCTTCAATAAAGGTCACTGTAATATCTTTCAGAGTTATTGTCTGAATCCCGATATACATGCCAAAAGGTACAACTTCTTTAAGTTTTGTTCATGAGTGTATATTGGCTATCTCGTGTGTCTTCAATAAAGGTCACTGTAATATCTTTCAGAGTTATTGTCTGAATCCCGATATACATGCTAAAAGGTACAACTTCTTTAAGTTTTGTTAATGAGTGTATATTGGCTATCTCGTGTGTCTTCAATAAAGGTCACTGTAATATCTTTCAGAGTTATTGTCTGAATCCCTATATACATGCTAAAAGGTACAACTTCTTTAAGTTTTGTTCATGAGTGTATATTGGTCATCTCGTGTGTCTTCAATAAAGGTCACTGTAATATCTTTCAGAGTTATTGTCTCAATCCCGATATACATGCTAAAAGGTACAACTTCTTTAAGTTTTGTTCATGAGTGTATATTGGTCATCTCGTGTGTCTTCAATAAAGGTCACTGTAATATCTTTCAGAGTTATTGTCTGAATCCCTATATACATGCTAAAAGGTACAACTTCCTCAAGTTTTGTTCATGAGTGTATATTGGCTATCTCGTATGTCTTCAATAAAGGTCACTGTAATATCTTTCAGAGTTATTGTCTGAATCCCTATATACATGCTAAAAGGTACAACTTCCTCAAGTTTTGTTCATGAGTGTATATTGGCTATCTCGTATGTCTTCAATAAAGGTCACTGTAATATCTTTCAGAGTTATTGTCTGAATCCCGATATACATGCTAAAAGGTACAACTTCTTTAAGTTTTGTTCATGAGTGTATATTGGTCATCTCGTGTGTCTTCAATAAAGGTCACTGTAATATCTTTCAGAGTTATTGTCTCAATCCCGATGTACATGCTAAAAGGTACAACTTCTTTAAGTTTTGTTCATGAGTGTATATTGGTTATCTCGTGTGTCTTCAATAAAGGTCACTGTAATATCTTTCAGAGTTATTGTCTGAATCCCGATATACATGCTAAAAGGTACAACTTCTTTAAGTTTTGTTCATGAGTGTATATTGGCTATCTCGTATGTCTTCAATAAAGGTCACTGTAATATCTTTCAGAGTTATTGTCTGAATCCCTATATACATGCTAAAAGGTACAACTTCCTCAAGTTTTGTTCATGAGTGTATATTGGCTATCTCGTATGTCTTCAATAAAGGTCACTGTAATATCTTTCAGAGTTATTGTCTGAATCCCTATATACATGCTAAAAGGTACAACTTCCTCAAGTTTTGTTCATGAGTGTATATTGGCTATCTCGTATGTCTTCAATAAAGGTCACTGTAATATCTTTCAGAGTTATTGTCTGAATCCCGATATACATGCTAAAAGGTATAACTACTTTAAGTTTTGTTCATGAGTGTATATTGGCTATCTCGTGTGTCTTCAATAAAGGTCACTGTAATATCTTTCAGAGTTATTGTCTGAATCCCTATATACATGCTAAAAGGTACAACTTCTTTAAGTTTTGTTCATGAGTGTATATTGGCTATCTCGTGTGTCTTCAATAAAGGTCACTGTAATATCTTTCAGAGTTATTGTCTGAATCCCGATATACATGCTAAAAGGTACAACTTCTTTAAGTTTTGTTCATGAGTGTATATTGGCTATCTCGTGTGTCTTCAATAAAGGTCACTGTAATATCTTTCAGAGTTATTGTCTGAATCCCGATATACATGCTAAAAGGTACAACTTCTTTAAGTTTTGTTCATGAGTGTATATTGGCTATCTCGTGTGTCTTCAATAAAGGTCACTGTAATATCTTTCAGAGTTATTGTCTGAATCCCTATATACATGCTAAAAGGTACAACTTCTTTAAGTTTTGTTCATGAGTGTATATTGGTCATCTCGTGTGTCTTCAATAAAGGTCACTGTAATATCTTTCAGAGTTATTGTCTCAATCCCGATATACATGCTAAAAGGTACAACTTCTTTAAGTTTTGTTCATGAGTGTATATTGGTCATCTCGTGTGTCTTCAATAAAGGTCACTGTAATATCTTTCAGAGTTATTGTCTGAATCCCGATATACATGCTAAAAGGTACAACCTCTTTAAGTTTTGTTCATGAGTGTATATTGGCTATCTCGTATGTCTTCAATAAAGGTCACTGTAATATCTTTCAGAGTTATTGTCTGAATCCCTATATACATGCTAAAAGGTACAACTTCCTCAAGTTTTGTTCATGAGTGTATATTGGCTATCTCGTATGTCTTCAATAAAGGTCACTGTAATATCTCTCAGAGTTATTGTCTGAATCCCTATATACATGCTAAAAGGTACAACTTCTTTAAGTTTTGTTCATGAGTGTATATTGGTCATCTCGTGTGTCTTCAATAAAGGTCACTGTAATATCTTTCAGAGTTATTGTCTGAATCCCGATATACATGCTAAAAGGTACAACCTCTTTAAGTTTTGTTCATGAGTGTATATTGGCTATCTCGTATGTCTTCAATAAAGGTCACTGTAATATCTTTCAGAGTTATTGTCTGAATCCCTATATACATGCTAAAAGGTACAACTTCCTCAAGTTTTGTTCATGAGTGTATATTGGCTATCTCGTATGTCTTCAATAAAGGTCACTGTAATATCTTTCAGAGTTATTGTCTGAATCCCTATATACATGCTAAAAGGTACAACTTCCTCAAGTTTTGTTCATGAGTGTATATTGGCTATCTCGTATGTCTTCAATAAAGGTCACTGTAATATCTTTCAGAGTTATTGTCTGAATCCCGATATACATGCTAAAGGTATAACTACTTTAAGTTTTGTTCATGAGTGTATATTGGCTATCTCGTGTGTCTTCAATAAAGGTCACTGTAATATCTTTCAGAGTTATTATCTCAATCCCGATATACATACTAAAACTTCCTTAAGTTTTGTCCATGAGTGTAATTATGACATCGTGAAATTGTACATCAAATATAAATATATTACAGAAGATATTTATCATACTATAATAGACATTTTCCTGAGCGTCAAACTGAATGTTGCTGATAAATAGCGCCATCTATCGGAATATTTATCAAATATTTAGTGATTTTCGTTTTCACGTTTTTCACAGAGTTGGTCTATTCTCTCGAAATATCAAGAAAACCAAAAACGTGAATATTTATTTATAAAAATAATTTATTACTTCTATTAATAATTATATTATATAAAAAGTAATAAAAAGCGTCATCTATATGTAATAAATAAAACAATTAAGCACGAATTTTTATTTTTCAAATAAAACAATTTCCCTGATTTTTTACTTGGATAAAAAAAAAATAGTAGAGGGACTGGCTCATCAGTGGTGAACCCTCCCAACGGTTTCGCCAATTTAACCCACCAGACCGCTTCTTTAAGCTCTAATACTATAAGATTCTGCTTATATATGAGCCATAGATTTAAGTATGTAAATATATATTAAATATATTTCTATACTAAAAACGTATGTCCATAGTTTACTTAAATACCATAACTCAGATTCCACCTTTCAGTGTAGCATATATAAGTAGAATCGTCCAATACAGTATTAGAACTTTAAAAAGCGGTCTGATGGATAAAACTGGCGAAACCGCTGGGAGGGTTCACTACTGATGAACCAAGCCCTCTCAATATATTTTTTCATCGCAGAAAGAACAGTAGAAAGTTTGTTTTATTTGAAAATAAAACATTCGTGCTTTATTTTTATATTTATTTCATTATTAATTATTAATTTAAATAAATGATCACTTTTTGTTCAAAATAAAAATAGAGATATATAAATCTCTAGAAGCTAAAGAAATCTCACAATTTAAAATGCTAAATTTTGTTTAATTAAAGTTTCGAATAGTTTTAAAATTTTGATTTTTTGTTATATTGAACTTAATATAATAGAAATACTTATCAAAACAATGTCCTTAAAATTTTAAATAATGTTATATATGTTTTAAACGTCTTGAAAGTATTAAAAAAATGAATTTTAATTTATTAGTTTTTCTCTCTCTCTCGAGAAACATAAAAATTATTTATATTCGTTTAAAAAAATCAGACGATATTTTAAAACAATAACAAATAAGGGCTAAATGAAAAAATATATCTTTTTAAATATAATATATATATTAATATAATAAATATATTTATTAAATTTTAATATAATAAATGAATATATATAATAATTTTAATAAAATATTTTATATACATATTCTTTACCTATATTTTTCGATTAAAAATGCATAGAAAAAGAAATCTATTCCAGCGCCCCCTGTAAATTACCAAATTCTATTCAGCCGTCAGACAATGTCAGAAGAACAATCTCTGAAGGTGAGAGTTCGATGCAAAACTCCATCATCTTCTGAAATTTGATTTGGTATTCTGGATTTCTCCTTGTTCTACTTTGGCGTATAACGACATCATGACGTATTGTGGCTGAAAGCAGACGACCTTTTTTTTAGAAATATATATTTTTTACAGGGTTACGGGGAAAAAATATTTTATATATGAAATATTTATATATTATAAAGTATAATTTTTATACAAAAATCTATTTTGTATATTTAAATATTTCTGACAGGATATAAATTATCTTTTTCTTATTATATTTATAATAGTTAGAAATAATTATTTTAATTATTGTCAACTTTGTTGAGTTGTTTTAAAAATTGTATAATATTTTATTAACAGAGATGGCTTTTTATTACATTTGATCTTCTTCTTCTTCTTTTTTATCTCCACACTGGGTGAAGTAGAATGCGTCTGCCTTTGTCACTAAGACTGGGAGCACTACTTAGTGGCAGGCCGACTTAGCTCCAAAATAAATGGCCGCCTCTGACATGAGGAACAGACGCCATGTGCAGCCGCTCCTAACATGGAGAACAAACACTGCCCATCCTGTATCCCTGGATTAGGAGCCCTTACAGGGTACTATCAGCAAGGCCAGCTGAGCCCAGGTTTTTTAGCGAGCTTGTTACTGCTCCCCCTCCTCCTTTTTCATCCGGGCTTGGGACCGGCAAGGGGGGGGGGGGGTTACATTTGATGATTTGGTTAAGTTTGGTTATAGTTACGTGTTTTAGGTCATATTTCGTTAAGGTAAAGTTAAAGTTGAACTCATGAACAAAACATAAGGAAGTTGTACCTTTTACCATGTATATCGGGATTCAAACAATAACTTTGAAAGATATTTGATACACAGTGACCTTTATTGGAGACACACGAGATAACAAAGTGTAAACATAATTGACACATTTTGTCGTTGAGGTACAGCTTGCACCACGCTGATGAGGGCCAATAGTCCGAAACGCGTCCGTAGTTAGCTTTTCTTGATTAATAAAGAATGGGCATTTGGCCAATTCTGGAATAATTAAAAATCAACGAGAATAGTTGATATTTATTCCGATAGATGGCGCAAGCCATCAATACCGTTTAGTTGCACGATAAGGAGATGCCTTTTTCATAATTGACACTGTATTCTTAAAAAAAAAAAAGAAAAAACAGACGACCGACGACATCAAAAACTTTTCACTCCTTTAAGTTTTGTCTATGAGTGTAGGTTAGAGTGTGTTTAGATTAGAACAAATAAGATAATGCTAGGCTAGATTAGGTTAGAACAGGTCCAAGACGTCATCATATGTATAAAAAGGTAAGCAACATACTCGTGTTTAATTTAAAGAAGAAATAAGTATTTAAAACGTTTTTCCCTACAATGTATATCATTAAAAATAACATAAAACACCATATCTCTCTGGGTTAAAATGTAAAATATATTAATTATACATTTACATAACCATTTAAAACTAATTTGAACAATTAATAAACTCCCTAATGAAAAGTTTATTCCAACCTAATGTTATAAAAAAGAAAATATATATAATTGCAAAGTATATTTTTTGTGGTTATAAAAAATATGCTAGTGTTCGAAAGGTAAGTTTTCATTAGGTCTATTTGAATCTGTAAATCTTGAAAATGGTATAGAATTTAGAAACTAGCTTATTTAAACATTTTATTTCTCAGAAAACACACACAGACATTCATAAAATCAAATATGCAAATATGTTAGTAAATGTTGAAAATTGAGCAATCCATTTTAATAACATTGAAATAAAAGCATATCTTGGATCAATATAATCTCGTGCATCAAACGGATGATGGGCTTAGAAGGAGTTTGAATTCCTAGAGGAACATAGGCAAACAGCCTCATCCAAATATCGGAAATATTTAATAAATTATATTTTGATCTAAGATATGCTTTTATTTTAATGTTAATAAATATGTATAATAGCAGCGCAGTATCCTTATCTGGTCGGTCTAATCGACTAATCGCGCGACATCTGTGTCGAAGTGATGCGGCTATTAGACGATGTTGACAATAGTGGGTCAAAGACGGAAGAATGCAATGTCAGGACGGCGGTGGTCGACCAATGGACACAACACCGCAGCACCGGATTCTACGTTATCTACCATCCAAAGAGTGACCGGCACACAAGTGTCCAAAATGACCATCAACAGGCGACTGAGAGAACGGAATCTAAGAGATCGCCGACCGCTACGATGCCTACCCCTCACACCCGTGCACCGACAAGTCCGACTACAGTGGGAGCGATCAACTTGGAACTGCGCTGACTGGGGACGTATAGTCTTTTGTGACGAGTCCCGTTTCTTACTGCGTCCTGACGACCGTCGTAAATGTATCTGGAGACGTCCTGGGCAGTGTGTGGATCCTGGCCTTACTTTAGAACACCACACAGGTCCACAACAGGGTGTTATGGTATGAGATACCATTTCATTTGATACCAGGATCCATAGATAGTCATTCCTGGCACCACAGCGGTACGTACATTCTACGGCCTGTTTTGTTGCTGTTCCTCTTACATCACCCCGGGCTTACTTTTCAACAAGATAATACCCGGCCACACACGGCACATGTTACTATGGATTGTCGACAATCTTTACGAACTCTTCTGTGGCCAGCAAGGTCGCCTGATCTCTCGCCCATAGAGCACATCTGGGACGTGATGGGAAGGAGATTGCAATCATCCCGGAATGTTGACTATTTATCCCGACAGTTGGAGACAATGTGACAAGAAATCCCGCAGCACACCATCCGGAATCTATCAGTCCATGACACGGCAGCCTACATCTAGGCCAGTGGGGGTCCAACAACATGTTGACTTTTTCAATTTGTGACGATCAAACTCTGAAATAAAACAATTAATTGTTCTGACATTTTATAGCCTTCCTCTATACATGTTCTTCACATACACCAATTTTTATCCCAATCGGACAACTCCTTCTTAGTTCTTCGATTTATTTCGTTATAGAGTGTATTAGAATGGATTAAAAACCAATCAGTGTTATGATATTTTAATAAAATTGATCAAGTTTTGGAAACCTCTCAGGAAGATTTCCTCTCATTGTATCATCTTTTCTCTCTATTCCAATCTACAAACACACACAAAATCTACTCATTCTTTTTATTAAAATTACAGATAACATATAAAATACAAAATTGATTTAAAAAAAAAAACGACTTGAAATGCCAAGAAATCTACATAACATATAAAGAGAGATTCGAACAAACAAAAGTTTAACAAAAGGTCCAAAGAAACAAATAAAACAAAAAGGGGTTTCATTACCTCAATAAACAAGGGAATTTCTCGATCGATGCGGTCGGTTTTTGTGCCCCAATAAAATCTCCCATAAGGGCTAAATGAGATCATTTGTATGCAGGCAGGTTGGACCAATAAAATTGCGGCGTTGCAGACGATCCTTTTACGCTGTTTTGATACCTCTTCAGGTGGTATCCCATCAACGAAAGTCATATTTCTTCCAAGATATCACTCCGTCTGCTGCTTTTCTACCTTTGAATATTCCACTATATACCCTTCGCCTTTATTTTTAATATCGAACTTGTGTTTTCTCTCCATCTGCGATTATATTAATGTTTTCATTTATTTCCAAGATTATATAGTCTTTGACGAGTGTAATATTTGTTTTTGACTAGTGCTTTAGATGTTGTACTAAATTAGAAAAACCGCGTGAGAACGCCCTTGCAACCTCAGAACAAGTCTTAACGCCTTGTCAAATGCTTTATTCTTTTTTATTTATCCTGACGAAGACAAAAGATTTTCGTTAAAACGTTGAGAAAATAAAACTTTAACTGGCCGAAGTGTCTATTTAAAGAAAATTTTTATTGTTAATATTTTTCAGGATAAATTATATATGCGCGCATGTGTGTTACCTTTTTTGTAAATAAAGAATTTGTGCTGTGGCCTTACTGCGATGATAAAATAGTTGGACCTGGCTCATCAGTGATGAACCCTTCCATCGGTTTATACACTTTCCTACTGTGTCCTAACTGCAATAGTTGAATGTAGTTGTTGGTCTCAAGAAGTTGAAAAATTTGTTTATCTTCAAAGTACAAGTATCCTTAGGGGAACATAGCGCTTTAAAAAAGATACTTCGGCCAGTATAAATCTTTTTATTACCTCGACGTTTCGACAAAAAGCTTTTGTCCTCGTCAGGAGCAAACAAAAATTAAAACATATAGCAAGGCGTTATAAATTATTCTAAGGCTCTAAGGGCGTTCTCACGCGATATTCTCCCTTAGAGCCTTAGAATAATTTTTAACGCCTTGCTATATGTTTTAATTTTTGTTTGCTCTTGACGAGGACAAAAGCTTTTTGTCGAAACGTCGAGGTAATAAAAAGATTTATACTGGCCGAAGTATCTTTTTTCAAGAAATATGAATGCCGGCCAGGCAGCCTCTATCTTCACGATAGCGCTTTAAGTTGAAATAAAGAAAAATAAGTTAAAAACAAGGATTGTTCTGACGTTATGAAAGCCTGGAAATTCGTCTATCCGAATGGTTAAAGGGCTCTTTATGTAACTTTATTGGGATGGACATAGAGGTGACATTTAGCTAGCAGCAAGTCCAATCTTCTCCTCCATCTTCAAGGTGCCTACTCCAATTTACCGAGAGGGGACGCACGATGTCTAGTGGTGACATAATGTCTCAGGACTTTTGGGACATGATGGAACAGCTTCTTGGTGTCGTCGCCATACTGTATGTCTCCAGTAGGAACAGTCTTTTACAACACCAATATTAACTCCTTTATATACATATAAGCTGAGAAATATAGAGTAGAAAATGATAGATAACTCAAAAGTCTTGGAAAACAAAAGCTTTAATGCATTTCCGAAGAAAATACAAAAGTAATTAAATTACAAAAGAACTGCATTGTCAAATTTGCATATTCTTTTATAATGGCCAAAATTTGCATATACTCCCTATTTACATCTAACGATATAATTGCAAATGCATATCTCCGTATTTATTTTTACCTTAAAACATCTATCTTACTAAGAATAAATCTTAAATTACTGACTATATTAGCAAATTGAGTAACCTGAAAGTAAGGTTATAAGTGTAGAATGAATACATGGGTATACATGTTATGTTAAATATTATTTTATTTTTTAAAAAAATTATATTTCATATATACAAATATTTTGTTAAGATGACTACCAGAGGTCGCCGTTTTCACTATATAAATCCATTGTTGTTGTTTCCCGATGACCGGCTCAAACCTTTTGTATATTATGTAAATAAGTTTTTCATTTTTTAGATTCTTATGCCTTAATACAAGCAGTACTTTAATCAAATTATGTTTTTTATATATTCCTTTAGTTCAATTAAAGCAATATCTGATCAAACCTATTTTTATTATTATTATCCTTTCAATATTTTAACCACGACTGCATCACCATAGCATAATCCTCAAGATGATCAAAAATCAGCCGGAAATTTCATTATTTTTATAACATACATATATATTATTAAATAGCAGTTGTATAGAAACATGAAATAACACGCGGCCTCTCAAAACCAGTTTTGTTCCTCCGATGAAATTTGGCGTATAGCCACACGGAATATTGGAAAAATAAATATATTGATCCAAAATAATCATTTTTCTAAATGAATAAAAAATATTAAATATAAATAGCTTTTATTTTGTTTACTTTTTTCTTTTGCAGACTCCGTAGTGGGTTCATGTATATAATGTCTTAATAAAGTCTCTGTGTGTATAGAAAATAAGAAATCGATGTTAAGAAATAAAACAGCGGACAGTTGTTTCTCTAAGGTAAAGTTTCGGAATATCAAATATTTAATGCGTTTGTATATCCAGGTATTCGTCCATCCATTCCAGACTTATAACTTACTTTGAGATATCGACTGTAGAAGAGCGTTGTTTTAGATCGAAAGCCCCTGGATAGTTATCAATAAAACATAAACATCATAATAATTATCTCTAATGAATGACCTATTGTTTGGTCGTTGAGGTACAGTTTGCACCACGCTGAGGAGGGCCAACAGCCCGAAACGCGTACATGGTTAGCTTTTCTTAATTAATCAAGAATTGGTATTTGGCCAATTCTGGAATAATTGAAAAATAAACGAAGAGTTGATATTTATTCCGATAAATGGCGCAAGCCATCAGTAACTTTCATTTGTACGATAAGAAGATACGTTTATTTTATAATTATCTCTAAATATTTCTATAACTTGTAATCCTAAGGTAATTTCAAGAATAAAAATACCAGAGATGAAGCGACTTGATATATTGAATTGGTAAGGCCTCAGGGGATGGGCCTTAGGTACTAATGGTCCAAGCCTTCCCAAGTTTCAGGTCATCGTGTTTTGCAGAAATTCATTTATTATGATTGGAAATAGGGTAATGTCGGTATCTATTCAACATAAGTAAGGACCTCGGTCAGTAAATCTTTTTATTATCTCGACGTTTAGACAAAATTATTTTGTCCTCGTCAGGAGCAAATAAAAATTGAAGCATTTGGCAAGGTGTTAATTTTTTAAAAATCGTTTTTAATCGAGGTAATAAAAAGGATTTACTGGCCAAGGTATAAGAACTATGAATGCCGCAGCCTTTATCTTCATGATAAGTAGAAGTTTGATTCATGTCTGAAAGAAACATTCGTGTTTTCATTTTCCATATATAAGTAAGAAGAGCCAACAATCAAACCAGCTGAACTGTAGAAGCACAACTGAAGAGATTGGCCCTGAACACATCTCTGTACAAAGGAGAAGAACAAACTAGAGATGTAGTGATGTACTACGTCCTCTGCAACCCAGTAGGATTCAATAGTGAAGGATTTTTGTCTAATAAGACAGTTACTACTAAATTATTTTAGCCATTTTAGTGAAAACATTTTCATCCATATAAATCAATTAACTCTAGCTTTCGGATCTTAGAGCCCTTCTACATGAGAAAGGTTAATTATAATGCCCTAAATTATAACTAACCTTACTCACATGCAGAAGGGCTCCAAATTCCGAAAAAGATCAGGTTAGTTGATTTATATTTTTTGCAAGAAACTTTTCCCTGAATCGAAATATTCTTCTCAAAAGATATTATACAAGGCATCTTTTTTTTTTTCAAATATTTTTAGTGTTTGATATATGGTTCAAAATTGAAGCTTTACAGAGTGCATTCTTTTGGTGTTAGGGATATCTTAACACTCGGAGTTTCTCTTGTCCATTAGTTGACTTGTCTTGAGTATCGTTTTCTATAGCTTATCTAACAGATTCTTGTTTGGACAAGTTATTGCAGTCATACTAACGGGTATTTTTAATGTACTGTGAAATACTTGGAGTATTGAAGTTCTAGTGTTGGAATGATACTGCTTAGATCGGATGAAAAGAAGGAATAGGAAAAAAAGGTGCAAGTACTTTATAATTTTGCCGGGTAAATAAAACGATGAGAGAAGAACCTAAAAGAGGGAAAGGATCATTATTTTGTAAGAAATGGGAAGAATGAATCATTGATAACTACGGGTTGATGCCATAGGAATTACTGTTACTTGAGTTGACAGTTTTGATAAAGTTGATAGAAGCCCTTTCTTCTATGTTTCCCAGAAAATCACGGGATCTCTCCATGACGCTGGTAATCTTCCTGGTAGAGCCAGAAAGAAGGAATTTCTCCTTGGACTGCCAGTTCATTACATTTATCAGATAACATGGGCCATCTAGATGGTAATATGATGTCAAGGAGACTCTTCTAGCTCGTCATGTTCAAGTTAGGTATTTTCTCACCGAAGTTTCTTCAGCCCTACCACTGATTAACAGTCGGATAACAGTAGATCATCTTTCCCTCTCATGTAGATTATACTCTCCTGGACCTTGTCTGTGTCTTCGGCGCTGACCGCTCTCTGAGATGACATCCAACCTGCCTCGTCCTTTGTGCTACCCATTGACGCCTGAAACCACTTTAGGCCTCATGACCAGGAGAGTATAATCTACATGAGAGGTAAAAATGATCTGCTGTTATCCGACTGTTTGTCAGTGGTAGGGTGGAAGAAACTTCGGTGAGAAAATACCTAACTTGGACATGACGCGCTAGAAAAGTCATTCACAACAATAAATATTGAATTCGTTCTCTATACATCCATAGTTCTACACTATAATATAGAGGTGAGCAAAGTTGTTGTTACCTATCCCAATTACATATAGAGCTTTGTCACGGCTAGTACTGTAAGTACATCACACGTCTATACATCCATTAATAAGACGAGTAAAGAAAGGCTCTATCTCAAAGGTCAGATAAAATATATGGTTCTAGAAGTCTCCTTAAACTCTAGAAATGGTTATTCAGGGCCAAAAAAATTCTGGAATAAAAACAAATCAACGAATAATTTATTTTTTTATTCCGACAGATAACGAAAGCCATGAGCAACGCTCAATAAATTAACATCAATAAATTTGCAAAGAGAAATTGAACTGGGATCAGGTGCATAAATAAAGAAAAAGGAATCTCCTGATCTCTCGAAATAAATATCAACTGTTGATTCTGGATTAATTAAAAATCAACGATTAGTTGATATTTTTTCCGACAGATGGCGTAAGCCATCAGCAAATTTTAGTTGCACGATCAGGAGATTTTCTTATCAATAAATTGATTTTAATATTTAACTATTTACGTTTTGACTGTTTAGAGGTAAAGATGTGGTAGCTTTCTATACATACTGTGTTGTTGTTGTCTTCGATAAATATAGCCAGGTCTATAGGAAGAAATCCTTGTCTGATTGTCTTGTGTAACCTTCATTTATTCATTTAGGTGAACCAGTCCCATTATAGGAATGCCTCCTTACTCAGACTTCTCCAAGACGATGATGTATTTCATATGTTCAGAATTCATTGAAGACTTTCGAGGGGAAAATAACACTGGGGAACAGCTGTTTTGATGCGTTGATTCAGGTCAATTCAGTTGCCGAAAATATAACGTCATCTATAATACAATATAATGCGGATTATGATTGTAGAACGAAATTTGGCAATTATACCGCAAATGTTTCTTTTAAACGAAAAATCGAAATTTATTTTAAGGAGAAATAACGATTATTTCTAACCTTAGGGATGAGGTATGATAGGATGAATTGTGAAGAGTAAAGAGTAAACGGAAAAATATGTCCAGGGTAGCCTAGTGGACATGGCATCTGCCCGGTAAGCGGAACACTTTGGGTTCGATTCCCATCCCTGGACACTTTTATTTTTCAGTTTATCATTACTCTTCACAATTCATCCTATCATACCTCATCCCTAAGGTTAGAAATAATCGTTATTTCTCCTTAAAATAAATTTCGATTTTTCGTCCAAAAGAAACATTTGCGGTATAATTGCCAAATTTCGTTCTATGACGTAATCTATTGGATTTTTTTGGACAACTAACGGGAGGGCAGATTGCCAATTGGGCAGTCCTGTATACATATATGTGGTATGCACGTCATCCTGTACGCTGATTGTTGTGGTAGGAAGGTTTACGCAGTCATAAGGCCTAAAGTAGTTTCAGGCGTCAATGGTTAACACAAATGACGAGGCAGGTTGGATGTCACCTTATAAAGAGAGGACAGCGCCCAAGACGCGGACAAGGTCTAAGAGGGATGTGATTTACATGAGAGGGAAAGATGATCTGCTGTTATTCGACTGTTTGTCAGTGGTAGGGCGGAAGTAAAACAAACAATCTCTTAAATAAGACCCCGTCTGGTCTTGGGCGCGGCGGACTCTCAATAAAACTTTATTGCTTCGTTTTGTATTATATGATGGCCAAACTGGCACGTTGAATTGTATCTACATTTTGGGGCTTTTACACTTTTATAATTATGGTACATATGGAAATATAGTGTATTTGAAATATAATATATTATTTAAATAAAAAGGCATATATTGGATCAAAATATCATTTATTTTACCAATATTTCAGTTTGTTGAACGCCAACTTTTATTAAGGTATTACAACATATTAATGTGTGTCAACAACAAACTCAGCGTCACATCTTTTCACATTTTCAAAACAAATATTATTATATATTTACATTTTCATCTTCTCCCAAGAGTTCTTGCCCTCTCTAGATCTTCTATACAGTGACGAATACAGGAACCAATACTTTTATATGGGATTTAGAATTGTACTGATTGGGGGTTGGAAATGCATACTTTGTTTAGAATTGCACTTTAAAAAAAATACTGATCTCAAAAGGTAAAGCTGATACTAAAAAACTGATTTCATATTCAGCGACCCAAATATAGTTACAATCTGTTCTAAAATCCTAGACACCCGCAAAAATATATTTCTGTTGTCCTGTCTGATTCGTTGATTTTCCTTGCTTTTTCCTTTTCCTTTCCTTATTCATAACCCTTTGACCTAATAGCAGTTTCACCCACCTTTATTAGCCGTTCAAAAATCCGGTAAACACTACACATATATAACAAATGAAAATATTAAGACGCGAATGTTTCTTTTCACAAATAAATCAAACTTCTACTGTCCTTACTGCGATGAAAAAATATTGAGACGGCTTGGCTTCATCGCAGAAAGGACAGTAGAATTTTGATTTATTTGTGAAAAGAAACATTCGCGGCTTAATGTTTTTATTTGTTATTTATAGATGGCGCGTTATTGCTTTGTATCTACACATTTGCGTGTGATAGAAAGGGTAGTTCGACCTTTCTACTTACAAGTTACCCCAGGGACGCTATTTTGGTTCCTTACATTGACTGACAGGGTTTGGCATAGAAAGAACAAACAACGACCGTAGCGCCATATTGTAGCAGCGGCTGAAACACGCAGAAACAAGGAGAGAGAGTTTATTTGAAAGTTCTTGATTTACTTTTCGATAAGCCAATATTGATCCATTTAAAGTAAAAGGAAAAATTGATTTCATGGAGAGAAGAAAAACAAAACTAAAAGTAGATTCGATTTTTCATTATTCCTTTTGTTTTTCTTTTTTAGAGATAAGAGGAAAGTTGACTCTTTAGAAATCCTTTTTTCTTCCTCTCTCTTTTTTTTTTGAGAGAATTGTAATTAATATAAATTGCTGATAAAAATCTCTTTTCTTTTTCTTTTCTTAAATTTCACCACGTAATCTGTGGCAGTGTGTGACATTTTTTTTTTTATGTTGAAAGTATTGTTAACTCTAGACATATGGTCCAAGTTTGCCTGGGTTCTACCCTATCGTATGTTTTGTCCAATCAATATTTGTTTATTAACAACGAATTATTGTTAGTAATATTACATTAATAGAGAGATTTTTTATATATTCATACTACCATTTCTACAGTTTGACAGAAAAGAATATCGTTAAAAAAAAAAATTTAAGATGACCAAAAGATACCCAGTGGTTGTTTGTCACGCCTTTCCACCAATACTTATTGTCACGTGATTCTCTCTGTGATAGACTACTCGGTGGATCATCATTAGTAATATCATCACTTTATTTGTAAATATTTTGTGTATCTCCCTCTAAGGAAACTAAGGTCAGCATCCCTGGAAATCTTCCAAGAAATAAACTTGCTGACGTCACCTCATGCATCAAACTTCCATATCCAGGAAAACCCGGGTGGTTGGTGACTTCTGTACGTGGCTCCAGGAACCTGCTGGGTTAACTCAATAAATACATTAAATTCTCTTATCTGTTTTTGAGAAATCTCGAAAAGGCTTTAAATAGTTACTTGTTAAAATTCACTCATGGACAAAACTTAAGAAGGCTGTACCTTTTAGCATGTATATAGGGATTCAGACAATAACTCTGAAAAAAAATTTATACATACACAGTGACCTTTATTGTAGACAAAGGAGATAACAAAGTGTGAACAAAATTGGCTCTGTCTTCTTTTTAAAAAATCAGAAGACCTGCAACATCAAAACTTTCCACTTGCTTAAGTTTTGTCTATGAGTGTAAATCTGTTTTATTTATTGACTTCTGGCTCTGGAGTCATTCTTGATATGTACCAATCGTATATGGACGTAAAGCCACGACAGTGCAACAATGGCTGATGGCTTTTTTCTTGTGGAGAAACTTCTGTTTTCTTTCCTTCCTTGGACTCCGATAAACGAGAGTCGGTGTAAGACTTACTGTATATGTTATTTTCACTATCAAATGTAGAAATATATGCACTTAGTATCAGTAGAAATAAACAAGAAAAAATAGTAGAAAAGAGGCATACAGTAAATAGCCAGGATGTATATAAGAATCAGACATGTAACATACAAGGGTAGCCTAGTGGACATGGCATCTGCCCGGTAAGCGGAACATTGTGGGTTCGATTCCCATCCCTGGACACTTTTATTTTTCCGTTCGTCATTACTCTTCATAATTCATCCTTTCATACCTCATTCAAAAGGTTAGAAATAGTCGATATTCCACCTTAAAATAAAATTTTAATTTGTCGTTGAAAAGAAACTCATGCGGTGAAACTTCAAGTGTCGTTTTACAATTACATGCCGCAGTGTATTATATTGTATACAAGAAATGTATAAGAGGAAATACAAGAAATATGGACAAGAACAATACAAGATGCAAACAAGAAGTGAGCAAGATGTAGACAATATGTATCTAAGAAGCCTGCCAAGATGTATATAAAAAGTGAATAAAAAGGAATACAAGAAATGACAAGAAGAATAAAAGATCAGCAAAAAGAAACGTATTTAAGGTGTAGAAGAGAATTATACAAAAGGTAAACAACAAGCAGACAAGAAATCCAGGTGAACAAGAAAATATACCATGTTTTATAATTTCAAACGTAGCATGTAATTAGAAGTGACTCAGGGTCCAGAGAGGATACGTCCTCTATCACGGGGAAGAGCACCTTGTGATATCCAAAGCCCCATTAAAAAAATAATGAATCTCTTTTAAATATTCTACAAAAAAACATGAATAAATTGATATCTGAACCTTTTCTTTTTATGAAAATGGCAAAATGAGTGCTGTGAATTATTATGAGTTTATTGGTCCAATTATTAACCCATTAAAGACCATTCTTTTTTAAAGATCCTTAATTTTGGCACAGCAACGGCCTTAAATTAGTTATTTTCTAGTTAGTTTTTATAAAACATAATTTCTATCGGACAAATCATCTACAAACGGAACAATATAGATAGAATAGGAAACAATTATAATTCGAAAAAGTCTTCACCCCACTTAATATAACTAACTCTCTCTCTCTCTCTCTTTGCAAAAAACATATCAACAGATTATCGTAAAAAAACAACAAAACAGCAGATAAAAAAAAAAAGAAACAAAAGATTAGATAAAGTCATTTTATTCCTCAAAATGTTTATAAATATTTATTTTGAACAAATAGGGAATTTTAAAATAAACACGTTCCGAGAAAATGGTGGGTCAGTGGTCAAATATAAATAAATAAATTTCTATCGTAGAGAGAAAAAGAAGAGATTTCTGCTTCTTTTTTATTTCTAGTTAGCAGAGGATTTCAGTGTGACCAAGTAAAATCAAAAGGATTTATTTCGCTCAGAGAAAGACAATAATGTTTTATTTTTCTATGAAATGACATTTTAGCAAATAGAACTGTCTTTTTTAAAATTAAAAAAGAAATAAATGTTTTCCTTTTATTATATTTTGTGGAATCCAATTTATATATAAATATATATTGTTCATATTCTTATATCTACAGAGTGACCATTTCATATTTAGGTAAACTCATTTTAAAATATTTCTTTCTTTTTTTTCTTAGCAATTTTAGTTTTAAGCTTTGAATCTTTTTTCTTTTGTTTTGTCAAAATTTTGCAACAAAACAATTTTTATATGAAAAATAATTTTAGGATTATATAATACATATTCTACGTATTTTTTATTTATTTAAATTTATGTCAATTATTTCATATCTGTATGCTAATTCGACAAATAATTGAAGAGGTATATTTTCTCTTGGTGTCACAAATTCTTTCATTGTATCATAAACGGAAAATATGGGCTTTCGGAAAAAATCTCTTTATTCTTCATAATCTTATCTACATATATACACACGTATATTCTACAAGATACAGTAGATTCTCGCATGAGATACCGTAGCATAACAAACATGGTTAAGTCCAGTCTCTCGCTATCTACTTATAAGTAAATTTAACAATAGCAACAAGAGCAACCTAGGGTTAAGTTTCTTGCGCCATTTTTATCTATTTACCTTTCGGGCCAACATGCCGTTCAACAGGATCACCTAGAACTTACAGCTAACTTTATACACACGCCGAATATTAAATATCTAAATATATATATGCATAAAATGAAAGGATTTAAAAGCAAGAATGTATCCTTTATACATAATACACCTATCCCTGATTTACACGGTAGAAACGTTCCTGAGAAAAACGTGTAAATCGGGGGATAGGTGTACACAGAAATAAAAATAAAATGCATTGACAGGTTAAAATATGTAGTTAGCACATAAGCTCGGGATTCCTCGTGAGATGTGTACACAGCGCATGTGTTCAATCACAGTAGCATTTAGTTTAGTGCGATAAAAACAAAAAAAAAACTTATTTGGAAAACGGTTGTAAAAGCGAAAACGTGTAAAACAAGTACCGTGTAAATCGGGGGGATATAGGTGTACAAATATTTGAAAGTAATTCTACTGTCCTATAAGCTTATTGCCATAGTTTTCTTGAAAACCATTTCTGAGATTCCATCCTTCAGTGCTTCGTATATAAGCAGAATCTTTCAATACAGTATTAGAGCTCTGTGAAGCGGTCTGATGGATTAAATTGGCGAAACCGTTGGGAGGGTTCACCACTGATGAGCCAAGCCCTCACAATATATTTTTTCATCGCAGTAAGGACAGTAGAAGTTTATATTATGTATATAGAAAAACATTCGTGCTTTTAAATCCTTTCATTCCATATGTATAGATGGCGCGTTATTGCTTTGTGTTAATATAAATATATTCAAATCATTAAGCTTGAGGGATAAGTCTCTTTCAATCCCTCAAGCTTAATGATTTGAGCATAATATTATGGGATTGCCTATTAATATAAATATGTGTTAAGATTTCTTTGACATATTTAAAAATCATTTATATAATTCTTTTACACGAATATATTCTTATTTAAGTTTTTTCTTATAAAAATATATGATGATAAGTTTTCAGCTATACACAAAATCATCAGACTAAGGCCATAATTTATATTACCTTCATACCCACAAATATGTGAAAAATAATGTCAAAAAAAAAAGGTAAGAAAAAGAGATCAGAATTTTGTCTATTTTTCATGTCCCAACTTGACCTTCTTACCTTTATTTTACATTCTTCCCATGTGATTCAGCGTATTTAGGTAAATTTGGCTTTATATTCTCATTTCTTGATTTCTCAACAAGCCTCTGAAACCAGATATTTTTGTCATTTATGTACAGCCTGCATTACGTTAACGAGGAGTAACAGACCGAAACGCTTATGAGGTTATTGGGCTTTTTTGATTTATCAAGAAAATGAGTTGGTCAATATTATAGAATAGGCCTAGTTCAAGGTTTAGTTGATATTTATTTCACTAGATGGCGCTCTATCATGGCGGTCAGGATATGCCCTTTTTATTTCCATATTCTTATATCTTGATTGAATATTCCATGCTATTCTTTAACGCAATTTTTATGAAAAAATAGTACATAAGTGAATTTGTACTTGGATCAGGTGGATAAATTAAGAAAAATGGCATTTTCTGATCGTGCAACTGAAAGTTGCTGATGTCTTGCGCCATCTATCGGAATAAATATCAACTAATATATCAACAAATACCGTTTCTTGGTTAATCAATAAAATCTAACCACAAACGCGTTTCGAGCTGTTGGCCCTCGTCAGCATGGTGCAAGCTGTACCTCAACGACCAAAAAGGCTGGTCTTTGGAGCATTCTGAAAAACCATGAAACGAGTATCTAGACCTTATATTGTGTGTGTGTCACTTGTAATAAATGTTTGTTAGAAATAATATGTACTGCTATATATTTATTTGACTATCAATATAAGCAACTTAAACATATTTTATTTTAAATACAAAATCATTATTTAAAAAAAAAAAATTGAATATGGTACTTTGAAATTTCATTCTTATATTCGAATTTGATTTACATATCTTAGATACAACACTTTGATCTTAAGAAAAAATACATTTACAGATCGTGAAACTAGAAGTTGCTGATGGCTTGCGCCATCTATCTTTTTAGTTGCACAATCAGGAAACGTCTTAATTTTGTTGGTGGATCTCAATAATTATTCTCTTTCTAAACTATAAATCTTCTTCATTGAAGGTACAAAAATAAGGAACATAAATTACTAAATATATCTAAGTTAACATTACTGATAAAATAACATCTCTCTCTCACCACCCATCTCTATTAACTCTCCCCTATATATATATAGAAAGTTTGCCGTGAGGAAATTGATCCAAAGAAACATAGGGCGCCTCTCCCGTCAAAACCTGACGCCATCTATTGACCGTCGCCGCAAATTAGCGACCAGCTAAACACCTCTTTTGTAGATTGTGAAGATTCCATTAGATCCCATGTGGATCTCATGGAATAAAGTCCGCCCTAGACTGACGAGGGCCATTTGCCCGAAACCATGGTCTCTAGGTGGACGCTTCTCAGTTTGCCAAAGCTGGTGTTGTGGCTTTGTCACCGACCCGAGGCCGCCAATTTGCGGCGACTGTCAATAGATGGCGTCAGGTTTTGACGGGAGAGGCGCCCTATGCTTCTTTGGATATATATATATATTCCTGACACCACAGATTTTAAGTCACAGATTATTACAATCATAGAATTATATTTGACAATAACATTCAACACTTTTATCCACCTAATCCCAGTACAATTTCACTTTTGTACTGTTTTTTCACATTGATATTAGCCAAAAGGCCGAGAAGCGATACAATTATCTTAGATATCATATTTATAAAGTGGCATGTCTTTCAACTTGACAAATAAAAAACACATTCACAAGATTTTATTTGAAACATGGCTGTTAAATGCGTTGTTTATTTGCATATCAGTTCTACAATTCATCAGAAAAACTGAGGATATCGTTAAAAATATTGAAGCAAAGTATTTATTATTTTATTAACAGAGTATCATTTTTTATGCTTATATTTTGATACTCTGTAAACTTCCCTCATTGATTATATTTTTCTTAAGAGACAAAGATCGCCTCTCCCGTCAAAACTAGACGCCATCTTTTGACGTCTGTTTTGACGGGAGAGGCGACCTTTGACTCTTTAGATCCATATCCTCCCGGCAAAATTTCCACCTATATTTTAGCCATAGATTTGGCCCAGTCAATTTGCTAGCTAAACACCTCTTTGGCAGATTGTGAAGATTCCATTAGATCCCGTGTGGATCTCATGGAATAAAGTCCGCCCTAGACTGACGAGGGCCATTAGCCCGAAACCATGGTCTCTATGTTGACACTTCTCAGTTTTCCAAAGCTGGTGCTGTGGCTTTGTCACCGACTCGAAGCCGCCAATTTGCGGCGACGGTCAATAGATGTCGTCTAGGTTTTAACGTCTGTTTTGACGGGAGAGGTGACCTTTGTCTCTTTAGATCAATATCCTCCCGGCAAATTTTCTATCTATATCTTTTTTCTTATAATTCACAGTTTGTTCTTGCCTTCAAATAAATTGCTGTGTCATCTTGAAGTTGGTCTTTTCTAATTTTCCACGTGGCAATATATAGAAATAGATGACTAGAAGAAACACAGTGGTTGTTATGTCTCTTTACTATAACACTTTGTTTCTTGTAGTCACCTCATTTATATTATTATAACTAGCTCACTAATTATTCACTTATTGAAATTATTTACTTTTATATTTTATATTATATTAAAAATGGCATATCCTGACCAGGAGCACATGTGCTTTACAGAAGGCAGAGCGCCATCTGGTGGAACAGAAATCAACTAAACATTGATTTAACCTGTTCCCTGATATTTGGCCAACCCAATTTCTTGATAAATCAAGAAAAGCCATCCACGATTTATCAAGAAATTATGTTGGCCAAATATCAGGGAACAGGCTAAATCAATGTTTAGTTGATTTCTGTTCCACCAGATGACGCTCTGCCTTCTGTAAAGCACATGTGCTCCTGGTCAGGATATGCCATTTATAATATTGATTCCAACACCTGATCTTTTTATATTTTATTTTTACTTTCGTTTTTCAATTTTATATTATATCGCGGTATCACACAATTCTGGCCTAAACTACCCGTTTCATGATTTTTCCGGAATATCAAATATTTAATGTATTTGTATATCCAGGTATTCATCCATCCATTCCAGACTTATAACTTACTTTGAGATATCGACTGTAGAAGAGCGTTGTTTTAGATAGAAAGCCCCTGGATAGTTATCAATAAAAGAGAAACACCCTAACAATTATCTCTAATGAATAACCAGTTTTTTGGTCGTTGAGGTACAGCTTGCACCACGCTGACGAGGGCCAACAGCCCGAAACGCGTACGTGGTTGGTTTTTCTTGATTAATCAAGTATGTATGACGAGGATGGATACTGGAATAATTAAAAATCAATTAATAGTGTATATTTATTCTGACAGATGGCGCAAGCCATCAACAACTTTCAATTGCACGATAAGAAGATGCCTTTTTCTTAATTTGTTTGTTTATATTCTTTCTTGGACTTCGGGAAGACTCTATGTAAGAAGAAATGTATTAATAAAAGGATTTTTAAATTGTTATATACTTCAGGTTAGTTATAAATATTGGCAGATATTTCAATATGGTCAAAGTTTTCTTTCAATATTTTATACTATTCAATCTTTATTTGCTATATTATACTTTGGCATTTTGTTAATTTACATTAAATAATAGTTTTAAAACTTTAAAGCGCCAATATTTGAACTTTGATGTGGTTAACCATAAATGTTTTGGGAAAAATAGTACAAAAATGTGTGTGGTGTGTTTGTGTGTGAAATTGTACTGGGGAATCAGTATGATAAATTAAGAGAAAAGCATATCCTGGTTTTGCAACTCAAGTGTTGCTGATGACTTGCACCATCTATCGGAGTAAAATTTTAATTTATCATTTTATAATTTTTTATTAATAATTTAAATATTTAATTATTTCAAAATTGGCCAAATGCCTTTTCTTGATTAATCAACGGTTACGTGATTAGCTTTTATTTAATAATTAAGAAAGGGCATTTGGCCAATACTCAAGATTAATTTAAAATCAACGATTATCTGTTATTTATTCCGATAGATGGCGCTAGCCATCAGAAACTTTTATTTGCACGATCAGGAGATGCCTTTTTTCTCTCCAATATTTTGCTATTCAATTAATATGTATTCACTATTAAACTTTGAAATGATGTTGCTATATCATAAAATGTTGTTTTTAAACTTTAAAATGTTATATTAAAGGATATAAAACCTTTATTTATAATAAATTGTCCTCATTATAATAAAAAATGTCCATAATGAAATCCAAAATATATAATTAATATATACAGTTATCAGCGTCATAATCAATTCTTTCTTAATCAATTCTGTCACCGTTTGCTTTTGTTAATGGAAAAAATACCCAAATATGGCCATTTCTCATAACCATCGGTGGTTCAGTGGTAGAATGCTCGCCTGCCACGCGGGCGGCCCGGGTTCGATTCCCGGCCGATGCATTTTTTTTTTTTTTACAATTTTTAAAACTCATTTATATATTATACAAAAATGACATCCACGGCGCCAATTTATAATTGTAACGAATAGTATTTGAATAAAAGCATTTAATCAGGTAAAACCCGGGCGTTGCCCGGGTCATTCGGCTAGTTATTATCTAAATAGTAGTACATATATATTTTGTAAATATGTAATATACAAGTCGATGTTTCTAGAACATCGCTATAAGGAAAACTTTCAATAAATAATTTGCATATATATATTGGTTATATACGAAATTATCTTTATTTATATTTCATTTTAAAAATTAATTATTATACGAGGTTGAATTGAAGGTTCGTAAACACTTGTAAAAAATTGAAATACCAATATTATTCACCGTTATGTATAATGTCTTTGTATTATGTTGAAAGTCATTGTATTATGTATTATTATGTATTCGCCTTAATAATATTATTCGCCAATAGGAAAAAACAACGTTTTAAGAAAAACACGAACTTTTGGGACAACCTTATATTTTTAATTTTATATATTTTGTTTTATTTCAATTCGATTTCCATTAATATCTAATTTATTTAAATTAAACACAAATATTTGTCTTTTTTTTTTAAATATTCTTGTTATTGCTAATTAAAAATGTGAAAGAGTGATCATCAAAAATTAGATACAAAAACTTTATATTACAACAACAAAAAAGTTTATTTTTCTAATATTTCTCAAAATTTCTATTTATTATTTCCATATATAAAGTTCAAAAGTTAATATATTATGGGGGGCGCGGAGTAATGTATAATAAAATTTAGTTTTGGTAACAAAAAAAAATTTCTTTGTGTG
Source organism: Cordylochernes scorpioides (assembly GCA_030710605.1). Classification (NCBI taxonomy): domain Eukaryota; kingdom Metazoa; phylum Arthropoda; class Arachnida; order Pseudoscorpiones; family Chernetidae; genus Cordylochernes; species Cordylochernes scorpioides. The sequence continues at coordinate 74,113,615 of CP092871.1, read as the reverse complement.
TGATAAAATAATATAAAATTGTATTCTACTACAAATCAATAGATAGAACATTTTATTTTCAAAATGATTGAATATCCAATATTTTAAAGTGCGATTGTGTTTACATAAATACATAAATACACCTAAGCGAAAGAAATGGCTTCAACCAATAAAAATATTCACAGAGCTCCAAGCAACAATTTTTCGCCTAACCAACTTTTTATATATAAAAAAAATAACTTCTACGATTTATAAAAATAATCCCAAAATTTATGTTTGCCTTTCTAAATCCCCCAATATCCATTCAAGCCAGGCTATCGGGGGAAAAATCAATAAATCTTTTTCAATCTAAAGAAATAATCAATCAACTGTCAGTGAAGAGAAAAAAAAAAATAGAATAATATGGTCAAAAAATATTTTTACAAAATAATAACATATCCACTTTGCCTTTAAAGTAAATAACGCTTCCAAAATTCGTTGGAAAATTCCAGGTAAGGTCGTTGAACAAAGGAGGATTTTTATTGATTTTTAACCCGCTCACAGAGGGATGTTATTTGGGGACATTATCGCCAGATAATCAAGATTGAGAGCAAAGTTAGACAACAAAGAAAATCTCTCGCAGCCGAAAAGGCCTCTCTTAATATCAATCTTCATATTTCCGGTTTCTTTTGGCGGATTAGGAGTTGTGTCGTCTGCTTCGTTGTTTGTCTTCATTTCCTTCGTCTGGATTGAAATGGGATGAACGGATTTTTCCAACTGGTGGCTCTATTCTTTCCTCATTTCCTCACAAATTAGCACCACAGGATCTCCATTTGTGATATTATTTGAATAAATTGCTTTCTTTTCTACAGGTTATTTGTATTAATAAATATTCATATCGATCTTAATTTTTTATATTTTATATATTAATTAGAAATATATATATATATTATATAGAAAATTATTATTACTCTCAACGCGTATTTAAAAATAATAATTTTCAAAAATATTTCTCATATATCCAAAGTTAATAATTATTGTATAATTATTTTGAATTTTGAGCATTTTTCAGAGTGTGTGTGTGTGTGTGTGTGTGTATATAGAGTAGTGTATATATTTATATTGTGAAAAAATATTTTTGATATTTAAATATGATAAATTATTTGCATTTTGAAATTTTTTATCTCCGGTTTGATGGTCGTCTTTAGTCAAAATTGTATTTGTTTTGTTCAGAAAAACTAAATTTTGATAAGTTCAAATTATATAATTTGGAAATATTGAATAAATTTGTTGGTGTTTTTTGTACATTACTTGGCAATTAAATATCACTAGATGTAATCGTACAAGTTTTAATTGTCCTCCAAAATAATGGTAGAGATAAATCGAATAAAATAATGTTTAGAAGAGTTATTGTATTTGAATTATATGTTGATGATTGTATATATTAAAAATAGTAATAAGATTGTATATATATACACCAGAAATGAAAATATAACAAAATACAAATAGTATTAAAATATAGAGAAAATATAGTTCTTGTTTACCTGGGGAAAAAAAGCTTTTTCGAACACCGTATATGCATCGTCTGATTTTGCAGCGTTGCCAGACCAAAACGACGAATTTAAATAATATTTTTATTTTACTATAATAAGTCAATTGTGTGACAAACTAACAAATTTCATTCAAGTCCAATACAATCACTGAGTAAATGATTAAAAAGCTTATGATAAAATGATGTTATTGCGCGTTTAACTTATATAAAAGAGTAAACTAAATTATTAGTTAAGTATATAGCTTTTTATAGTTTATCTCTATATGTAAATAAACTCTTCTAACCATTATAAAAAGAGCGCGCGGAATTTTTTGTTTGCCAACTTTTTTTAAATTGATTGGTCATCTTTTTACGTAGGTAATGTAATAAGTGGTTAAGTTAATATAGCTAAGTGGTGGAGATTAAAATAGTTATATGACTAGGTAGGGTAGTTAAGAGGCTGGTTAACTAATGTTTCAAAGTAGTTATGGTTTCGTTAATAAATATAAATAGGTGTTATAAACGTAAATAAAATGGTTTGTTAATCTGGTTAAGTGGCTAGTTAACGTGGTTATGTGTTGGGTTAATCTAGTTAAGCGGCTAGTTAACGTGGTTATGTGTTGGGTTAATCTGGTTAAGCGGCTAGTTAACGTGGTTATGTGTTGGGTTAATCTGGTTAAGCGGCTAGTTAACGTGGTTATGTGTTGGGTTAATCTATTTAAGCGGCTAGTTAACGTGGTTATGTGTTGGGTTAATCTGGTTAAGTGGCTAGTTAACGTGGTTATGTGTTGGGTTAATCTAGTTAAGCGGCTAGTTAACGTGGTTATGTGTTGGGTTAATCTAGTTAAGCGGCTAGTTAACGTGGTTATGTGTTGGGTTAATCTATTTAAGCGGCTAGTTAACGTGGTTATGTGTTGGGTTAATCTGGTTAGGCGGTTAGTTAACGTGGTTATGTGTTGGGTTAATCTAGTTAAGCGGTTAGTTAACGTGGTTATGTATTGGGTTAATCTGGTTAAGCGGCTAGTTATCTGGTTGAGTGGCTGGCCAACGTGGTTAAGTAACTTTTTAACGTGATTAAGGTAGTTAGGTGATGTAACGTAGTCAAGGGATTAGTTAACGCGTGGTTATGTGATCTGGTACTGTGGTTAGGTGATTGGGTAACCTGATTAAATGGCTGATTAACGTGGATGAGTGACTGTTTGATGTGGTTAAGCGACTTTTTAACGTGGTTAAGTGTGTATTCGAGGTAGTTAAGTTTGGAATTAGCGTAGACAAAGATTAGTTAACGTAGTTATGAATTTGGTTAATCTGGTTGAGACTGTTTTAATAGCTTTTGACGTGTTTAAGTGAGTAATGTTTAAGTGTATAATTGAGTTGATTAGGTTTTGAATTAGCGGAGTAAAGGACTAGTTAACGTATTTAGGTGATTTTTAACATGTTTAAGCATATAATTAATTTGCCCTTAGGTTTGGAATTATCGTAGGAAAATATTAGTTAAAGTGGTTATGGGTTTGGTTAATCTTGTTAAGGTTGGTTTAGTAGCTGTTTGACGTGTTTAAGAGACTTTTTAACATGTTTAAGTGTTTTGAAAATAGAGCAATCCATAAATAAATATTTAATTAAAAAGGCATATATTGGATCAAAATATCATTTATTTTACCTAAATAATATTTTGATCGAATATATGCCTTTTTAATTAACTGTTTAAGTGTATAATTTGTAACAATAATTTTTGGCAATGTGTTTCTTTTCATACATATCATTAAATCACATTTTATTTGATCCTATTTTTCTCTCGATTAATGACAATTAATTTTATAAATGTTTAGGAATGTTAAACAGAGCCGTTTTTCAGGCTAGAATACAACATAAAGTTGCGATAGGATGGTATTTATGTTCCAAAAATGGCACCTCTCCCTTTAAAAATGCATAAAAACAATACATCTTGTTTATCACTCAAGTACAAAACGTAAGCGTACTCAAGCGTAGCGTAACGTCGTCCTTTCATGGGCCTCTTCAGTTACGGGAACAAGAAAAAGTCACAGGGGGCCAGATCTGGAGAATACGGTGGCTGCGGCATCCTTAGTGTGTTGTTTTGGCCAAAAGGTCGCGCACAAGCAACAATGTGTGAGCAGGGGCGATATCGTGGTGCAAAAGCCAATTTTTGTTCTTCCACAAATCAGGGCGTTTCTGGCGGATTGATTCGCGCGAATTGCGCATAACTTGCAGGTAATATTCCTTATTGACCGTTCTACCCTGTGGCAAGAACTCATGATGCACCACGCCCCTGCAATCGAAGAAAACTGTCAGCAAAACTTTCACCATAAACGGACTTGGCGCGCTTTTTTCGGTCTTGGTTCGTGCGGCAGCTTCCATTGAGATGATTGAGCTTTGGTTTCCACGTCATAACCATAAACCCACGCTTCGTCATCAGTTTATGACCCTCTGGAGCAAATTTGGGTCTTCGCGGACAGAGTCCAACATTGTTCATGCGATGCTGTTTTTGGTCGCAATTGAGCAATTTTAGTACGAATTTCGCGGCGACCCGTCTCATGCCCAAATCATTGATAAAAATCGAATGGCACGAGCCAATCGATATGTTTAGGTCCTCAGCAACTTCTCTAACGGTGATTTGACGATTGGCCAATATCATTTTCTCCACTTCATTAATTTTTTCGTCTGTTGTTGAAGTGCTCGGGCGTTCGGCACGCTCTTCGTCGTTCACATCTTCTCGGCCTTCTGAGAACATTTTGTACCACCGATAAACGTTGCTTCGGTCCAAGGTAGTTTCTCCGTATGCCACAGTCAACATTCGGAATGCATCCGCGCACTTAATTTCGTTTTTCACACAAAATTTGATACAGGTTCTTTGATCCATTTTTTTAATAGGTAAAAATCGAAGACGATCCAAAACACCTGCAAGCAAAGCAGCTGTCAACAATTAAGTGAACATTCAAAATGGCCGAGCTTGTCGGCATAAGTGAGAGACATGAGTACCAACATAAAGCCACAAAAAGATCGAAATTCGAATATACGTAACCCGCGAAAAATTCAAAAGTCGCGATACTCTTTGAAGTAAGTGTACCACATGTCTCGTGAAAATAATTTTATGAATAACTTGTTTAAATTGTTTACGGAGGAGAATTATATAAGAGACAAATATTCCTATGCTATTCTACGGTCCTCGAATCCTCTTACGTTCCATTCACTGATTAATTACCATAACCAATATTCAACTCTGCAGTGTCGTCTGCAAAATCGTCTAATACTATAGTAGATCTCTAAAATAGCGGTATGGTAGATTAAACTGGCGAAACCGCTGGGAAGGTTCACCACAGATGAGTCATGCCCTCTCATTATTTTTCTAATCGCAGTTGAAGACAGCATGAGGAGTGTTTTATTAGAAAATTATAAATTCACACTTTTTATAATTTAATTTTTCGATTATATATAGTTAGATAATTGTTATCGTAAAGATAGAGGCTGCCTGGCCGGCATTCATAGTTCTTCAAATTAAAAATACTTCGGCCAGTAAATATATTTCGTTTTTTTAAATATAATATGAAATAAATAATAAAATATTTAAAATAAATTAATTAGATAATTGTTAATTATTAATTTATTTTAGCAACTAGTTCTGTAACCTGTAGGACAATTTTTGTATATAAAAATAGATATTAATCTATAACACACATAGAGTTATATGTTATGTATTAAAAATGTTCTTAGATGTCTAATTTCATTAACATTCGAATTTCTTCCCTATGGATCAATTAGAGTTCAAATATTTAAACGTAAACTATTTATAAAAGGTAACGTTATTAAATATATAAAACTTTATCTTTTAACTTGAGCTTTACATAATTCTCATATTTTCTGTAGCTATACCACAAAATATATCTTTAAAAATTCGGGCGTGTTTTCTAAAGATAAGATTCCAAGTTTTGAGGATTATGTCAGAAGATAAGTTGGAATATTCCACGGCTTCAAGATTTTCCATCAGACGATGCTTCTATGTTTCACAATAGACGTCGTTTGGTTACAATAAATAACGTATTTTTCTCTTCTGGTTTAATAAAATATAAACCTAGTCTGTGTCTCATATTATTTTAGAAAATAAATCCTTAATATTATATATTTTTAGTTATATTACTTAAAATATTTTTCTTTTATATAAATAAATATACATCAAATATATGTGAATAAATTGGTAAATAAATAAACACAAGAAAAAATAATTTTAGTCTACAAGATAATAAAATAATATTTGTCTAAATATTAATTTGTTTCGAATAAATACTTGGTCTTTATATACATATATATTCTTTTCATTTATTAGGAATTTCGATTGTTATTTAAAATACCACAGATAACAAACATGAAAATATTGATATGAACAATACACCATAATGCATTTAATATTCACTTTATATAATAAATAGATATAAATATTTTCAAAATAAGAAATATATATTTTTTAATAAATATTTTTGTATCGCATTTAGAATAAAGGGTATTAGTTTATTAAATTTGTTATAATTCAAATTAAAAAGAAGCAATTTAAATAAACACTTTGTGTTGAACAACTCTTAAAACCAATAAATATTAAAATTAAAGCCTGATTTAAAAAAACAAGAAAAAAAGGGAGAGATAAAAAGTCTTTAGAAAAATAAAAGAAAAATCTTCCTTCATTAGAGCAGATAATTTAAACAAAAATAAATTGAAAAAAAAAAATTTAAAGAAAAAATTAAAATATTCTAACAAGTTTTTATACCAGACGAATATGATAGTATGAATAAATAATTAGAAAACGAGCAAAATTGAACGATTAAATGTTGAATATTTTATAAGTGTTTTGAATATTAAATGGCGGATTAAAATGTTTTGAAATTTATAAATAAACCAAGCTACCTAAGTTTATTTAAAGTTTTAATTTTTGATCTGCGGTGTTGTAATTGAAACTGGCTTATATTACGCTGTGTATTACAACCTCCCTACACATTTAAAATTCTTTTGATAAAAATATACAAACAATTTAAATCTTTGAAAGGTAATTTTTAATATGCATTTCGCGTAGCTACTATAAAGTATTTAATTAAGTTTATATTATTAATTTTTTATGTTGATAGCATGTTAATTATATATAATATTACTATTATTATTTTAATTTAGTTTCTGAAACCTTTTCTGCGTGGGTTTTCAAGTTAGTTTTAATATATTTTTCTCACCCAATTTAGATTTTTTCTTTGAAAAAAAGACACTTCGGCCAGTTAAAGTTTTATTTTCTCAACGTTGCAACAAAAATATTTTGTATTCGTCAGGAGAAATACATAAAAAATAAAGCATTTGTCAAGGCGTTAAAATTTGTTCTTTTATTTTCAATTTTATTTTTAAACGATTGTTTTTTTAAATCTATATAGTAATATATTTATTATTTTGAATATTTTTTAGGATTAAAAAATATATGACATCCTAATCTCCATCCTGAATTTATGAAAAATATTTTTTTTTATATTTTATTTTGTAAACATATAGTAGTTACAACAACATACATGCTACCTTATTTACATAATATATACAAATAAAATTGGTTTGAATTTGCAAAAATAGCCTATTTTTCGTTTATTATATGAAGGTACATATATAGAGCAGACCTGAAAGCAAAAACCAACAAATCATTTTGGAAAAAAAAAGTGTAAAAAATGAAGGCTTAGCTAAAAACTCGGAGGATATTTATTTTTATTATCTCACTTTGCACATTTATCTAACTACTTAAGATATTTTTAATTGTGATCTATGCTCCCGCATTTATTTTCTTCCTTAAATTAATTTTCACTTTAAAATGATTATAAAACGCTTCAACAAAACTTTAATACCTTTATACACAAAATAATAATATTTCATTAATGGCATTTAAAAACTAATAATATTTGATAAATTATATAACCCAATTTAATGTATTCATATTTAAACATTTGATATCAATATATATTTATATATTATAAAAATTAATTGTAAGCACAGAGTGGAGTACCTAAAATATAATTTATTTTAGCCAAATTATGATTAATATATTGATTACAGAGGATTTTAAAATAGATTATATATTTAAAATTTTGGATTTCGAATTGGAAACTGAGAAAAGTCATTTTATTTACAACAAAAACAAAAGATGGTGTGACAAAGAAGTATGATGATATATATTTATTTAATAATCATAGATGTGTGTAAACATATTTTAAAAAAATATGCAAATTAATGAATCATTAATTTATAAATAATATATCATTTATAGACAAT
>CP092871.1:74047119-74100391 GCA_030710605.1 Cordylochernes scorpioides | reverse complement strand
ATCAACTATTCGTCGATTTTCGATTATTCCAGAATTGGTCAAATATCTATTTTTGATTATTCAAGAAAAGCTAACTACGTACGCGTTTCGGGCTGTTGGCCCTCGTCAGTACAAATTCACATTTGTACTATTTTCCCCCCATTTTTTTTCGCGTTCTCACTCACTTCTGGCCTTAACTACCCGTTTCATGTTTTTTTCGAGATGCCTGAATGACCAGGTTTTTGGTCGTTGAGGTACAGTTTGCACCACGCTGATGAGGGCCAACAGCCCGAAACGCGTACGTGGTTAGCCTTTTTTTTATTAATCAAGAATGGGTATTTGGCCAATCCTGGAATAATTAAAAATCAACGAATAGTTGATATTTATTCCGATAGATGGCGCAAGCCATCAGCAACTTTTAGTTACAAGATAAAGAGATGCCTCTTTCTTAATTTATCCGCCTTATCCCAGTACAATATCACATTTGTACTATTTTTCACATCACATATTATGTTTTCCTGTTAGAGTACTTTTTAATGGTAAAAATAAAAATTTGGTTCAAATAAAAGCAGACAAAGCACATGCATTTGTATAAAACTTCATTTTTCTACTTAAAAAAACATATAAAAGAAACATATGTAACAATATTTTTCTTTTAATAATGTGTTAAATGTAAATAAACCTAATTCGCGCTATTTATATAAGTAGATTTCTCTTAATTTTTATAACCGTTTTAATCAAACATTAGAAATAAACATTTTTGTTATTTTGTAGTTTATTTAACATACTAAAAATTAAGATAATATTTTATTATATTTAACAAAATTACAAAACATATTAATTAGAGAATATCAAAACTAACAAAATATGTAAACATTAGGGCTATACACATTCCTTTCTTCTGTACAGCCAGAATTGCTAGAGCACATTTATTTTAACAATTTTTGAGATTTCCTCAAATAAAATGAGTCACTTATTCAATAAAATACTCCATCAATATTGAGGTGAAATCATTTGGCTTCAAGAGATAAGTTTCTTTATTTCTTATCCCTGGTATAGCCTGATTATTTAACTTTAATAAAGTTAATGACAGCTTAATATGACGTTATATATGTTATATATGTTATATATAAAGGTATTCAAAATTTTATATTAAAATATAATTTTATTTAAAAATATATTTCATAGATACAAATATTCTGTTAAATCGACAGCCAGAGGTCACGCTTTGCATATAAAAACTCATTGTTGTTTTACCCCGTTGGCCGACTCAAATCTATGTACATTATGTAAATAAGCTTTTCATTATTTTATTTTTACGCCTTAAGCCAGGCAGTACTTTAATCATATTATGTTCTTATATATTACTTTAGCTCAAATAAAACAATCTCTGATCAAAACCATTATTATTTTTATTTCAAGATTCTGGCCACGGCTGCACCGCCATAGCTTAATTCTCAAGATAACCAAAATCAAGATAATCTCAACAATTCTAAATACAACAGAAAATTATCTCTTTCTTTATATATGATATATATATTCCCACTACAAGATGCTTTCCAGAATTTTTTATAAAGTTTGTTAGAGTATACCAGCAATTTTCAACATTATAAAACAGATATATATATTAAATAAAATATTTATAAATTATATATATCTCTAAGCAGATTTTATAAGATACATATATATTTATAAAAATCAAAGATCTCAACAACTCTGCTTAAATTTTAGAGAATATTCAGTTTACAATTAATATAGGTTTAAATTGCATATATATTTATTTATATATATTTGCATATATGATATAAATAAACATGAAAATTGCAAATATTTTATATAGCCTTTTATACTATAATCTGAAACTAAGAGAGTTATGTATGTACAATATTCAATTTGAATTCTCTCTAAACTGTGACATTTTAAAACCCTATAAAATTTAAAAGCTCATTAAGAATAAATGCTAAACTACATATCGTTATTAACCCTTAATAGGATTCGTTTTATTTTAATCGTCTGCATATATAAATTATCATCATCCCCTTAAAGCGGCGAATTAAGCCTAACTTCTGGCGGGAAAGTAAATTAAATTCCATTTATATTGCAGTTAGGCCTAAGCTAGATGCCTTCTCATTAACCATTCAAACAGTCATTTAAGACCATTTAATCATAATTTAACTTAAAATAATCTAATTACGCCAATTTTCCGCACGTTAGAACTTTCGAGAATTCTTTCTAATTTATCTTTTGGTTGAATATTTCAAATTGCAGGAATGTACCGTGTCAAATTAAACTTATCAACTGATTCCTTCAGGCAGTTGTCTTCCGTTGGTAAAGGAAATACATAATCAAATTGCAATTAATAGACAAAAAAAAGAAGAGACATTTCAAATTGTCACTGAGAGAAATTCCCTTAAGCAATTTAGACTTGCATTAATTACACACTAATTTACATACTCTCATCGACGTAATTGTTATCCACATGCGATAAAATCTTCTGAAACCTACAATCAGAAGAACTTATAGCTTAATATGGCGACGTCGTTTGATGTTATCGTTTTTATTGTTTTCCTAATTGTTCTTTTGATGATTTTTACACATACTGTTGGTTTATGGTATTAGATTATACGTCTTCGGTTTTATTATGTTTAATAAGTACTTTGGTGTTCCTCGAACTTGCTGTGATGCTAAATTAATTTGCATAATGAATTTCATAACGTTCAAATATCATTTGGTTACTTTATTTAGGTGATTATATAATTTGATATTTTCGTGTTTTTTGTGTTCGTTTTAAATATTGATAATATCAATTTGTATTTTATTAATCTCCTGATTATATGTATCAAATATTTGTCAAATTCTTATAAATTTCCATAAAAACATATATTTTTAGTTGTCTAATATATGGAACGCTTCACGATTTCTTGAGAAGGGACCATGCTTATCCTCTCTGTATCGTTCTTATTGTAGAAGTTGTACAGACTTATATACATATATACTCTAGCGAATGTAACCTGCGTCGTCCAGGTTTTACCCGAGTGAAAGTTTGCCTAACGAACATTTTTGAAACTATATTTTCGAAATAATAAGAAATAAACAAACTAGTTAAGCGGTCTCGGGTCGGTGACAAAGCCACAACACCAGCCTTAGCAAAGTGAGAGGCGTCCACCTAGAGACCATGGTTTCTGGCTAATTGCCAGGCCTTCTTTATTAAATATTGAATCTTTACAATCTGTGAGAGAATTATTTTTCCATACCATATTTCGAAAAAAAAAATGTTTTATCTTTCATAGATCCAGAGATACGCCTTATTATCGGGGTAAACGGTCTAATAGACAGCTAGTTGATGAAAAAATGTATAAAGAAATATGAAATAAGTATATGAATATTATTGAAAAACAAGAAATGTAAGCTGGAAGGTATTCCTGGAGGAAGTTGAAAATACATCTCCTTTTGGTAATACTTATAAAACTTTTAAACAAAAATTTTCTCCTAGGTCTTTTGATTTACCAATTCTGAATGTATCTCAAGATGTGCTCGAATCAGAAATGAATATATATAAACACAGAATAGCCCATACATTTCTATCTGTATATCGAAAAAAAAAACAAATTGTGATGTTTAATTTTGATATTATTGAGGTATAACTTCAATAGCTAGCTCATAGAACAGGTCTTACTCTCTTTCCATAAATATAAAAATCGACATTCCCCGATTGGTTGTTTATGTGAGGCCCCTATCGCAGATTAATGATAAGTTATTGTGCAATATAAATTGATAAAGATGGAGCAATCTCTCGAAATATTCTGATAAAAAATTGTTTTTCCTTCACAGATCCAGGGACGCTTTTTTAAAAAATATAATTACTTATCAAAGTTTAATTTTCATATTTTATATTTTTAGGAAAAAAGAGGTATTTTTCTATATTCACTTGGGGAAAACCGGAACAAGAATTATAAAACTGCGATGTGTGAATCGACGGGAAATTATCACTTTCCCGAGTATATATACGTATATCCAGACATTAACCCCATGGTTCCATTGCCTGATATTACTAGTAAAGACATTTGGTGTACCTAAAGTATGAGTAGTCACAAACCTCTTACCACCGTGATTTTCATGCCCAGTGCTGTATGTTCAAGAAGTAAAAACAAAATATACCTTTTACACATACACAATCACGTTGTTCTTCAAATAAAAGACACTTCGGCCAGACAATAAAATTATTTACTGGTCGAAGTGTCTTATATTTGAAGAACAATGAAAGCCGGCCAGGCACCTCTATCTTTACGACAATCACTTTGAATGTGTTATCAATATTACACTGATATTATCGAGTCGCCGTATAGAAAATAATTTTAAGAAATTGCTAGATGCTATCCAGCTACCAGAATTTCGAGAACTACATGTAGGAATATCACCACACAATCATCAAATACAATCAATCTTATAATCTTAATAATTTCCCTTGAGAATCTTGTCAGATATCATCTCTATTATAGATGAACCATTTAAATAAAAAAAACTATTTTAGAGGCGTAATATTCTTTTTTAAAATAAAACAATTTCTACTGTCCTTACTGCGATGGAAAAATTAAAGGGAGGGCCTGGCTCATCAGTGGTGAGCCAGGCCCTCCCTTTAATTTTTCCATCGCAGTAAGGACAGTAGAAATTGTTTTATTTTAAAAAAGACTATTACGCCTCTAAAATAGTTTTATAATTTGATAACAGATGGCGCTCTAGTACATTTAAATTAACTTTGTAAAAAAAATATTTCATTTTCTGGAATTATAAATCAATCATATTCCAACATCATATGAAATTGTGAACATGATTTTCTTATTTTCATAGCTTATAACATATTTAAAATTTATATCCAATTTATTTTAGTTTGTAAAATTATTCAGTTTCCTGGGACACGAGTCTTCAACAATTGGTCAGTTCTAGGGCCCTAGCTTTGCTGGCGCCATCAGGTCAGATCCGATGGTGGGGTTAGTAAAAGCTAGAAGTGGAATAGGACTTCTCAGGACCATTTAGGGCTCCTGGGGGGAGAACCGCCAAAAAGGGTAACGCGCCGAGGCAGGTACTTCCAGAGTGGTGAGGAAACTCTGCCGGATAAAAGTTTATTTTTTCAGGAGATACCTTTTATCCAAAATAATATATATATATTAATAATGCATTGATATATATATATAATAGAAATATAATTTAAAGTGATAAAATGCACACACCATGAGAAAAAAATGTCAAACCTTTATCCAAGGTAGGATCAAAACATTCCCGAACTTTTTAGAAATTAATTATTTATTCATAGTATAGTAATTTAAACATGAAAATTTTTAAAATAGGAGCCTTATTTATTTACACATTTTTTTCTAGCGTGAAAATATCTGTTGAAATGCTAGTTCAAAGTAAATTTTTCTAAGCTTGTTTAGCTCCACGTCGCATTTTCAATTACTTCTGATGACAATGAAAAGCGCCTCCCTTTTAACGTCATTTTAAGTTTTGTAAAGGAGAAGAAATCGCATGGGGCGATATCAGAAGAGTAAGGAGGATGCAGCAAGACAGATACATAGTGTTTGGCTAAAGAGTCTTGAACAATAATGGCTCTATGAGCAGGGGCATTATATTGTAGCAATTTCCACTGTTTTGATTTATTTTTTTTTTATTTTTCTTCTTATCACATCACGAAGGCGCACAAGCATTACTTTTCCTTTGGACTTATCAAGACAAACTTTCTTCCTCCTTGGAGAACTTGGTGTGTGCCATTCGAGTGATTGTTTTTTGGTTTGTGGATCAAAAAGAAACACCATGTTTCATCACCAGTTATTAGTATTTTTGAAAAATAAGAATCGTTATTTGCAGTTTAATTAAATCTTTTTAAATTGATAATCTTGTTTCTCTTTGTTGATCTGTTAAATTTCGTGAGAAAATAACCACAAAGTTTTATCATGTTTAAATTTTCGCCAATAAATTTTTGGCAACTACCACACGAAATTCCAAGTATTTCTGATATATTATCAATAGTAATTTTTCTATCAGCAACAATTAAATCCCTTACCTGTCCAATATTGCGATCCGTTGTTGATATCAATGGGCGACCTGACCTTGAATCATCTGCGATGCTCTTGCGGCCATCTTTAAAACGTTTATACCAGAAATAAACCTGCGTTCGTGACAATTTTTCGTCTTCATAAGCCTCATTCATCAATGCTAATGTCTATGTGAAAGACATTTTTTAAATTACACAAAATTTAATATTGGCACTTTGCTCAAATGATGAAATTGCAGAAGCCGGCGCGAGCTAAATACTTACAACAAAAATATGCCTAAAATGAAAACTACGCATGAGAATTTACTGGCGTTGCTAAATTAAATTATAGTTTAGACATTATGATTTACAGTAAAATTGATTTTACATTTTTAAAAAGTTCTTTATATTTTATTTTTTAAAAGTTCGGGAACTTTTTGATTCTACCGTGTATTTCGCTATACAATCATCTTCCTTGTTACTGTAATAATAAAATCTCCTCCTTTTAATGTGAACTCGTTCTGGATTCTTCTACAGCATCACTAGTGAACAAAAGCCATCTACATCTCAACATATAACAATATGATAATCGAGAAGGCGCCATAATCGTTTCTCGGCGTGCCGAGAGGAGCCTAAAAGAGACATTGGATTTTCTTAATCTGCCAGAACACACTGTTTAAAATGTGCACAGAAGCAGTCTGATGAGGTCGACAGTGACGAAGAAGGAACGTCTGCAAGAAAAAGCACTCGCGTCATTCGGAAAGGGTAAGTGACGAAGAATTTGTCAAATGTCAAGATTGATGGAGACCTAGGAAAAAAGATCATGAGAGCCATAGACAAGAAGTTGGGTATTGACCTATTACAATTAGAACTTTACATTAGAGCAACTATGGTCTCAAGCCTAAGCCCTTTAGAAATACCAATTGATGACTGAGGCTATGAAGGAAAGGAGAAAAGGAAAGGCTACTGCTTTCCTCAGAAACCTGACACATGACTCTTGTGGCGTTCTGAGGTTCCTCTCTGATGAAAAGAACGTTGAATAGGACCAAATTTAAATGCCAGGAATGATCGTTGGAGTGTTAAAGACCCCTCAAAGGCACCTGTCGTGATGCACACGGAATTCCCTGCTCCCGTGATCTTCTTTGGCGTCATCAGCGCTGAAGGGGATGTCATGTCTCCCCACTTCTTTGAACAGGGCTTCAGGGTGAACGCTGACACCTACATCAATGTCCTGGAGGCTGTTTTAAAGCCTTGAATGCACATGGTGGCCCCAGAAAGGTAGTTTTTCTTTTAACACAACTCAGTTCTAGTCTATAAGGCAAAGAAGACAGACTTGGCTGACATTTAACATCCCCAGGCACTGCAGATCCGAGTTTTACTCTATTCAACAGCATAGACTAGAAAAAAATCTTCTCTAATATTTTATCCATTATCTGCTAAATCTTTTCAAGCCGAGTTAATACAAAATTAAACACCGAAGTGTGAGAGACCCTCGTAGACTTATTCCCAGGAAAAACCGATGTCATCTACGCAAAGTTTATCGCGACTAAAATACTTTGAAAATTACTCTAAGACCAAACAACCCTTGTACCTCAACTACATATACGTTAAGAGGTAATTATTATGAACACCGAAACTGAACGATTGTACACACAAGACCAACTTTTAGTCAGAATAGTGCACCCGACAACGCTCTCCGAGTAGAAGAACTCGACCGCTAATTTCGAGGCACCTATTCTTCATCACTACGTGGCACGCATTACAAGAATTCCAAATTTTTGAACCTCCTATCGTTCAATTATTATACTTTTTGTTCTTAAAGATTATTTAAGACAATAATCTTTAATTAGAAAGTGCTTTGCCAAAAGTTTGGAGTGGGGCAGACCCCGTGCGAGAATGGATTCGCCCGGCCGCCGGCCGACAGTCAAAGTACCCACCGACCAATCAGGGCAGAGTTGGTGACACAGCTATGCCAAGTAGACAAAAAAAAAAAGCCTCGCGGGAGCTTGCCCAAGATGACCTCCGGGAACTTCGTCCATCTTCCATAAACGACCATGAATTTATTCAACCTTATCGAGTATTTTTCAAGGGACCGGGAAAAAATGTTCACTAGATAAAAGGATGATTTTGTAATGTAGAAAATTAGAAAGACAAAATTCAGGATGACACGGCACACAGGGACCGGGAAAAAATAATCACTTTATCGAGAGATTCACGACCATGATTTTATTCAACTTATCGAGTATTTTTCAAGGGAACGGGAAAATATGTTCACTAGATAAAACGATGATTTTGTAATGTAGAAATTTATGAAAGACAAAATTCAGGATGACACGGCACACAGGGACCGGGAAAAAATAATCACTTTATCGAGAGATTCACGACCATGATTTTATTCAACTTATCGAGTATTTTTCAAGGGACCGGGAAAATATGTTCACTAGATAAAACGATGATTTTGTAATGTAGAAATTTATGAAAGACAAAATTCAGGATGACACGGCACACAGGGACCGGGAAAAAATAATCACTTTATCGAGAGATTCACGACCATGATTTTATTCAACTTATCGAGTATTTTTCAAGGGACCGGGAAAATATGTTCACTAGATAAAACGATGATTTTGTAATGTAAAAATTTATGAAAGACAAAATTCAGGATGACACGGCACATAGGGACCGGGAAAAAATGTTCACTTTATCGAGAGATTCAAATTTACGAGTTTCAAATTATCAAAATATATCTTTTTTTTTCAAGTTTATAGAGAATTGTTTTAACAAATGTTCGTTAGACAAACCTTTACTCGGGTAAAACCTCGGGCGAAGCCGGGTACGTCCGCTAGTTGCTTTATATAAATAATTATCTGTTAAATCTCAGTGGACGCATACCTGACTGAGGCGCCATTGTTCAAAAGAGGTTGATTGTGGGGACAGCAATTTATTCCAATTTGACTGCCTAAAATACACAGTACATTATATCTAGCTCTTTTAAATCCAAAATTGGCGCTTTCTTAGATGGATTTGCTCTTAATGTTTTTCTCAATTATCCCAAGTACGCATGGGATTAGTCAAGATAGCATATAATTATCTTTTCTCTATATATGCTTCGCATATCAAGACTTTATACTTAAAATTATATAAAAGGGCTTTTTAAACCCATAATTATTTGATTGTGGTTCATTTTGATCTCGTAAATATACCAAAAATGCCCACTTCTGAGACATTCTATTGTGCCTTTTTCCCGAGTACACGTGGCACATAGCATTATCAACAGAAGTTGCGTAACTTGTGCACAAGTGAAATATGCTGTTTAAAATTTCTAGTTAAAAGTTGTCAGAACCTTGTCTATTTACCCGGATATACTGAAATCTCGGAGACCATTGACACCGAAAAGTGGTCAATTTTACCTTTTAAACATATATTCATTTTGTATTTGGTTAGCAACTTTTAAAACAGCTACAAATATCGAAGTTATATAATCATAAATAATTTCTGACATATTTCACCTATATGAAATTCACTATTAGCAAACTATATAAATGCGTATATAATTATTCTAAACCTTTCCATAGCTTTGTCTTCAATATTGTTATGACGCTTTTCAGCGGTCGTTGTTTCCGTACAAGGTTTAATGTAGGTTCATTGTGGATACAGATTAGTTCGTTATACTTTATTGCCAGGAGCTGTTAATGGGATTGAAAACTAGGTACATTTAGATGGACTTGTCTCAAATGTCCGCTATCAGAAGGATCTTCCTTGTCAACGTTCCGCTCCATGCTGTCCACGTCCAGCCTGTGCTACACCACCTTGTAGGCCGCTCCGATGCCGTGGTCCTGGTACCGTCTTGCAGGATCATCCACACTCCTGGAGGCAACTCTCCGCGTCTTCCACTCTCCGCAGATGTGACCAGACTCTGACTTCCCCCCCACACGAATGCCATTTTTTGGCACCTGTTCCCCTGACACATGGCCATCCCCCGCAGCTGGAGTACACCCATCTTCCCCCAACTTTACATTGGAATCTTGGCTTCTCAGATAGTTTGTCTTCCATTTTACAACATATACAAAAATACAAGGTGCGTTCATTTATTTCCAGGACTGCTCTGTATCTTTGAAAAAATAAAACAAATAAAAAAGCTAATTTAATATTTTTCAAAATATGCCCCTCCTGCCTCAATACACCTGTTCCATATTTTTTTCCAATTGTCGAAGCAGGAGATAAAATCACTTTTTGAGAGGTTCCTCAAGGTTGCCTTCGATTCAGCTTGTATCATATCAACTTTGTCAAATTTCCTTCCTTTTAACTTCATTTTCAATTTAGGATAGAGGAAAAAGTCATTGGGGCTAAGTCGGGGGGATAGGGTGGATGAGGGATCTGTATGGTTGAATGCTTGGCCAAGAACTGCAAAACAACATGGGCTGTGTGCGGCCGCGCATTATCGACGTGAAGTATCCAGTCATTGTTTTGCCATCTTTCAGGTCTTTTAAGGCGCACTGCCTCCCTTAAGCGCCTCATTATCCCCAAATAAACCTCTTGATTAATTGTACGTCCGAAAGGAATAAATTCATGGTGAACCAAACCATTAATATAAAAAAATGTAACAAGCAATGTCTTGACTTTGGATTTTATAAATCTTGCCTTTTTGGGTTTCGGTTCCCCTATTTCAATCCATTGACTGGATTGACGTTTGGTTTCCGGGTCATACTGATACACCCATTTCTCATCCCCGGTAATGATTTTTTGCATCCATTCTGAATCGGTCCGAGTCATTTCAACCATGTTTTTGCAGACATCCATTCTAACCTCCTTTTGTTCCTCTGTTAGAATCCGGGGAACAAATTTTGAAGACGTCCGGATCATGTCCAAATCTTTTGTTACTATTTTATGACACAGTCCTACAGATAGTCCAGTCTCTGAAGATAAGTCTTTAATAGAAATTCTTCTGTTAGATTTAATTAATTCCTTTATTTTGAGCTTGTTTTCCTCGCAACGTAATGATCTTGGACGCCCAGTATGCTGATCATCGTTTACCTTTTCCCGATCTTTTTGGAAGCGTGAAAACCATTCAAAAGTTCTTGACGGGATAAAGCTGCATCGCCAAAAGCTTCTTTAATCAATTCATACGTCTCAGTAGCACTTTTTTCAATTTAAAACAAAACTTAATGCAGATTCTCTGCTCTTCGAAAATGGTCATTTTAAAATTAGAAATGCGAACCTTACGAGGAAGTTGTTTTGTTATATTTTTAGATCGGCGCGTGCGCCACGAGACTCGTGCTTTCAGTCAGGTGTGATCGAATGTCCAATATTTAACTCTGTATACAATTTTTTTCTTCAGCTTTTTTATTTATTTTATTTTTTAACCAGTCCTGGAAATTAATGAACGCACCTTGTATATAACACTCTCAAGAATCATACCACCTGAATTATCTATCTATAAGAATATGATATCCAAACCATCGATATAAGAATTGTATATATTCATTGTACAATATTCATAATAAGGTTTTACATGTATAGAAAGTATTTTTAGATTAGATAAAACAACCTCCATCACGCCCTGATTACTCAGGCTACATGTGAATGCCATCCTTTTTGAAACCACACTTTTCACCTATAAATCGGATTTTATATATAGTACCTATGACATATTAATAAAAGAATTTCTAACATGTGAATTCTGTTAGAGACAGCAATTTTTTAACAATAAATTAGGCTTTTATTAAATATTTAGTCCCTTTGACATTTAAAAAGGTAATTTCGTTATTCATGGCTTTCTAACATTTTCTTAATATATATCCTGACATTAACCCCATGGTTCCATTGCCTGATATTACTAGTAAAGACATTTGGTGTACCTAAAGTATGAGTAGTCACAAACCTCTTACCACCTGATTTTCGTGACCAGTACTGTATGTACAAGAAGTAAAAACAAAATATACCTTTTACACACACAATCACTTTGTTCTTCAAATAAAAGACACTTCGGCCAGACAATAAAAAGATTTACTGGTCGAAGTGTCTTATATTTGAAGAACAATGAATGTCGGCCAGGCAGCCTCTATCTTTACGACAATCACTTTGAATGTGTTATTAATATTACACTGATATTATCAAGTCGCCGTATAGAAAATAATTTTAAGAAACAGAGTCCAATTGCAAGATGCTATCCAGCTACCAGAATTTCAAGAACTACATGTAAGAATATCACCACACAGTCATCAAATACAATCAATCTTATAATCTTAATAATATTTCTTGAGCATCTTGTCAGATATCATCTCTATCATAGATGAACCATTAAATTAACTTTGTAAAAAAATGTTTCATTTTCTGGAATTATAAATCAATCATATCCCAACATCATATGAAATTGTGAACATGATTTTCTTATTTTCATAGCTTATGACATATTTAAAATTATATCAAATTTATTTTAGTTTGTAAAATTATTTAGTTTCCTGGGACACGAGTCTTCAACAATTGGTCAGTTCTAGGGCCCTAGCTTTGCTGGCGCCATCAGGTCAGATCCGATGGTGGGGTTAGTAAAAGCTAGAAGTGGAATAGGACTTCTCAGGACCATTTAGGGCTCCTGGGGGGTGAACCGCCAAAAAGGGTAACGCGCCGAGGCAGGTACTTCCAGAGTGGTGAGGAAACTCTGCCGGATAAAAGTTTATTTTTTCAGGAGATACCTTTTATCCAAAATAATATATATATATTAATAATGCATTGATATATATATAATAGAAATATAATTTATTAATTCCCAGTTGCAAATAAGACACGCTATATCCGATCTGGGTAATTGCGCGTGAAAACTATTTACAATAATTCATATTGTAGTAGAGTAGGTAACAGAATTGTCAAAAAGAAAATAAACAATTAAGAAAAAGAGCATTGAATAAACATATACATTAAACAAATAAGCAACAACATAAGCAGATAGAAGAAATCTCAAGGTAGTTATTTACAGTATGTTAAGCAATGATGGAAGTTGATTTAATGAAGTTATCTGTAATAATTAGTATCGTGGAGAGAGAAAGTTGATCAAGTTGAGCTATTCACAATTAGTTATATTCTAATGTAACTTATCAATTATCCACAAATATGAAAATCAAGTCGCATAATAGTGTATTTCCTCAAGCTGCATGAAGCTGTCTATTTATAATAAAAAGTCTGCAGAACCTATTAAATTTCATATATCTTTCCCTATTATAAACTATTTGACCCAGATAGGTTCTTTCCATCTTGCTCTGCTGTCTTAGGTTTGACACCAGTGGGCATGAGTTCAGAATGTGTTCGGGGGTTTCTTCTTCCGCTCCACAAGAAGTCTGGGCGAATATATTTTTCTAATTCTGAAGAGATATTATTTGAACTTACTATGACCCGTAAAGAATTGAACATGGTAGAAATTTGGTTTGACAAATTTTGGTATTTTAGAGGAGATGAAAAAAAAAACGTTTGAAAGAATTGTTGGATTCTTCATATTATTCCTGTAATTTTTTTTCATTATAGTTAGCAATTTCTTTTCTGTTTGATAAATTAAATCTATTGTAGCCTATTTCATTTTTCAATATGTTGGATTCTATGTAATCTGTAAGTGTTGGTATTTGTGTTAATATATGTGTACAGTTTGACGATGTTGTGGTATAGGCCTGTATACAGTGTTTCAGAATATTATACTGCAGGGAATTTAGTTTGTTTTTGGCTTTCTTGCTTATAAATGGAAATCATATTGTTTGACCACATGTTATTGTGCTTCGGAATATTGACTTGTATAAAGTTAATCTTCGTCTGCATTCTAGACCCCATGCTTTCTTTATTAAACTGAGTAGGTAACCGCTAGCTCTAGTAGTTTTGTCGACGATTTCATTAATATGTGGCATAAAGTCCAGCTTGTTCCTGCTTCGATGATTTTTCAAGGTCATTTCCAAGATCTTAAGGGTTTCAACATGTCTAGCTATATTGCTATTAAGGATTTTTGTATCATTCATGCAATTATATAAATATAATATTTTCGTTTTATCCTTTGGTATCTGTAATTTACTGCTTTCACACCAGGTATTAATTTTACTAAGTAAATTGTTAATTGCTGTCTTTAGTTCGCCATGGCTTTTGTTCCAGCATATTATAGTCAATACTGTTATCATCCAGATTAATGTTTAGCAATTATTCAATCAGTATGCTCCATAATGTGGGAGATGGTGGTTCTCCTTGTGGACATCCTTTAGTTAGTTTTTTAATAATACACTGCGTGACATTGAAAATGGAACACCAAGAAATAGTGGCCAGAAAATTATGCAAATTTCAGGGTAGACGCGCCTAACCGAGTTATGCAAATGATGTAAAATGCGCAGCTCTCGTGCGCACATGGAGTAAGATATAAGAGAAGGAACTTGCAGAAAGGACAGTATTCGTGTCGTTATTTCTTCAAGGAAAATCATTGTAGAAATTTTGTTCTTGTGTCAAAAGACACGTGTAATAACAGAGAATGCCAGGTCATCGTAAACGGAGGCAGTTCAAGCAGACAGACGCTTTTACGAGGGGCATGGTGATCTGACTGAAAAGGGCAGGTTGGTCCATACGTCAAATCGCAGCTGATACACACCTTGGTGCGTCCACGGTGCACCGACTGTGGAGAAGATGGTTGGAACAAGGAAACGTGGCAATTTTTAGGAATGTCGGTGCAACCAGAGTGACGTCACCACGTGTGGATCGGCGTATCCTTCGACAAGCAGTGGCGGCCCCACAAGCCACTTGTACCGCCATCCTGCAACATGTGCAAGACACCCTAGATCATTCCATCTCGACCAGAACCATTTCCCATCGATTGGTTGCTAATGGCTTGCACTCATGCCGTCCGCTAAGAAGACTGCCATTGACCCCACCGAATAGGCGCCAACGTTTGGAATGGTGCCGGGCTAGATCGACGTGGATGGCGGAATGGCACAGGGTCGTGTTCTCAGATGAGTCGCGTTTCTGCTTGTCCAGTGATAGTCGCCGTGTACGCGTGTGGCGTCGACGTGGAGAAAGGTCCAATCCGGCAGCAATTGTGGAACGCCCCCACCTTGCGACAACGTGGAATCATGGTTTGGGGCGCAATCGCGTATGATTCCAGGTCACCTTTACTTCGTATTCAGGGCACTATGACGGCCCAACGATACGTTGATGATGTGCTGCGACCGGTGACACTCCCCTACCTTCAGGGGGTACCCAATGCCCTTTATCAGCAGGATAACGCCCGACCGCACACTGCTCGCATTAGCCAACAAGCTCTGCAAGATGTACAGATGCTTCCCTGGCCACCGTACTCTCCTGATCTCTCACCAATCGAGCACGTCTGGGACAGCATTGGACGCCGTTTGCATGCCTTGCCACAGCCGCGTTCAGAAGACGAACTGAGGCAAATGGTTGAGAGGGAATGGAGAGCCATCCCTCAGGACGCCATCCGTACTCTGATTGACTCTCTACCTAGACGTGTTGCTGCGTGCATCGCCGTCCGCGGTGGTCCTACTTGCTACTAAGCCGACGCCTTTCTCGCTCTGTATTATGACTATCATTTTGAAATAAAGATCACTTATTGTTCGTCCCTGTCTCTCTCTGTCTGCCGAGTTTCATCACTTTCTGGCCACTATTTCTTGGTGTTCCATTTTCAATGTCACGCAGTGTATTTATAGAGGAAGAATATTTGAAATTCAGTTCTGTTGTTAAAGAATGATTGTGTTATTATATATAATCTGTTGTTAATGTTTTCTCGTTTTTATATCAGGCTGACACTAATTTATGAGTTTCTTCTTTATAAATAGACTTTAATTGTCAATTTAGTTTTAGCATTTTTCGCAACGTTCTCCAGTATTGATTTTGAAGTAGATATAAATTATTAAATTAAAATTATATTGACATATAAATATAAAGAAAAAGATTAATCTTTAAATATTCGAATATAATAAATTTCATTATTTCGTATTCGTTTCATATTCATCATTTTACTCCAACATGTTTATGTTCTGACTTTTGTTTAACTGTTAAATATTAGAAATAATTTCAATTGAAAAATATAGAATTTTAAAATAAATATTTAACTCTCTCTCTCTCTCTCTTGATATTTTAACACCTGATGTCTGAAGCAGAAGATTGCTCCATCTGCCTGGACACCATCAGCCAGGATAACCTCTGCCATCCCAGAAACTGCATGCACCAATTCCACCTGGACTGTCTCAAGACATGGTCTGAGCAGACAAACTCCTGTCCAATATGCCGGAAAATTTTACTGAGATTGTTTACAATGTCAGAGGTACTGAGGACTATGATATCATGGCGGTTGAGGAAAAAGTCAATGCTACAGAGATGCTAGATGATAATCCTCAAGAAGTCCCTCCTCAAGTGACACAATTCCTCCTTGATGTATTCGACCAAGATCATGATACTGATGATGATTCTGATCTCCCCAATGATGGAATGTTGGGGCTTTTCGAAGTCGTCAGTGTTCTTCAAAATACTACTATATTTTTCTGAAAATAGAGAAATATATTTTTAAATCTTTAGATAATAAAAAGGTATATATTGGATTGAATAAAATATTTATTTACCAATATTTCGGTTGGCTGAACGCCAACCTTTGTCATGATATTACATTTTTGTTCAAACAAACTCAGCACCGCTTAGTATTATAATACCACAATTAAAATATAAAATTTTAATTATATTAAATTTTTAAAATTATTTTAACTGTGATTTTATAACACTATATATATAAAATAAAAAGATTTAAAAGCGCGAATGTTTCTTTTATACATAAAACGAACTTCTACTGTCCTTACTGCGATGAAAAAATATATTGGGAGGGCTTGGCTCATCAGTGGTGAACCCTCCCAGCGGTTTCGCCAATTTAATCCACCAGACTGCTTCTCAGAGCTCTAAAACTGTATTGGATCATTCTGCTTTTATATGCTACACTGAAGGATGGAATCTTAGAAATGGTTTTCAAGTAAACTATGGACATAAGCTTATAGGACAGTAGAATTACATTCAAAGATATGCTTCGAGTAATGCTCTTCAGCAAACTATAAAGACAAGGCCAGTTAGGCATAAATTAACACAAAGCAACAACGCGCCATCTATATATATAAAATAAAAGGATTTAAAAGCGCGAATGTTTCTTTTATACATAAAACGAACTTCTACTGTCCTTACTGCGATGAAAAAATATATTGGGAGGGCTTGGCTCATCAGTGGTGAACCCTCCCAGCGGTTTCGCCAATTTAATCCACCAGACCGCTTCTCAGAGCTCTAATACTGTATTGGATCATTCTGCTTTTATATGCTACACTGAAGGATGGAATCTTAGAAAAAGCAGAATGATCCAATACAGTATTAGAGCTCTGAGAAGCGGTCTGGTGGATTAAATTGGCGAAACCGCTGGGAGGGTTCACCACTGATGAGCCAAGCCCTCCCAATATATTTTTTCATCGCAGTAAGGACAGTAGAAGTTCGTTTTATGTATAAAAGAAACATTCGCGCTTTTAAATCCTTTTATTTTATATATATAGATGGCGCGTTATTGCTTTGTGTTAATAACACTATATGCGGCGCTGAGTTTGTTTATACAAAAATGTAATTACTTGACAAAGGTTGGCGTTCAGCCAACCGATATATTGGAAAATAAATCTTTTATTATCTTATTATCTAATTAATCTTTTATTATCTTATATACCTTTTTATTATTTAATTACTATATATAAACGTTTTATAGAATATATTGAAAACTCATGATGCCTCCTTACTTTCAAATAGTGTGAATATTTCTTGTTTATAATAATATACAACATGATTATTGTATTCTTATATTTTCACAATCCAATAATATGCCAGCCGATTACCTGCCCAACAGAAATATAACCATAATCACGCCTGAAGAATAGTCTAGGTTATAATGTTAATTTATCCTTTCATTTTATTTATTTTATTTCAAAAGTTCTTAGGTTCAAATAAATTCATCATATAATAATATTATAAAAAAGCAAAAAGATTTAAATTGCATATTTTGACTTTATAATTTTGTGTACTTTTAAGAATTTTATTAGTCTAAATAAACACTATTTAGCCAAAAAGGAAAGTCTAATTCCTACTTTAATATTTTTCCCTAGCCGGTGCAGCTTTAGATCTCTACATGTGCCATAGACGAATAAATTTGTTGTTATCAGCAATCACAGACGTCCATCTTTTTGGACATGTAGAGATTTGGAAACAGCTATATTAAAAGTAACAGCAACGAGGAAAAACCTCCACAATAATCCATTTTAACATTTTTCTTATTATATATATTATAATCCTATATATATATATTTAAAAGTATTTAGATTGTGCATTTATTTTATATTTTTCACGAAAATATTTTTCCGACTATAGAAAAAAAAGGGGGTTATAGTTCAAGTATGCCATTAGTGAAACGAGAATATAAGTAAAACCAAATGTATTTTAAAGGACAATTTTCACTTGCAAAATTATCATTTTTACTATTAAGCAACTATCCGGTAATATGACACCTTCCCTAAAGGACACTTTAGCTCTGCAATTAGGCGTTGTCCTTTACAGGGAGGTTCTACTGTATTTAGCAACTCTCTGGTAAGAGGACACCTCTCCCTAAAGGACACTTTAGCTCTGAAATTAGGTGTTGTCCTTTACAGGGAGGTTCTACTGTATTTAGCAACTCTCTGGTAAGAGGACACCTCTCCCTAAAGGACACTTTAGCTCTGCAATTAGGTGTTGTCCTTTACAGGGAGGTTCTACTGTATTTAGCAACTCTCTGGTAAGAGGACACCTCTCCCTAAAGGACACTTTAGCTCTGCAATTAGGTGTTGTCCTTTACAGGGAGGTTCTACTGTATTTAGCAACTCTCTGGTAAGAGGACACCTCTCCCTAAAGGACACTTTAGCTCTGCAATTAGGTGTTGTCCTTTACAGGGAGGTTCTACTGTACTTGGTTTAAATCTCCTGGATATTAATCAAACAAATGCTACAGGGTTCTGGAGATGTGCTTATTTATCTTTATTAAACCTAATCTCGAGGTTTCGGGCATCTCTGCCCTGGAGTACATGGAAATATCTTTCACATATGTTTCTATGTACTCCTGTAGACGGGCAAAGATGCCCGAAAGCCGAGATTAGGTTTAATAAAGATAAATAAACACGTCTCCAGAAATCTGTAGCATTTGTTTGATATTACATGGTTCTATAAAATAGATATTGATATTTTTGAATTGGAAAAATAAATTCTATGCGCATAGTTCGCCTCAAGATCAGCAGCCCCAAATCTAAAAACCAAAGAAATCTTTACCGAAACAAGCTTTCAAAAACTGACTCCACTATTTGAATCCCATTTAGTTTTAAAATCCTCTGACCTTACTGAAATTCTGAGAGAACTTCGGGAAATAGAGCCATCACTCCATAAAAGCGACATGGTATCTTCAATAGAAGGAAAATGGAAGCTTGTTCTTCACACTCAACTGCAGAAGGAGCTACAGCTTTGGCATCCGAACTACAACAAAAGTCCCAGCCAACCGCTCCTGTAGCCAATATCTCATAAGAACGCGCATGACTAGAACACGGGCTGAGCCTCTCGAGAAGGTCAGGCAACAACAGTCTTAAATGAGAGGATTCTAACTTTACATGGAAAGATTTAGGCTGCAAGCACAGTACAGAGGTTGGTGTTCTCGTGAATATACCCTTGGTTTCATAAATATTGCCGAGTTACTAATTAAGGACAGTATTGGAGGTATCTGCGCGACACAGTGAGTTAATGATTGAAGGAGTGACTTGGCTCTTCGTTCTCTTTGGTCGGGGGCCGCTGCTCTTTTATATAGTATATTGTCGTGCGTACACATGGCGTGCACTGTAGATAGGTACACAAGATGGGTACTATAAGGGAACATGGGACCGCCTGAAACACACGGGTTAGACACGTGGAGACTTCCCTCATTGTGCGCGAATCAGTTTCGAATGTTTGTCACCCGCTCTGATCTCCCTCATCGTACTTGAGGCGCATATGCCCGCTCGTACTCGACTGTGAAGTCTCGACACCACAGTCTTGCGTACATGGTAAAGCTGCGCCTCGTTCCTCAGGGCTGAGGGTTCATTCTACTAATGGTTAGCTCTCAGGAAGTATCTCCCTAAACTATAAGAGGGGGGGGTAGAGTATCTGCACGCAGGAAGTCAGAAACGGCTCCTACCTGAACAAACTGGCAGCGTCTTAAGCGTCTCCTGAAAACGTAAGTGGTCATTAGTTTCAATAAAGAGCTGACACAGGCCTGGAAATATAGAACAAGTTTTGGTGGTAGAGGTTGAAAGTTGAAGCAGGTCCCTGGGGTTTAGGCTGCAACAATGAGAGGTTAAAAAATGCGACTTACCAGGCGTCCACCCAGGGACACATTCGGTAACTTGCTTGACCTGGACGTGAAACATGAGATGTTAAATCCAAGTTTGGCATCAACATCCATCTTGGCTAACCTGGGTGAGAATCTTCACTTCGGAAAACTTTTCATCTTCATGTGGAACAGTCATCTCCGAGGAACTGGAGCACACAGCCTCCTCCCTCTCTCTAGCTATACATACTTACTCTCTGGGCTCCACCATTGAAGAACAGAAATACACAACTTCCTTTATATTGATATCATTCTTTTATACACAATACAAAGAAGATGAAATGTCTTACGAGTTCCATTTATAAAGTCTGAGTATGAAATCAGAAATTATGTTTTCCAGGTAAAAAGAAACAGTTCACTCAGCGACACACAGAATCCCACTTCTAACAACTGCAGCTGTTATACCGCCGGTCAAGTCAGCGGTCTGGACTAAACTGATGGTTTCACTACTGATGAGCCATGTCTTTCCCCCAATATCTTAAATTTCTGTGAAGAAAATATTTTAATGAAAATATTTGTTACAATAATATAATAGTTCGAAGTATTTTCAATTTCTACTTATAGATTGCGCGCAATGTATCTTCATTTAACGCCAAATATTCATAGTGTGGCGTGTAAGTGCGATGTTTGAAATGGGTATTTTCAATTATATATTTCAGAATCCCGTTTATGTTGACAGAATATTACATCGAAGTGGCAACTTCTTTAAGCAGATCAAGCTAAACAACAGCAGAAACCGTGATATGTGGCCACTAACTGGATCAACCAGTTCTTTGCTAACCTGCCTCTCTAGCTACAGCCAGCTACCTCGCGGCCTTGCCCATCTTTCCCGCGTTTCGACGTACCCCTGCCTTCAATGCGTTCTTGGCGCGTGCTGTACCTACAGGTTCCTGTCTTTATAAAGCTTGAGGAAGAGAGACTAGGACAAATTATCTGGCTTCATATAGAAGACCGAATGTGTATCGTTCTGGTGATATTGGTTGGATGAAGGATCCCGATGTCGCTGAATGGGACTAGTGCAGGGGTCGGCAATCTTTTGAGTCGGAAGAGTCAAAAATTACAATTTACAAAATATCAGAGTTTTTAAAGAGCCACAATATATATATATTTTTTTTTGCCAAAAATAAATAGTACACAGCATAAATAATATTTACGTATGGAACTATATAAAGAGCCGCAGTTTCTCATCCAAAGAGCCGCATGTGGCTCGCGAGTTGTTGACCCCTGAGTGTTCTCAGACAGTAAATAGGAAGCTGGTTGCACCATAGTTAGCCGGGATGTGAGCTGGTGTTTCCAGTAGAACTGGTTGCTATAAAGGATAGTACATGAGAGAGGATGTGTTTCCCAGAGAACTCAATACTCGGATTGCAGGTCTGCGCTGATATCCATTGGCTTGGAGCATGGTCAGATTGTGGAGTCCACTTCGGCGACCTCCACAAAGCTCACCCACAGTACCTAATAGAAAGCTGGTGGATAATGGTGAAGCTGCCTCGACAAGAACGAATGGGACGTCGAGCATTCATCATTGTCAAACCAACCCATCTCTTCACCTTTCTTTTATTTCTTAATTTTTAATGTATATAATTTATTATCTCATTATAATAAATTTCCTTTTTTTTAAATAACTAACTTTTATATTTTCAAATAATATTTGTTTATTAAAATAATATTTTGAATAATAATTTTTAATATTAATTTTTAATTATTTTTTATATTTTAACAGTTGGAATATTTTAGAAAATTATTTTTTTTTTTACTCTGTTAAAAAAAATTGGCGGAATTTTCGAGGAAGGCGATAAGAAGAAGAGAGGGAAGGCAGCAGTAGAGACAGATCGGGGAGAGGTTCTAAGAAAATCGTCTAAAAATGTAGTTTTAAAATTTTAGTAGAAGAAATTTTCCAGCCCTCCAACTGAAGCATCAAAAAAGGTAAGTAAATTCTCATAATATATTTTTTAACAGGTTAATTTTATGTATATTTCCCCATTTCATTCTCATTGCCTATTTTATTCTTTTCTGTTTGACCATTCCAATAGAACAATAAATATAAAAATGTTTTGAATATCAACTTTGGCTTTGAGTCTTTAATTTGGTTTAGAGTCGATTATTTTTAACCCCAGTGCGTACAGGATATTTACAAGTTGTATTTGTTATTTCAGAAATCAGCTCACATCTTGAACATGAAATTGTGGAGATGCTGAGGGGAATAGACAGACGCTATTTTGGGTCAGAGGACACTTTCTCATCGAGGGCATTGAATTTATTGATGGACTGGCGAAGGAAGGATGCGATGGTCGTGGAATTTCCAATCCCCGGGAATGAGGTTTATAAGCGCATAAAGATAAATCCAGGATGGAGGGTGGGAACTGTACGTGAAGACTTCCCGTCGATTCTGACGAAAAAAGAGGGATGATCTATGTAATATATAATATGTTTATATGGTTTTGACCAAGCACTTTGTTGTTTTTGCGCGATGTAATCAATATATAGCGTGAGATATTCATGTTTTTAGTTCTTATAATAATTCTGTAAAAATAAAATATTATTGAAATATATAACTTTTCAGTAGCATACAATCTCATTTAATAGAAACTACATTACCTAATATTCAATAATGATTGAATGATGATTCAATAATGAATCTTGATGCAAGCTGTTCCGCATCTTGCTTTGAAAGTCTCAGGTCACGTGTCAAATCATTCAGTTTTGGTTGTGAAAAACGTTTTGGACATTCTTGTTCTCCATATTTCTCACTATCAGAATCATCCAGTTCGATATCTTTTTGTGTGGTGTCTTCTGATTCATCATCAAGAGGATTATTAGCACTGGATGAAAAAACTGGGATGGGATTATTTGGGCTGTGTGGTTTTGGAAGTCTAGCTGAATATAGGTCTTTGTATATAAGCTTTTTCTTACCATTCCTGTTAAAGTGTTTTAAGTCTTGTACGCAAAGGTAACAATCATTGTCATGATTTTTTGGCCCTCGCCAAACCATAGGGATCCCAAATGTCAGTTGCCTTTCACCCTTTGTCCACAGGCGCAGTGTTTCGAGACACGTTTTGCATACCTTATGTAGAGCCCATGTCTTGTTCTGGTCTCCTAATTTTATATCAAAATATGCGAAATCCCTCCGCTTTACAAAGTCTGTTATTGCATTTCTTTGTGCTTTTACAGTATATTCGCCACATATATAACAGAAAATATTGGATCGTTTTTCAGGATTTTCTTTTGGAAACCATGTCTGGAAGTGAATTTATTAATGTGTTAAAATTTTATTTTCATAAAGTTGATGGCATAGCTTTTAAATGAATGATGCTTGAAATAATAATTTTTATTAAATTTAATCTGAGTGAATAAAATATATTTTCACAAAAAAAAATTAAATACTTGTTTAATTTTTGACAATATAAAATTAGAAGTGATGGTATAATGTTTAGAAGTGATTTATTTATTTTAATTGTTTTGAAATTTTATTTTTATATTGTTGCACCAGGTTGCGGCTTGGCAGACTCTTCAGCCTTGATTCTCTCCTGTGCTGGGTCTTGCATCTTACCAGAGCGTGTTTCAACCATCCTACAAATTTATAAAAGGGAATAATGAGATAAGTCTACTTAATGTAGCCACCAGAATCCTTTTTTTATTTTCTCACATCAAAGAGAGCAGTGAAGTCACAGTGTACCTAAATACAAATGATGATAATCTAAAAATAATCTGTTTTAAATAAATATCATAGAATATAAAAATAAATAAATATATAATTTAAATTTCAAATATATTAAAAATAATATAATAAATACGCCATTAATCATGATGTAACACTTCCCCCTCTCCAGAGGTCGTCACGTCCTCGTGAGTTACCTCATCAATTCTCTCAAAATAGGGTTTGAGTCTTGAGACATGGACAATCAATGGGTCTTGGCCAGGATTATCTTTCGGCTCAATTAAGTAATTTACGTTAGACAGCTTCTTTAATATTCGATATGGGCCAAAATATTTTCTCAATAGTTTTTCGCATTTTCCGATTTTCCTGACTGGTGTCCAAACTGCCACTAAATGTCCTGGTTCATAGATTTTCTCATTGTGTTTTTTGTCATAGTTTCTTTTCATTCTTTCCTGAGTCTTCTCTGTGTTGTTAATGACTACCTGTCTCGTCCTTGCTATTTTATCTAAGTAGTTTTCTATATATTCGTCGTAATCGTCCATGTTACTGTCCGTTGGGATATTCTCGTCGTCTAAGAGGGACATGGGTTCCCTTCCAAACAACAGGAAAAATGGAGAGTAGCCTGTGGTTTCTTGAATCGTGGTATTATACGCGTGGGTGATAAAAGGGAGGATTTCATCCCAGTTCTTTTGGTCTGTGTTCACATACATGCTGATCATATTGATTAAAGTTCTATTTAGCCGTTCCGTTAGTCCGTTAGTCTGGGGGTGGTAGCTCGTTGTGAAGCAGTGTTTCACTTTGCACATTTTCATTACCTCCTTCATCAAATTGCTAGTGAATTGTGAACCTCTATCGCTAATAAGAAATCTTGGGGCCCCGTGACGTAAAATAATATGTTCGATTAAAAATGTAGAGACTTCTTTCACGGTTGCTTCTGATACTGCCTTTGTTTCAGCATACTTGGTATAATAATCAGTCAACACAATTATCCACTTCCTTCTTCTTTTCGTTGATGGCAAGGGGCCAACAAAGTCAATTCCGATTCTTTCAAAAGGGTAGTTAGCTGGGGGAATAGGTTGTAGAAGTCCAGAAGGCAAGTGATTTGAACCTTTCCGACTTTGGCAAAGATGGCACGTCTTTACAAATTCTGAAACATCTTTCAACATGGAAGGCCAATAGTATTTATTCTTCAATCGGTAAGTGGTTCTGGCGACGCCCAGATGGCCATTCAGCATATGGTTGTGGTATTCACTCATGACTTCCTTCCTTCTCTTCTTTGGCACTACCAGCAACCATGCCCTACCTTCAGGATTTGGATTTTTCTTGTAGAGACACCCATTTTCTTCTTTGAAGTTCTGTGTAATTGAACGCTCGTTTCCACTAAGGTTCTCCTTAATATTCTCAATAAAATCATCCTTTTCGTCTATTATTTGATTCAGAAATAGTCTTTCAAATCTTCGTCCCATTCGTTTTCAGGTAAGGGTCCTCTAGATAGACCATCAGCGTCCAGATGTTTTTTACCCGATTTATGTATGATTTCGAAATTATATTCCTGAATCTTCAGTGCCCATCGTGCTAATCGGCCGGTCGGATCTTTCAGATTCTTAAGCCAGCATAGTGCGTGATGATCAGTTACGATTTTGAAGTGCCTTCCATATAGGTAGGGTCGTAACTTGGACATTGACCACACAACAGCTAGACATTCTTTTTCGGTAGTCGAATAATTTTGCTCAGGTTTGCTCAGTGTTCGACTTAAATATGAGATAACTTTTTCTTTATCGCCGAACTTTTGGACTAATGTTGCACCCAGGCCGATGTTAGATGCGTCAGTATGAATGTAAGTAATTGCATTCGGGTCAAAGTGCCCTAAGATTAGAGGATTTATCAATGCTACTTTAAGGGTTTGAAATGCTTTCTCTTGATTTTCTGTCCAGGTAAAAGGTACATTCTTTTTTATAAGACTGGTTAATGGATCGGCAATTTTTGAAAAACCTTTGATAAATTTTCTATAATATGAGCACATTCCTAAAAATGATTGAACTTCTTTTATCTTTTTGGGCCGAGGAAAATCTCTAATAGCCTTGATATTATGCTCCGCTGGTTTTATACCATGTTGATTAGTTATATGGCCAAGAATCTCCAGTTCTTCGAAAGCAAATAGGCATTTTTTGTTGTTCAATTTTAAATTAGCCTCGCGAAAACATTTTAAAACAGCTTCTATTCTTTTGAGATGTGTTGAAAAATCCGAGCTATAAATGATTACGTCATCTAGATAACATAAGCAAATTTGCCATCTAAGATTACCAAGCATATTTTCCATGTTCCTCTCAAATGTAGCAGGGGCATTGCATAGACCAAAGGGCATTACGTTGAACTCATATAGGCCATGTGCTGTAGTGAAGGCTGTCTTTTCTTTATCTTTCTCCTCAACCTCTACTTGCCAATATCCTGATTTAAGGTCAATTGCTGAAAAATATTTGGATCCTTGAAGTGTATCCAATACTTCATCAATTCTGGGAATTGGGTAAACATCCTTCACTGTTACATCATTCAATTTTCTGTAGTCAACGCAAAATCTGTACTTACCATCTCGCTTCTTGACCAAGATTACAGGGAAGGACCATGGACTCGAGGATGGTCTAATTATGCCGTCTCTGAGCATTTCATCAATTTGTTCTTTTATGATTTCTCGCTCTTTCGCGCTCACCCTATACGGCTTGTGTTTGATCGGTTTCGCGCCTTCTGTATCGATCCGATGTTTCGCTAAGTTGGATCTTCCTAATCCCGACGAAAACAAATCCTCGTACCTTTCCAAAACTTGTTTCAATTGCTCCTTTTCCGTATATGCTAAATTTTTGTTTATCTGAAATTGGGGTTCTTCATGCTCTTTTTGTTCACTTTCTTCCATAAGATTCACTTCGGCTGGCTGGCTTCCAAAGCACAATGTTTGGTTTTTTAATATTTTTAATGGTCGAGGGTAAGGGTTTGTTATCCAGATATATGTTTCCTTATTCACAACATTTATTAAGCTTCTCGCTAGTCGAAGTCCATTTGTTTGAAACATTTTATGGTTCTCCTCGATGATGTATTCGCCATCCTCTGCTTCTACAAATGCATTAATCAATTTAATAGAAAGTTCTGGTATAATGGCATCCTTTGCACTTTTTATTTTCTTCTGTTGATATTTGATTACGTCACGATTTTCTGTCAAGTCATATTTGATTATTTCACGCTGACAATCAATTTTTGCGTTCATTTTCTTAAGAAAATCACGTCCAAGTATAAATATTCGCAAATGTGTTCTCATTATCACAAATTGATGTGTAATTGTTTTGTCATCAAATTTTATATTTAAAATAATATTTCCTACGATATCTAATTCTTTGCCATCGGGTCCGGAGCACATTTTATCAGGATTTATTATTTCAAGACCTGTGTTAAGAGCTGTACTAAGGTCGACCACTGAAAGATCGGCGCCTGTATCAATCAAAGCTTCGCAGATACCGATTCTATCCACGTTAATGTTCATTTTATATTTGGGGTCTAACTTTTTAATTCCATTTATGGTCGACTTGCTTTGATTGACGGACTCAGGCGCGATGTTTAGTTTAAATCTTCTAATGCAGCATATCTATTCCTTGTAGGGATACTCGAGTACGGGCTATTACTTACGTCAGAGTAGAGCAGAGGTCTCGACTTCTGAGTTCCATTATCCATTCGGATTTCTTCTTCGACCTTGTCTTGTGTAACTATGGGGTCCTCTTCCACAATTCTTACAAACCTGACTCTGCAATACCGCGCTACGTGTCCTGGCTTGTTACACTTGAAACATATTGGTCTCCCGTCTTCTGTCCTATTCCTATTTGAATTTGGATTCTTATTGTATGTTATACTTGGGTAGACCGGTTTTGGCTCAGGATTGGGAGTGTAAGATCGTCTAGGGGCAGATACCTGGGGCAGAGGCTTGTTCTGGTAATACCTCGGAGTGGGGGCCTGGGGCTTGGAGGTGTTCTGGTAGTACCTCGGAGCGGGGGCCTGGGGCTTGGAGGTGTTCTGATATGGTCTTCTGAACGACGTAGCATTCTTCCATTGCTCTTGATGATGGGGACGAGGAGAGCGTGGTCCATTATAAAGAGCTTTTGATTTTTCTGCACGTTCTTTGTAATTCTTTTCGAACAAATCCAGCTCTAGAAGTTCATTGGTATTTTTAGGAGGGTTTAGGTGAAGGGCAAAAGAGTATTCTTTCTTTAACCCTCCAATAACCCAGTTTATTTTAGTCTCTTCTTCCATTTGGGGGTCGACCTTGTTGCACAGTACAAGGATATCCTCTGCGAACCTGATTGCAGGTTCATTCCACTGTTGTATCCTGTTTAATCTCATCCTCATTTCTTCTTTGTTGGCGTCTGAGGCAAAATCCTCAATTAGGCGGCTCTTGAAATTTTCCCAGCTGGTGAAACTTACTTTGTGTAGGTTCAGCCAGGTTTTGGCGCTACCAATCATATTCATGGCAGCATAACGGGAGATAATGTAGTCTGCCCAATGGTACAGGAAGCCAATTTCTTCAAGAGATTCAATCCATGGGCGAGGGTCTTCTGTTCCATCATACTTGGGGATGTCGATGTTGGGATTCAGGACAACTGGGTCGGAACTAGCATCTCTACCAATTGTTGCACCAGGTTGCGGCTTGGCAGACTCTTCAGCCTTGATTCTCTCCTGTGCTGGGTCTTGCATCTTACCAGAGCGTGTTTCAACCATCCTACAAATTTATAAAAGGGAATAATGAGATAAGTCTACTTTATGTAGCCACCAGAATCCTTTTTTTATTTTCTCACATCAAAGAGAGCAGTGAAGTCACAGTGTACCTAAATACAAATGATGATAATCTAATAATAATCTGTTTTAAATAAATATCATAGAATATAAAAATAAATAAATATATAATTTAAATTTCAAATATATTAAAAATAATATAATAAATACGCCATTAATCATGATGTAACAATATGAAGTTAATTGCGTATGTTTTGAAGAACTTTGAGATGTGATGATTATAAAAATTATGAAGCAATCATGATGACTTGGCAGTTTTCTTTATGATAATACTAGCCGAATGACCCGGGCAACGCCCAGGTTTTACCCGATTAAATGTTTTTATTCAAATACTATTCGTTACAATTATAAATTGGCGCCGTGGATGTCACTCTTGTGAAACGTCCCGCTCCAAACTTTGTGTCAGAGAAGCGATATTTTTATAAAGAGATGATCTGGCTTTGTGCCTTCTGCTCGAATGAATGTTTTTCTGTTAGAAATTTGTTCCTGCACACTAAAAATGAACTGGCTTCACCCGTGGTCTCAGCTTTTTGGAATTTTTCACGATATAATTTTGTATCTGATAATCAAACATGATACAGCAATATTGTCATCATCATTTTCTGACTAAAAAAACAACTATTTTTGCCCAGAACCTGTCAATTTTATTTTTATTGGCTAAAAATCCGATAAATATATTTTCCAGATTTTTCTCTATGTCCTGTCAAAACACGTTTTACATGTACATTAGGTCAGCTGATTTTACCTTCCATCTTCACCGCTAGAGGCACTGCTTGCGAGCGAAAAGGCAAATTTGCAACGCAATTTTCAAATAACTCGAAGAATATTCAGGATAGAGACCTGGAATTTTCACTATAAGTTTTTCCAAATTCTACTCTATATACTGTTAAAATTTCAGTCAGATTAGTTACGTATTGTGGACGTGTATAGCCGACATAGATACCCACATACATACATACATACATACTCGGCCGTGCGGCCGCATCTCGCGCGCGCTCCGAGTTGTTCGCCTTTCACTCTGCTGACTGCCCTTCTACTCATCCCAAACTATATCATCAGATTCACCATTAGACGAGCTTCATTTTGAGCCATCTTTGGGGAATTTTCATCAAGTTTGTATTTTTTCTTAAATCTAATTTTCATAGGCCTGTAAATCTACAAGTTGTAGATTTACGGCATCACCATGGCAACAGCCAAGCCGGCTGTTGCGTCATCGTCACCATCAGGCACCTCATTGGCTGCTCAGAGGCCGGAATTTGCATCCTCATTTTGGCAACATCAATTTAAAAAATCTACATCTATGACGAAAGTTGAAGAACAATATGTAAAAACTAATACCCAAAAGACGAAATTTTCTCAAGAAGAACTTAGAAAATTCGATCAGGATAGAAAGGCGACTTACGAAAAAAGAAGTTCAACGACTAAATCGACGATACAATTCGTCTCGCTCCCGGAGTGCACCGCGGAAGATCACTTAGATGGAATTGCCAAAGTTGTTGGCCGACCTAGCATCCACTCCATCGGCAAGATCAATGGGCAGGCCATAGTCTCCTTGGCCGGGGTTGAACAGGCAGAAATGCTGATCAACACCGGCTTCCAAGTCAATAATAAAACTATCTACCCTTATCCGCTTTTCAACATCCCGAGGAAGTACATCTTGTCCGGCGTGTTGCTCTTCATCCAGGATGAGGATATTATAAAAGCCCTACAGCCCTATGGTCAGGTCCTGAGTGTTCGACCTCTCCCCTTCCCCACCAACAACCCTCTGTATAAACACCTCTCCTCTCTAAGGAGAGAGATTGTCATCAAAAAGAAGGAAGACACCGCCATGCCAGCCATCATCACCATCGACTACATGAACAACAATTTTAAAATCTTTGTTGTCGAAGATGTCATCTGTGCGGCTTGCAAACGACATGGCCATATCAGAACCAAATGCCCTTTCGACCCCCGGATCAGAGAAACGGTAACTAATTCCTTTGCAGACGCCCTCAATCCAACTGTACCGCCACAAACCCCTACCCCTGAACAACCTCCAATGGAGAAGGACATCCCCACCGCAATAGGGACCAAAACCTCCGCAAAGAAGAGACACCACGCATCGAGCCCGAAAAAAAGAACAAAACCAATCCCCCCGGGCGGTGGAACTGTCACTCACCCCAACTCTGAATCGGAGCCTGACGCTGGAACCGAGGATTCCGACGAAAAAACATCCACCAGATGCTCGCAGTGGTCGATGGACTCCTCTCAACTCCGGAAAGAATTGATTGATTGCGAGAACAGAGAGAGCCCAGAAACAGAAAAAATCATTGCAGAAGTATTCAGAAAAGCAGGCATTTCAAGACAGACCAAGGTCCGACAACAACTCGAAATCCATCCCGACCTGAAGACGATGATCTCCCGCCACCTCGAGAAACATGAGGATATTAAATCAAATTCATTCAGAGACCTCAAGAGTGACCAAAGAAGGGCCCTTAACGATAAATTAGGGAAAATGAGATTAATCCTATCTGAGATTGATAATCTCTATGCAGGAGATGACGTAAGACCATCGAAGAAGAAGAGGACACTTGAGGCCTCACGGAATGAAAAGAAAAGATCGAATGTGGAGAAAGAGGTGGGAAAAAGAATGGACACCTCGTACGGGCTATGAAACGGACACCGGCGGTTCTTACAGTCCCACGCGCACGTGGACAGAGCTGGAAGAAACTATGAGCTCTGAAGATGAAACACATGCCACAAAACCTCCTATATCGAAGATCATCTTAAGACGCAACTCTGAATTGTCAACAACATCAATAGTATCAATGACACCAGCACAGCTGGCCAATCAGACTAATAGTACGAAACGTGAAGGAAGCCAGGAGTAGGACTCGCCTGTGTATATATTTCAGATTACCTTTTTAACG
This sequence comes from Cordylochernes scorpioides, assembly GCA_030710605.1. Taxonomy (NCBI): domain Eukaryota; kingdom Metazoa; phylum Arthropoda; class Arachnida; order Pseudoscorpiones; family Chernetidae; genus Cordylochernes; species Cordylochernes scorpioides. The sequence continues at coordinate 74,068,572 of CP092871.1, read as the reverse complement.
ACTGTAAATCAATGAATAGATGTCAATAAAATGTTTTAAATTTTACATACATACATACATACATACATACAATGACTTTTATATATATATAGGGATTATTTTGGTGAACTACACTTTATGGTCATTATCTATAGATTTTGATGCCATACAGAAAACCTAAGGGCAGATAAGGAATCAGCGCCATTTGATTACCAAAAAAGCATTTTAAATGCTCAAACATCAAAACCTTTCAAAATTTTTGTAGACCTGTGTAATTGATACTGAGAAAGAGTTGAATTAAAAAATTAGAAATTTATCATATTCGAAATTTAAATCGCTGAGAGGATTCCAGCAAACTACAATATCATTTTTTTTTTTGCTACATATTTAATTTGCATTTACCTATTTTACATATCTCTGATTGTATTTAAAACTGTCATCCAATTATTCTACTTTTGGCGAAATGGTGTTTTATAAATTTATCATTTGATATTATTAGGGTTCTTTCCTGGTATTCAAAAAGGAAAAATACGTGTCGATCAGTTATATATTTTCAATTTATCAAACAATTTACCGCTGAATATCTGATTCTGGTAGAGCGCCATCTAGCGAATAATATTGTAACTAAAAACAATTTAGAATTTTTCACATTATGCCATAAAAATTCCCATTGCATCCTGAACATAATGGTGTTTACCGCATTTCTCTAGCGCAAATATTTGCGGAGTTATTAATTTTTAAAATTGTGCGGGACTTTTGGATCACCCTGTATATATATACGATAATAATGATCATGCAAGCAGATGATAAATGTGTAAGATCATCATCAAAAATAGCAACTATTCAGGAGTCCGAGAAGTTACTAAACTAATCACATATTATTGACTGTATTGACTCATCCATTGATGAGCTCTACTCTTTCCCGGCAGACACCATCAACAAGTTTTACAAGCTTGACACCCTGATATGATTGAGTGGAGATAAGAAAGAGAAGAAGACTAATCAACAATATACTCAAATTGTGTTGAAAAGTAAAATCATCTTCAATATATATATACAATAATTAACAAAACAGTTTCCGCGCGCGAAGACAGGTTTCTTGCAAGAAATTTTTCTTTTGATATATAAATAACTTTCTAATGCCCTATGAAAAAAAATATTATTATTAAAATATCGACGTAAGGGAAGTGTATAAAATTATCTTATATATAATAAGAAAAATTCGAGCTAAATAGTTTCAATTTTTATATACAGATGGCGCTCTATTTTATTGTATCTAATGAATAGGTAGTCAAATCATATTTAAATAAGATAAAATCTAAGATAACAATTAAGTTTCAAAAATTTGATATAATAGGCTATTACATTGTTGCAATTAAATTACTTTAAAATTGAATAGATTTACCTTTCCATACAAATCTTTTTTTTTTTTATTTCAAAAGATATTTTAATAATAAATTTGAAGAAAATATCTTTTGTCCAATTATTCTAATATATCTCTTGTAACTAATCCGAATTGTACCAAACGAATTCTCTACAAAGAGATTTGACGTTTATAAAAATCATTAAAGGAATCTTTTCTCATAATTAGAAGTCATTAGAGAATAAACATTTTTTAAAAAAATAGATCATAGAGTACAGGGTTGCCAGATTGTTAAACTTTATTCTATTATAAAATGAAAACTCTTTGAACAAAGGGAACAATGATTACAATTAGAAATTCTTTTAAACCAATGGAACGGAAACAATGCCTAAAAATGGATTACCGACGAAGACTCATCATTATCATCATAAAAAAAAACTCTCTCTGCGACTCTGTGTGTGGTAAATACTGGTCCTTTAATTACCAATTAAAGAGTTAATTGACATCTTGAAGTCGTGCAAAACAAAGGACTTCATAATGAAGGCAATTGAGAAAAAAAGACAATCTTTTTGGAAATTTTCAGATTTAAAATGGATTTTTACGATGTGATTAGCTTTGTTTAAAGTTAGAATGCTTCAATACAATAGTTTCTAATAGTTAATTTTCAGTTAAATTGCCAATTTTCAATAACAGGCATATTTCTGATTGTTATATCTTCTTTATTAATTAGAACACACACAATAACTTTATATTTTTTTAAATATAATTTAAAACAAAGAATAAAATAATGATAAGGCACAATTTGGATTATTCTATATACAGTTACGAGCGTCATTCCTCATCAGTCGTCTCTGTCACCGTTTGCTTTTTTTTTGGAATGGCGCCCTCCTATTGGTTGGCTACGGTCACGCGACCTTTGCCCTTATGAGACGCCTACGGAAGCCAACAGTACATAGACAGATAAAGCACATAGGCTATAGTTATTAACTAATATATGCATTTATTTAAGGCGCCAATTTATAATTGTAACAAATAGTATTTGAATAAAAACATTCAATTGGGTAAAACACGGGCGTTGCCCGGGTCATTCGGCTAGTAGATTATAAACACAAAGTAATAAGACCAAATCCAAATAAATAAATAGTGTGTGAAGTTTCGGTAAACCTGTTACAGAAACGTCACACACTATTTATTTATTTGGATTTGGTCTTATTACCTTGTGTTTAAAAAATATAATATAAATTTTAAAAAAATTGACTTTGAAAATATCTAGCAAGGTGAGACTATCTTCTGATTAGAAAAAAAATCAAATTACACAACTTTTTTTATTGTTTTTATCCTGAAGTTTGGAGATTTTAGAGGTTAAATTTTACCTTTTTAAATTATTTATTTATTAATCAATTATGCGCGAATGTATGCAGAGATATAAATTTTATTATATAATATATATGATAAGATAAACATAAATATATATAAAATATAATTGCAAAACATGTGTCACATTGACTACTTCCAGAGCTAACTGTATCTGGTGTCAAAGTTTTATCAAAATAGGTCAAGTATTGTAAAGACGTATATGATATTAAAAAACCAACATACACAAACATTTACCCTATATTTAAATGAGGTTTCTGCTTTTTTTGTGGTTTAAAATACATGTGTGTGTCTAAATATATATTAATAATTTGTACTGAGAAAATAGAGATTTTTTCCTTTTTTCTACAGATGAGCTATGTGACGGAAAATATGTATCTTTGTTATATCGCATATTAGCCGAATGACCCGGGCAACGCCGATTAATTTTTTTTTTTTTCAAATGCTATTCGTTACAATTATAAATTGGCGCCGTGGATGTCACTCTTGTGAAACGTCCCGCTCCAAACTTTACATGTACATTAGGTCAGCTGATATTTCCTCCCATCTTCACCAGGCGCTGCTTGCGAGCGAAATGGCAAATTTGCAAATAACTCGAAATATATTTGGGAAAGAGACCTGAAATTTTCACTATAAGTTTTTCCAGATTCTACTCTATATACTGGTAAATTTTCAGTCAGGTTAGTTACGTATTGTGGACGTGTAAAGCCGACAAACATACATACATACATACATACGAGGTGTGTTCAAAAAGTATCGCGACTTTTGAATTTTCGCGGGTTACGTATATTCGAATTTCGATCTTTTTGTGGCTTTATGTTGGTACTCATGTCTCTCACTTATGCTGAGAAGCTCGGCCATTTTGAATGTTCACTTAATTGTTGACATCTGTTTTGCTTGCAGGTGTTTCGGATCGTCTTCGATTTTTACCTATTAAAAAAAAATGGATCAAAGAACCTGTATCAAATTTTGTGTGAAAAACGAAATTAAGTGCGCAGATGCATTTCGAATGTTCACTGTGGCATACGGAGAAGCTACCTTGGACCGAAGCAACGTTTATCGGTGGTACAAAATGTTCTCAGAAGGCCGAGAAGATGTGAACGACGAAGAGCGTGCCGGACGCCCGAGCACTTCAACAACAGACGAAAAAATTAATGAAGTGGAGAAAATTATATTGGCCAATCGTCGAATCACCGTTAGAGAAGTTGCTGAGGACCTAAACACATCGATTGGCTCGTGCCATTCGAATTTTATCAATGATTTAGGCATGAGACGGGTCGCCGCGAAATTCGTACCAAAATTGCTCAATTGCGACCAAAAACAGCATCGCATGAACATTGCTAATGAGATGTTGGACTCTTTCCGCGACGACCCAAATTTGCTCCAGAGGGTCATAACTGGCGACGAAGCGTGGTTTTATGGTTATGACGTGGAAACCAAAATTCAATCATCTCAATGGAAGCTGCCGCACGAACCAAGACCGAAAAAAGCGCGCCAAGTTCGGTCGAATGTGAAAGTTTTGCTGACAGTTTTCTTCGATTACAGGGGCGTGGTGCATCATGAGTTCTTGCCATAGGGTAGAACGGTCAATAACGAATATTACCTGCAAGTTATGCGCAATTTGCGCGAAGCAATCCGCCAGAAACGCCCGGATTTGTGGAAGAACAAAAATTGGCTTTTGCACCACGATAACGCCCCTGCTCACACATCGTTGCTTGTGCGCGACTTTTTGGCCAAAAACAACACACTAATGATGCCGCAGCCACCGTATTCCCCAGATCTGGCCCCCTGTGACTTTTTCTTGTTCCCTAAACTGAAGAGGCCCATGAAAGGACGACGTTACGCTACGCTTGACGAGATAAAGAAGGTATCGAAGGAGGAGCTGAAAAAGATTTAAAAAAAAAAGATTTTTTGAAGTGCTTTGAAGATTGGAAAAACCGTTGGCACAAGTGTATAATATCTCATGGGGATTACTTTTAAGGGGACAAAATAGGCATTCATGAATAAATAAATAATTTTTGAAAAAAACACAAAAGTCGCAATATCTTTTGAACACACCTCGTACATACATACATGCATTATCTGACTTTTATATATGGATATAATATAATGGTATATGTTTTATTTAATCGACAGATTATAATTTTACATATTTTATTATTCAATATCATTCTCTGATTGTGCCTTTCTGTTCTTTCATGTAAATAAGTTAGCAACTGCTTTGATCAGAATGAATAGCCTTGACAATCTCAAGTGTCTTCATTTATCTACGTGAAAATATTGCTCGGTGAATTAGAAGGTTGAAAGCCAGTGTATAGATATATGTGGGACTATATTAATATTTATAACATTTGACCAAAATTATTTTCAGCTATCTTACTATTTAATAATATCAAAAAGCATCTAGGGCTAAGTTTCTTGCACAATTTTATTTATCTAGCTTTCGGGCTAACACATGTCCTTCAACAGGAGCAACTAGTTGTGCACACACAAAGCCTTTATTAAGACATTAGTCTTATAAACTAGTTGTATAACTTCTAGTTAGTTATGCATGAGCGAAATTTATATATCAATATATATATTTATGATAAATATATGCTATATATACACTGCGTGGCATTGAAAATGGAACACCAAGAAATAGTGGCCAGAAAGTGATGAAACTCGGCAGACAGAGAGAGACAGGGACGAACAATAAGAGATCTTTATTTCAAAATGATAGTCATAATACAGAGCGAGAACGGCGTCGGCTTAGTAGCAAGTAGGACCACCGCGGACGGCGATGCACGCAGCAACACGTCTAGGTAGAGAGTCATCAGAGTACGGATGGCGTCCTGAGGGATGGCTCTCCATTCCCTCTCAACCATTTGCCTCAGTTCGTCTTCTGAACGCGGCTGTGGCAAGGCATGCAAACGGCGTCCAATGATGTCCCAGACGTGCTCGATTGGTGAGAGATCAGGAGAGTACGGTGGCCAGGGAAGCATCTGTACATCTTGCAGAGCTTGTTGGCTAATGCGAGCAGTGTGCGGTCGGGCGTTATCCTGCTGATAAAGGGCATTGGGTACCCCTGAAGGTAGGGGAGTGTCACCGGTCGCAGCACATCATCAACGTATCGTTGGGCCGTCATAGTGCCCTGAATACGAAGTAAAGGTGACCTGGAATCATACGCGATTGCGCCCCAAACCATGATTCCACGTTGTCGCACGGTGGGGCGTTCCACAATTGCTGCCGGATTGGACCTTTCTCCACGTCGACGCCACACGCGTACACGGCGACTATCACTGGACAAGCAGAAACGCGACTCATCTGAGAATACGACCCTGTGGCATTCCGTCATCCACGTCGATCTAGCCCGGCACCATTCCAAACGTTGGCGCCTATTCGGTGGGGTCAATGGCAGTCTTCTTAGCGGACGGCATGAGTGCAAGCCATTAGCAACCAATCGACGGAAAATGGTTCTGGTCGAGATGGAATGATCTAGGGTGTCTTGCACATGTTGCAGGATGGCGGTACAAGTGGCTTGTGGGGCCGCCACTGCTTGTCGAAGGATACGCCGATCCACACGTGCTGACGTCACTCTGGTTGCACCGACATTCCTATAAATTGCCACATTTCCTTGTTCCAACCATCTTCTCCACAGTCGGTGCACCGTGGACGCACCAAGGTGTGTATCAGCTGCGATTTGACGTATGGACCAACCTGCCCTTTTCAGTCCGATCACCATGCCCCTCGTAAAAGCGTCTGTCTGCTTGAACTGCCTCCGTTTACGATGACCTGGCATTCTTTGTTATTACACGTGTTTTTTGACACAAGAACAAAATTTCTACAATGATTTTCCTTGAAGAAATAACGACACGAATACTGTCCTTTCTGCAAGTTCCTTCCCTTATATCTTACTCCATGTGCGCACGAGAGCTGCGCATTTTACATCATTTGCATAACTCGGTTAGGCGCGTCTACCCTGAAATTTGCATAATTTTCTGGCCACTATTTCTTGGTGTTCCATTTTCAATGTCACGCAGTGTATATACTGAAATATGAAGAGGATGGCGGTGGAAGTATGGAGAGACCATCACCCTCAGTAGAGGAAGGCATTGAAGGAGGAGGATATACTAAAATATGTATATAAAATATATTTTAGCATATATATATAATTTTCGGCGTGTATAGTTAACTAGAAGTTATACCCCTAGTTGCTCCTGTTGAAGGGCTTGTTAGCCCGAAAGCTAGAGAAATAGAATTATACAATAAACTTAACCTTGTGGATGTTTTTTCATATTTTCAAATTATAAGTCAGGGAATGAGCCTTTATAACTATCACTATGTAAATATTTTTCCATATTACTTTACAAATTAATATAGATATAAGTTCATTCCAACTAAATAGTTCCCGATTAATATTTGCCTATATTTTATACGATAAATAAAAATAAATTCTATTTTTTATAATTAACACTTTCAAATTACTTTATATTTCTACTTTAATTTGCATGATTAAATTTATTTTCAATTTTATGTTTACCAAAAGATAATTTAAATTTGAAATATATATTTTATCGTCTGCCCACAATTAAATAACAAAGAACACAACCCTAAAAAATTATCTCTATTATTTTGTTGGTTTTTTTTTTCAAGTTTGAGGAGCACGTATTTTGTTAGGAAAGAATAAGAAAAAGAGAAGGAAGAAGAAGAAAAAGAAGAAAAAAAAAACTCCTAAGAGATAACTTTCTTTCAAAGAAATTAATTTTAGACCAAAAGATCATTTCGATTTTAATCGGATCCAATTGTGTATCGTCCCATTTCAGACGAAACAAAAGACATTGCAACTAAGGGTTCTTGTGGAGAATTCTAGAAAGTTTTAACAGCTTTAAAAAGAGACGCTTTTGGTGTAAACGTCCTTATTTTTGCAATAAAAACTGGTTTTCCCCATTAGTCTACCCATAAAAGCTGGAGGGGTGGTCGTTCTTAGTAAAGATTTATATCTTCTGCTCTCAGATTGGGGGATTTCGCCCAAGCATCCAATATTAGATTTTTTACACGTTTACGAGTTAGAATTGTATCTTTCTATCTTTTAAAATGTTTATGGCGTTTTTTTAAGGTACTTTTAGAGGTTTCGTTTTATTGGGAGGAAATAAAAATGCTTTAAAAAATTGAAGACAGTGAGGATGGGGTTAACTTTTCTGTTAAGATATATCGAAAATAAATCATCGTTTTTAATGATATGTATTTTTATGGTGTTGAAATTGGAGAGAGATAAAAATTGAATTTTTTTTTTTTTGTTTTTCATTTATTGTCACGCTTTGTTAAGCTATTGAATGTTTTAGTTTATATTTTGAATATTCATATATTTTATACATTTTTGTAATATATATATATTATTTTTGCGTGAACCTTGGTATAGTAATTTATTGTTATTAAAAAAATTAATAATATTTTTGTTTCTTGTTTATTTTATTTATACTCTTTATATCTCTTAATTTCCCTTATTTACTTTTTACTTTGCGACTTTTAAATGTTGAATATTTATTTATTATTAAGTGTTGAATTATAGAGATAAATAAAGAACCTCATTTGACGGGTAAATGCCGAACCGTCGCAGGAAATATTTTTCTTTATTTTAATCTATATCTAATTAGGTAGTAAATATATTAAAAACAAACCTCATGTTTCAAATTTTCTAACAAATATTTATAGAGTTCGAATTTATCTTAATGGTATTATATATTTAGATTTATCCGAAAAACAGAGTGACCCTTTAGGCTCTAGGTTAAAAGGCTGGAATCTGCTGCATAAAGGCACAAAAGTATGCTTTTTTCGCAAGCGTCGAGATGAATTTCAAGACTTCTTTTCACAAGAGAATGATTTAGTATATTGCAATGATGTTGTTAGTCTAATGGAAGCGCTTTGTCATGACCATGATACAGAAGAGTGGCGTTTATTCGTTGATTCTTCAAAAATTAGTTTGAAAGCTGTACTCTTTCACAACGAGAAATTCAGTGCCAATAGCACATGCATCCAAAAAATGAAAGATACTTACGAAAACATGAAACTATTTTTGAAAAATATAGAATATGAAAGATACAGTTGGAAAATATGCAGCGATTTGAAAGTCATTGCTCTCTTGCGTGGATTACAGCTTGGATATGCAAAATTTTGTTGTTTTCTGTGTGAGTGGGATAGGACATAAATATATTGTAAATCCTCTCCTGATCGATTAATAAAATATTTACTTACCACCATTACATATTAAACTGGGATTAGTGAAGATCTTTGTCAAGGCAATGGATCGAAATGCCAGTGGATTTGACTACCTAAAACAAAAATGTTCTAGCATAAGTGATGCGAAAATTAAAGAAGGCATTCTCGTTGGACCTCAGATTCGAGAATTGCTGCAGGATGGAAATTTTCTAAATAGTTTGAATGAAGTTGAAGCAGCAGCATGGAATTCCTTCAGAAACGTTTGCAAGAACTTCATAGGAAGTGTCAAGGTTAAAAATTACAGAGACATAGTTAATGATCTGTTGCTTTCCTACAAGGCACTGGGATGTAACATGTCTCTCAAGATCCATTTCCTGCATCCACATCTGGATTTCTTTCCAGACAATCTTGGTGCAGTTAGCGATGAGCATGGTGAGAGGTTTCATCAAGATATATCAAGCATGGAGAAGTGGTACCAAGGTAAATGGAGTCCCGGTATGCTTGCTGACTACTGCTGGACACTCAAGAAAGATGTACCTCAATCAAAGTATAGAAGAAAATCCATTGTCACTACTTTTGAATAAAATAAATATATTTCGTTCATATAGGCCTATATATTAAAAACATTTTCAAATTTCAAGTAGGTGTATCTCAAAAATCTTGCGTAATAGAAAAAAAATTAATGGTACATTTGGAATCAGCACAAAGTGTTAAATTTAAATAAGATGTTGTTTCTTTTGGGACAAAGAAAATTAATATTTGATAAACCAGTGTAATGTAATAAGGTTTATGCAAAAATGCTTACGTAATAATTTTTGCATTTTTGGTGTATTTATCCCAATACCAAAAAAAGGCTGTCACGCAAATACCATGGGTGATGGAAAATTTCTGATTAGATTTTTGAGTTCAGCATGAAAGGTTACACTAGAAACACCATCAGGATCTCTTGGGCAAAATTGTTGTTGACCAGTGTTATTATATGTAAAAATAATAGTTGTTTTTAGGTCAAAAGATCCCATAACTTGTTGGTCATTTAGACATAGAATATTTGTGTTATCTAGAAACTCTTGCCTTTATTTGTTAAGCTAGCACATCCCAGAATTTATAGTATAGCAAAAATATAAAACACATGCTGAATACTGATCCAAGTTTTAAAAATTACAAAGGACTTTTTCAAATTGGAGGAATCAAAAACCTAACTAAGACATTCTGTTAATAATTTCAAAAGTTGTTCCAATATTATCAAAAGTACAAAGACTATCGTGAGGCGAAAAGCCTCTTGTGAATCCTTCTTGTCAGGACTGTAGAAGGTCAGAAATGCCTGAAAGCTCGGCTAAATAAAAAAACCTTACAAGAAACCTTTCACCTCACGATTTTGTTCTTTTGATAATTTACTGCTCCAGGTGTTATCCAACTTATGTTTTAATATTTTTATTTCATTTATAAATTCTTTTATTTTAAATAAATATTTAGGTTTATAAATAATTATCTTTTAATGTTATTGAATATATATCTCTCTATATATAAAAGTCAGTATATGTATGTAAATATATATATATATATATGGTAATTTAAACCAACAACCCCATATTGTATATAACTTATAACAAGATTTTCATGTTGTATAATAGAAACACATCTGTAAATGATTATACGCATGATTGACATGTGTCATTACATCATCATATGTAATGTACTTTGTACAAACTGAGGATGAATAAATAAACTCTGTAAGATATTAAGAGTTGAGCTAAAGCAGAGATAGAGCATATAGCAGTCCCAAAACAACAAGGTCTAAAGATGAAAACTGCCATGGCGCCAGTTTAGAATTTCGCCAGACGATCCACGCTCTTGTCGCATCTGCTGAAATGCAATACTTCCTTTCTCGGAAAAGATATAAAAGGCCTCCGTCCTAACCAAAAATTCAGTCACTTCACCATCAGCGCGAGCCCTCGTCGGTTATCACCAAGATCCTCCTCATCCACCATGTAGACCAGTAAGAACTCTCCTATCTCCATCTTTCGCTCCTAGCTCAACTTTTATCTTTTCACGGAACTTTATTAGTGCAACTGTGTCTTCGTTTTTTGTGTATGGACATTCCCAAGCTTTCCACTCTGCCTCGACCACGACTGCCTGTACTCTGTGAGAACTGTTAAAGGTCTCCCAAGGTGCAGAGAGGTACTGGAAAACTCCCCATCCTGACTGTTCCTCTCGGTCAACACAGTATAACGAGAGTTGACAGGGACTCACACCATAGTTTAAGTCGACTGGGTACCTCATCACAGATTTAGTCGACAGGATTCTACAAGAGGCTACCAGACCTCACCACATATATATATATATATGATTGTCAGCTTTACACGTCCTCAATACGTACCTAATCTGGCTGAATTTGTAACAGTATATAGAGTTGAATCTAGAAAAACTTATGGTCAAATTTTCAGGTCTCTATCTCAAATATTCTTGGAGTTAACTCTCGGGGGGAAATGCTCACGGTTAAAACCCGGGCGTTGCACGGGTCATTAAGATAGTTTGATATAAATATATGTATCGCATAAGATAAAAAGTAAATAGATGATTTAATTTTAAAATATTTTAGGAATCTTTATGTCGAAAAATGTCTTTTAAGAGGATCTGATTCTTGAGACAATGGAAATATTCTGAATACAACAGCTTTTTTTTTCTTTCCAACCTTTAAATTAGAGAGTATATGAATTTTAAGTAATAATTAGTGTTATGGAAAGAAGTTAGGAAAATAAAAACCTTCGAATGACACGCCAATTTATTTTAATACAAAACAAATAAAATTTATGAAATTCCAGATTGATAAAAAGGGAAGTCTCCTGTGTGTAGCGGAATACACACATCAAAATAATAAATATATCTTAAAATAATTAACATCTTGCCAAAATATTTTATGAGCTTTGAAAATAATTTAAATATTTTCTTGTCCAAAATATAATTGAGATTTATAGAATTATAAATTTTATATATTTCTCCATTTTCTACTATTTAAATGTATATTCTTTAATAAATAAGCATTTTCTGAAATTATGAAATAAGTTATTTCTATATAATTTACTGCTCAATTTCATATTTAGATGAAAATTATCAAATGAATTTTTTTTCTAAAATTATTTAATATATATATTATTTCCATTCATATGTATATATAAAAAAAATTTGAAAAATAAATTTTAAAAATCCAAAATAATCATTTGTAACAACATTTATCTTCTAAAATAAAATGCATGTTATTATATTTATTTCTATCAGAGATACTCACAAAAACAACTTGGCCACATTTATCGGATCTTATTTTATTTATTGTACCTAGAAAAAAGTCGCTAGACATAAATACTGCCAAACGAAACTTAGAGCCGAACAAAGAACACCCAGGTGTGCGTTAAACCACGGCCGCCATGTTGGAATCCTACTAAAGCAGACGAATTTAGTTCTGGATGCCTTACTCTGGAGAAGACACAAACTAAAGATATCAACTTTGATTAGGGTTTCAAACATCTTTTTTATCGTTACATCAATTTCCCGCCGCCTTTATTGATCTGCTACCAAACGAAATGTGTATTAACCAAAATACTAAAATTATATTTGAAAATATAAAAAATAATCTATCCATCTTATCCATTAAAACTTACTGTATAAAATTTAATATAATCTCTTATTTAATATAAATTTCAAAAATCTATAGTTTAAAAGTATATACAGATATATAGGTTTTTAACTTTTAATTAGACAATTTTAATTTATATTTAGACATTTTTCATTTTAATTTAGACACTTTCATTTTATTTAGACATTTTAAATTTTTATTTAGACATTTTTCATTTTAATTTAGACACATGAACTTTTCTATAAAAAGCCCAAGTGTCTAAATTAAAAATGTCTAAATATAAATTAAAATAGTCTAATTAAAAGTTTAAAACCTTTATATTGTAACATTTAAAATATTTATCACTGAATTATTTATTTTTAATAATATGTTGCCCTTGATGACGATTCTAAAACATCTAGAAACTTTCTGTTTTATATATCTTTGGTTTTGGTAAATTAATTTGCGTTTCTTTCAGATTTTGATCTTTAGATTCATAAATAAAGTATTTTTATCTTATCGATAAGTTTGTCTAATTAAACCTTACAATATTTTAAAATTTTGAATTATAGCTTAGATAAATATTTAGTATTTCATCAAAATTTATGAAATAAGTCAGTTATATTTAGAAATTAAAAATGCATAATATTATTGCAATTAATAATTTACCCTATTATATACCAGAGCAGCAGCTTTACACACCCAATATAGTGGACATTGCTGCTGCTGTGATAGAGATGTATGGATATATCTGAGGCTCTTTATTTGACACAACAGCAACAACAACAACCTATTATATAATTGATATTTAAAACATTTTTATTTATATATTATAATATATATTATATATATGTCAGTAGGTAAGTTATAGTAATACAACATTTTTATAAAGACTAAGAAATCTTTAAAAGGAAAAAAAATCATTTTTATATCGAGTTTACCCTCGATTATTATTGTCCTTATAGAATTGATATTTAAATTTTTTATTAATATTTATTTATTTATATGGTAATTTAAACCAACAACCTTATATTGTATAATACTTATAACAAGATTTTCATGTTGTATATAGAAACACATCTATAAATAATTATACGCATGATTGACATGTGTCATTACATCACCATATGTAATGTACTTGAAAAATAACGACATTTTATAAAGTTTAAAGATGAAATTATATTAAATAATAGTGTTGCTCAATATCATAATGTTTTGTTTATAAACCTTTAAAATAATGGTATTTTTATTTGATGGTTTTAAATTTTAAAACATCAATATAAAACTTTGAAATAGAGTATTGGTAAACTTTATAATTTTGTTAGTAAACCTTCAGAAAATCGCTATTAAACTTTTTAAATATTGGTTAATACCATTAAATATTGTTATTCTAATTTAAAATGTTGTATTGAAACCTATATATATATAGTAATTTAAACCAACAACCCCATATTGTATAATACTTATAACAAGATTTTCATCTATATATATATAAAAAGGAATGTATGTGTGTGTGTGTTTGTGTGTGTCCTTTATGCCTGACCAAACCACTCATTGGAACGCCATTAAACTTTGGGAAGTTATTTAGTATAGTACTGGGAAGGTTTCTGAAAAATAAATTCTTGAATATCCTTATAGTTATTTGCAGATTTGTAGATTTAACTCGCAAGCAGCGCCACCTTGCAACGGAGATAGGCTGCCTCACCCCCTGTCGAGAGAATATAATCGTCCGCCCCCACCCCCTGTCGAGAGAATGTAATCGTCCGCCTGCCGGATGGACAGTCCAAGTACCCACCGACCAATCGGAGGGGCAGAGGGGTCAAGAGGTCCTGGCGCGCGGGGGAGAGAGTTGGTGACACAGCTGTGCCTAGTAGACAAGAAAAAAGCCTCGCGGGGGCTTGCCCAAGATGACCTCCGGGAACTTCGTCCATCTTCCATAAACGACCATGATTTTATTCAACTTATCGAGTATTTTTCAAGGGACCGGGAAAAAATGTTCTCTAGATAAAACGATGATTTTGTAATGTAGAAAATTAGGAAAGACAAAATTCAGGATGACACGGCACACAGGGACCGGGAAAAAATGATCACTTTATCGAGAGATTCAAATTTACGAGTTTCAAATTATCAAAATATATCTTTTTTTTTTTTTGTAAGTTAATAGAGAATTGTTTTAACAAATGTTCGTTAGACAAACCTTTACTCGGGTAAAAGCCGGGCAAAGCCGGGTACGTCCTCTAGTGTTGTATAAAAAAAAACACATCTGTAAATGATTATACGCATTATTGACATGTGTCATTACATCACCATATGTAATGTACTTTGTACAAACTGAGGATAAATAAATAAAACTAATGGATTAAGAGTTGAGCTAAAGCAAGAGATTGAGATGGAAGTCCAACAACATCTAAAGATAGCAAGATCACAAGGCGTTGCCAGAGTATAAAATATCGCTTCCGATCCACGCTCTTGTTGCATCCGCTGAAATTCAATACTTCCTCTCTCGGCAAAGATATATAAGACCTCCGCTCTAGCCGAAAATATAGTCACTTCACCATCAGCGTGAGCCCTCGTCAGTTGTGTCCAAGGTCCGCCTCATCGACCATGTAGAACAGTAAGAACTCTTCTATCTCCACCTTTCGCTCCTACCTCACGGAACTTTCCTAATACAACTGTGTCTCTTCGTTTTTTTGTGATGGACATTCCCAAGCTTTCCACTCTGCCTCGACCACGACTGCCTGTACTCTGTGAGAACTGGTAAAGGTCTTCCAAGGTGCAGAGAGGTACTGGAAAACTCTCCACATCCTGACTGTTCCTCTCGGTTAACACAGTATAGCGAGAGTCGACAGGATCTCACACCATAGATTAAGTCGACTGGATACTTCATCACATATATTTATGTTTTAATTCGCCTATTAAACTCAAAGGTGACCTTTTAACAATTCAAGAATAATCTTTAAAATCATTAAGGATTTATTATTTTAAAATAATTATATGAAAACAATGGAAGAGTTTCATTATATAAGTTGACTCAATGTAGGTATATTATAGTAAAATTATATAAGTAATCATTTAAAATCATAAAAATTGTAATTTTTGAAAATTGATTTTTACTGTATCAACTTTACTCTTGAAACACCAAATTAAATAGGAGATGTTTCAATTCTTTGATAAATATATATGATAATCATAGAAACTATTTAAATAGTCATTGACCAATATTCCAGCCATATTTGTCAAACAATTATCACAGACGTTGGGGCAGAGCAGCAGATAAATGCACAGGTTGGCGAAGGTAATGGGAAGGATTAGGCCTAAATCCATGCCATTAAGGCCTAATGAATGGCCAAGCGGCGTTAATTCATAATCAGCCTTGAGCTCAAATTAAAATGTTTGTTCCTCTACAAAATGGCGGACGGCGAGTGTCTTTTGGTGATAAGGACAAATTAATTAAGAATCGTTTGGTCGATTGTGTTGGATGAATTCTTGGCGCGAAACTGTCCTTGGATTTATCTTCTGCTCTTTTATTATTTTTCCCCTTTAATTTGTAGTCTCTCTCTCTTTTCGTCTTTGTATTTAATTTATCTATTTTGTGGGGGTGTTTATTCTTATTTTCAATTATATATCGGTATTACTTTTGAACTATTCTCTAAATTAATTAATTAATTAATTTGTTGTATTAATTCTCAATAATAATATACGTAATTACTTAATACTGCATAATAGATATTTATTTTAATATCCATTATATATACATTATATAATCTAAAATGCAAATATTTTATTTTTTAAAAAACATGTATTTTATTTTCATCATCGACTATTATTTTATTTTTGACCATAGATTTAGAACATAACACTTTGAATATTGTTTTAAATATGTATAGTTAACCTACCTATTTTTTAATTCCCGAATATAGAATTCTTTTAATAAATTCTATTTAACTGTGAAAAATATTTAATGTGTAATTCTTTTCAAGTAATTTAAAATAAAAACTATATGATAAGTAAATAACTTTCTTTTCTCACGACTACATCTCCAATTCTTTAACATTACAATATGAAACATTATAATCATATAATATATATATATAAATTATTCAGAATATTTAAAAAATATATGTTATTATAATAATACGTAATATATTATTTTATAAATACAAATATTTTCATATTATGTTTGTTTAATTCCTTCTTAAAATATTTCAATACTTTAAAAAATACTTTAACAAATTTTGCAAATAGTTTTGGTATTGATTTATTGAATTTTCTATTTACAGTATATTATTTAAGAGACGATAAGAAACTGATAGCGAAATTGAAGCTACTTTAATTAAAACATATATATAAGACTATATAAGGTTAAATACATCCTTTGCCCGGGTCATTCGGCTAGTTCTTTATAAGTATAAAATATTTAATTCATTAAATAGGAATTAAATTTTTTTTTGTATATCATTTATATTTATTTGAATTTTATATTTAAACGATAGACTCATTATTTATTTTGATTTGTTATCTATATACGTTTATATATCGTATATATCGTTTTGCACAATTACTTAATCTTTTTAAAATAAAGTACAATACTTAAATGAAAATATGTTTCTTATACAATCTAAAATTATGAAATAAACTTTTAAATCGGTAACCTTTATTTTATTTTATTTGACATATCGGACGCGATATCCCAGCTCGGGATACTTGCGCCTAAATACATTTTAGCAGATTATATACAATTCATTTTATACAACACAATAACCGGACTAAAAACATAATTAAAACTTAAACGATGGCACTCTAAAAACAGAAGAGAAAATCCAAAATGGATTATTTTATCAACCTATATACAACTCAATAACCGACTAAAAACAGAATTAAGACTGAAACGATGGTTTTCTCAAACAGAAGAGAAAATCCAAAATAAATTATTTTAGCAACCTATATACAATTCAGTATATACAACACAATAACCGGTTAAAAACACAATTAAAACTGAAACTATGGTTTTCTCAAACAGAAGAGAAAATCTAAAATGAACTTACAAAAACTATTGAATTTTACGTAAGTGTCTTTGTTATATACAAATTCGCAAACCTCTTCGATGGGATAAAAATGATTACTTCTGTAGCTGTGGAATATCGGACATTCCATCAATAAATGCATTGAGTCTTGGTTTTCTTTTCCACAGAAACAGCTAGGATCATCCGTTGCCCCGATTTTCGACAGAAATTCTCCAAATTTACCATGACCCGTGACGAACTGTGAGTTATAAAAATTCGGACGAAAATAGAAAGGAATTCCAAATGGGAAAAATTTTCTGAATGTTTCATTAGTGTTAGCTATTGTTTCAGCCATTCTTGATTCTATGTAGTTATGAATTATAGTCGGGGCATGCGGTCTGAATACATTAATTTCTTCTTTTGATAAATTGGCCAAATCGTATTTTATTATCAACGATTCTATTTGATCTGTGAGAATAGGTATTTTTGCCAAACTATGAATACAATTTGATGAGGTCGTTTTATAGGCTCTCACTACCCAAAGAAGAATCTGATATTGCTGAGAGTTTAATCTTTGCTTACTTCTTTTATTAATAAATTTATACCATATTTCAGATCCATAGGTTAGTATTGGCCTGAAAAGAGTTTTATATAAAATTAATCTTTTTTTAGCATCCAATCCCCACATCTTCCCACAGAGTGAAAATAAAAGATTTTTCATACGGTTGATTTTACAAAGAATATCATTAATGTGGGGTGTGAAGTTAATTTTTGACTTAATTCTGTGATTAGAAAATTTTATCCCTAAAATTTTTACTTCTTCCACTGGTTTTATTATGAAATTTGGAGTTCCCATTGGAATATTTTGTTTGCCGTGCATATGTATTAAGCCGGTTTTCTCCGGGCTTAGCTTTAGCTTATTTCTTGTACACCATTGTATTACATAATTTAAAGTTCTTTCTGTTTCATTTTTTAACCCTTCTATGGTCTTGTGCCAGCAAACAATCGAAACATCATCCGCATAACAGATTATTTCAGAATTTGGGGATGCGAAGTTGATCAACAAATCATTCAGGACTATATTCCACAATAAAGGTGATAATGGTCCGCCTTGAGGACATCCCTTTGATAAATATTTAGAAATTGTTGTATTCGAGAAGGTGAGACTTGTTTTTCTTCTCCGATTTAAAAATGATTGGATAATTTTTATAAGAACTGCTGGGACGTGGTCTTCGTCCATTCTTTTTATTAAGGCAGGCCACCACGCATTATCAAATGCACCACTTATATCAATGGCGATCAATGCGACCAATTCGTTTTGTTTGTGTTTCAGTATGGTCTCGGTTATTTTGTCCAAAGCCGTTATTGTAGATTTTCTTTTCGTAAATCCATGTTGTCTATGGCTCAGTAAGTTATTATGATTATAATAATTGAGTATTTTATTTTTAATGATCGTTTCAAATATTTTTGAGAAATTTGATGTTAGTGAAATTGGGCGATAGCTATTAATTGCTTCGTAGTCAGCTTTTTGCGGTTTCGTAATAATTTTTAATACCGAATGTTTCCAGCTTTCAGGATAGTAACCCAGCACCAGACACTCATTAAAGAGTTTTACTAAACTGGGTAGGATTGATAATAATGAGTGCTTAATCATATAATTACTCACGTTATCTGGACCAGGAGCCTTTCTGATATTAAGATTCGAGCACAAATCCTTTATTTCCTTTTCAGTAATAAAAATGATTTCCCTGTTGGTAAAACTTGGGATGTGATTTCTAATTAAAGTGTGTTCTTCATTGTCCAACCGCACATCATCATCAGGAAAAAATGCTGTTAGCATTTCCTTCATCTTTTGCTCTCTCATGCATTCTGCAGTTTTATTCAGTAATGGTATGCCCACTTGAATATCGGCCGATCTTAACCGTTTAAAAATCCTGTATGCATTCCCGAAAGCATTCGTAGACTCATTTTCTTCAATAAATATTTTCCACGACGTCTTTTTTGCTCTATTGATGGCTCTTAAGTATTTATTTCTTGCCGCTCTGTAAATACTCGGATTCAGGTTACCCCCTCTATAATACAAATTCCTGAGATAATGTAAATGTTCTTTTAATTGATCAAGCTCTTTATTCCACCAATTTTTGGAAGTAGTCGTGTTTATAGAGGTGTGGTGCTTGACGTCGAGAGAAGAGTATGCAGCTTCAATTACTAAATTTGTCAATTTGTTTACCACATTATCAATATCTTCACAATTGACAATGTGCTTAGAAGCTGAATTTAAATCCAGTAAATCCGAAGGCGAAATACTCTCAGCAAATTTGGTCCAATTCGCCGATTTTTCTCTGAATTTCCATGTCGATGTCTGTCTATTATTGTTTGCCAAGTTTATCATATTGAAGATATCAAAAAGTATTGCCAAATGGTCTGAGGTAACAGAAAGTGCTGAGGTTCTCCAGTTATGTATAAGACCAATGGAATGTTTATTAGAAATTGTCAAGTCGATTATACTAGCATTTCTGCAAGTTGGGATTTTAAGATTATGAACAAATAGATTCTGCTCCTCGATAATAGACTTTAGAATGTATCCGTTTTTATTTGTCGTTGAATCGAACCAGAGTGGATGTCTTGAATTGAAATCTCCACAGAGGATAATTGGGAGTTGACCAAAGGCCTCAAGTATTTCTGAGATGAATTGGATATGAAATGCAGCCATTGAGTTTGGGTGTATGTAAATATTGGCAATAACTATTCTTTTCCCGTTGAAATAGAGAGAGATCGCTGTACAGAAGGAATTTGTAAACCTGCTAATTTTCTCATATATTATGTTGCGGTTCAAAATAATAGTAGCAGTATAAATTTGCCTATCTGTGCTAGAATATACTATTCGTGAATTCTTGCCAAATTTCACTGTATCATTGCACATGTATGGTTCTTGTAGAAATATGATGTCAGGAAGATCGTCTGCGATTGTCACACCTAACTCACTAGTTGCCATCATACTTTTCCTTGCATTAAATTGTATACATCTGATATTGTTATCATTCATCTGAATGGTATTGAGTTCTTTGTATTACTATTTCCATCTGGGTTTTGTACAGGGGACATTCGCTGGAGTTCGCCTTGTGATCAAGAGACCTTCCATTCTTGTACCTCGGGTGTTTAGCGCAGTTGAAACAATTTTGTTTACGCGAACACTCATGATTTCCCGCCGCGCCGCATATTAGGCAAATCTTTTCATGGGAGCATTCGCTGATTTTATGTCTTGGATTAAACTCAAAACATTTCTGGCACTGCCTAACTAATACTTTGTCGTGTATATGGCATCTCTCACAGTCGGTATAGATAAAATTACCCTTCTTCCTTAAGGTTTGATACACTCGTGGAGAAACTCGCAGCACTACATTGTGGTGAGAGGTATTGGATTTCATGGGGAACAGCACTCGGATTTCATTCTCTAGTCCACTCAAATCAGGATTCATGGTACATATGATTGGTATTAAATTATTAACTTCCGTTAATTTACTGACATTTTTTATAATAATTGTTGGGTCTCTAGGTTGCGGGGTAAAAATTTTACTATTTGCTTTCAATTCCGCCGCCATGCTCAGTTCCTTTAACAAGTGTTTAGCCTCTTCGTCGCTAGGAGTTTTTATTACTACTGCATTTTTGGTGTTAATAATTTTATTAATTCGTATCCCACTACCGTTTTCTCGTAACTTTTTTATATTAGTTGAAATTGCCTGAGCTATGTTGTTAATAGGCTCATTATTTAGAGGAACTG
The DNA here is from genome assembly GCA_030710605.1 of Cordylochernes scorpioides. Classification (NCBI taxonomy): domain Eukaryota; kingdom Metazoa; phylum Arthropoda; class Arachnida; order Pseudoscorpiones; family Chernetidae; genus Cordylochernes; species Cordylochernes scorpioides. Next base: position 74,047,264 of record CP092871.1, on the reverse strand, counting down.
CGAGCAGTGTAGCTTCAGTGTTTAAGGTCCGTTGTCTTTCCTCAATAAATTTCTGTGTATGATCTCTCTGTGTAACTTGGGCATAAGATAATCCTTTCGAGGAGATCACGCTTCGAATATCACCGAGCTTCTCTTCCACTATGTT
>CP092871.1:74029619-74044619 GCA_030710605.1 Cordylochernes scorpioides | reverse complement strand
GAGGGCTCACGCAGATGGTGAAGTAACTGTCAAGTGACTGTATTTATAGGTTAAGACGGAGGCTTTATATATCTTTTCTGAGAAAGGGAGTATTGCATTTCAGAAGATGTGAAAAGTGTGGATCGTCTGGTGAAATTCTAAACTGGCGCCTTGGCAGTTTCCATCTTTAGATCTTGTTGTTTTGTGACTTCCATCTATCTCGATTTTAGACGTTTTGACCTTTTGCTTTAGCTCAACTCTTAATCTATTACAGAGTTTTATTTATTTATCCTCAGTTTGTACAAAGTACATTACATATGATGATGTAATGACACATGTCAATCATGCGTATAATCATTAACAGATGTGTTTCTATTATACAACATGAAAATCTTGTTATAAGTTATATACAATATGGGGTTGTTGGTTTAAATTTCCATAGATGGGCCCCGGGAGGGAAAGGGTTTATCCGGGTTTAAGCGGGTAAAGCCTCTCTAACACAGGTAAGTAATTAAAATTTCTTTTAATTAATTTAAACTGTGAGGGTTAAAAAGGGCTATAACAAGATGATTTGTTTAAATATATAAAAGTGAAATAAAAATGACATTTTTGTTTGATTTAAAAAAATAATGATTAAAATAAAATGATGACATAAAAATTCACATTCTAAGAAATATCGGCGGGCGTTGGAAAGGGTTAGTAGTTGAAGAATATGCAATTGTTAGGAGTGCACATTTTAACCAAATACTTAGATCCAGGTGCAAAGCGAGGATATAGACTTGAGCGTCTTCCTAGGCAATGTTTCACTTGCGATCCTATATAAGGGTTACCGTGCTTTGTCACAATTTAGGGTTATTGGGTTAAAAGTTGTTGAAGAAAAGTTGTTTATTCATATGATTGGGAAAGGAGTTAAATAGAGCCATGCGATAAGTAGAATTGTTGTAGCGACAGTAGAAGGTCTGACTTGACTCGAAATCAAAGGTTGATTGTGGTACGCTAGAGATAAAATAAAAATTGAAAGTTGAAAAAGTGAACGATTTGTGCATGCGTTGGTGATGTGCTCTGCGGATGATTGAAATGAACTCTTGAAGCGTGTTCAGGCCAGAAGTTGGGATTTTTAAATCTGGGGAACTATGTTCAAAGAGTTTGTTGAAATACGAAATAAAAAAAAATTGTCAAGCAGTACTTTCGTTTTTCTACGTTGATGTGAAGCAATGGCTGAAAAAGGTGGTGATGAAAAGTATAAGGAAGTGATTAGAGAATATGATTGTTGAAAATGATGATACACAATGTCATATAATAAAGGTATAAACAAGTATAAAATGAAAAAAAAATAGAAATATGATTGCGGGTAAAAGAAAAGTGTAAGTAGACAAAATCGAATCGTGGTCAGGAGATGCCTTCTTTATTTTTAATAAAAGATATAATAATTAAGAAAATAAAAATGATTTTTGAAACAATTAAATGTTTTGCAATACTAAAATAATATCACGAAAAATAAAAGTAAATTTGATTAAGTTTTTTTTTTAAATAATGTTGGCTAAAAATTGATTATATAATTGAAAAGTAAAAAATAAAAAATAAAAATATTAAAGATTTATACAAATTAGAATATAATTAAAGATTATTATAATGATTAGATAAATGTTAAGTAGTGGAAAATTGAACAATATTCTCGTTTATCCAAAAAGGTGATAAGTAGATAATTATATATCTTTCCGTTATAAAGTCTATATCAACTTAACCAAGTTGTTTAATTGGTGATATCAATTACATGTAAAATGTTTACTGTATGTTGTGTTGTGATTAAGGCGTTGGTGAGATTTGTGAGAAAACCTAAATGGTTAGTGTTAAACATGTGTTTAAAAAAAATGGCGATCATGAAGATAGTGGTCAAGATGATAGCTTTGTGAGGGGAGGGAGGATGGGGATATGTAACTGAAATAGATTCGGGGATCCTCTTCCTGGGGGTCACTAGTGCGGGTGGTTGTTATTTTTGTCATTTACTTGGAACTGACTTTCTTTCCCTTCTTTTGTCGAGGTTGGCAATTTTCTGGTCTATTTGAAAGATATTTTTCTCAGTGTTCGTAAGTAGTTGTGTTTCGATGTTAGTTTAGACTTAGTAAAAATGTTATTCGATGATTTCAGATTAGAAGTGAGGTGAAAGTGCGACTTTCGACGTGGACACGCTTTGGGGTGAGATGTGTCACAGGCATGAAAGCGTCTTTGGTCTGAAAAGTGAAAAGGTTTTGTGGTGTGGCGCTGTGACACGAAGTGGAAAGTGATTTGGATAGGTGTCACGGGAAGTCGTTGTTTTGGCACAAAATCTAACCAGTTTCACCATGAATAACAAATTTACTAAAGTCATGGGTGGTGGTTGTACGAAACATAAATCGAGAATTTTTATATTGTTAGTGGATATGGCACGTTTAATGTGAACATTTTTGAGTGTTTAGTGGGGCGACGTTATGGAGCTCGTGTGGCTCGAAATTGGATTTGTTTGTTAAGTCGCGCACTAATAATTGTTGCCAATTGGAGATAGTGATGTGAGGGTGTTGTAACGTTTGTTGAGACAGATGTATGGTTGATTAATTATGCATGTAAAAGGAAGGTACAAGGGAGTGTATCTATGTTGGAATTTTAACTTGTTTTAGGAAAGATAGTTGTTTTTCCTAGTTATGATTTTGAAGATATTGTAACTTTAGATTTTTAAATTTAATAAAAATGCGTTTCACCTATGTTAATTTATATTCAAAATTTGATTTTTTATCGTTGATTATGGTAGCTAAAATGATTCTTTTAAAAGGGCAATGTCGTGATAGTGACAAAAATATTTTGAATTGGGACATTTAAATTGTTTATATTGGGGCGTCATAAAATGGTGAATATGACAATGATTTTCGTAAAATTTTAAGAATTGTTTAAGATATTGGTATTTTGGTATAAAAATAAGATATTATGAAAAAAAAAAGGTTTAGAATTATGATGAATTAGAAATTTTGTAAAAATAATTATCTTTTTTTTTTTTAAGTTGTAGATTTGGATAGTACCATTTTAGGTAAATTTTGGAAAGACATGTAAAATTAGTAAATTTTTAAAAATGCGTGATGGGCGAATTTTTTTAAAGTAAAATTTAGAGTAATATCTTGAAATTTATAATCTGATTTAAAAATTAAAGTAAATTTGAAAAATGAGAATGTGAAAGTTTTAATTTAATAAAAATGATATAATAAGGTAAAAATTGATTTTAAAATGCTTAAAGTGAAAATATAAATACAAAATTTATGGGGAATCAAGTTGTGAACTTGAGTAAAAAGTTAAGGTAGGTTTTTAAAAACTTACAATTGTGTGATGATTGTTCAGTCAGGAAACTTGGTCTCTGGTTGTTTTCCTGCTGACGTGGAAAGCGCTCCATGTAGGGATTGTAGGAACTTGTAGCTTCTGTAAAGTTGATTGCGGCTTGTCGCTTTGAGCATTGTCTCGACGATGTCAGGTCGAAGGTAGGAAACTTCTCACCGGGTTTGCGTCATTCAGCTCCTCGAATTCCATGACTTGCGGGATTTTCGGCTATGTCGTTGGGGTGGTCAGCTTGCTCCTGACGTTGGCTGAATCGAACTGGCTTTGGCCTCCTGGCACTAAGGAGGAATCGCTGCCAAGTTCTTATTTTAACGCTGGTTTTAATTATAAGCTTCTTAACTCAGCGAGCTAACTCTAACTCATTTAAACTTGAATAACTGCTTTTGTCTCGTCTCACTAACTCTCATGACTCAACCTCGTCTCACTAACTCTCATGACTCAACCTCGTCTCACTAACTCTAATGACTCAACCTCGTCTCACCAACACTAATGACTCAACCACGTATATCTTAATAACTCAATAACTACCTTTATTTTCTAAAATCAAGATTATATACATTTCTAAAATTTACATAATTTAACAATAATTAACAAAAGTAAATTCTAACAATTTTGCATATTTAAGGCTGGAACATACTCCCCCCGGCCGCTGAACCCTGGTTCAGATTTGAAGGGAAGCGGAGCCAACTTCGTAATAGGTCGTAGGTAGACTCCGGTAGCAGCCCGAACTTGGGCAACTCGCACCTTCTGGTCTTGAAGAACGACAAATACTTCTCTGCAGTCTCGTGTTCTTTATCAGCTGGTCCCAATATGAACACCAGGTCCAAAGCTACAGCAGTGTATTGACTATCTCTGTATTTGACATAGGTTGGTAGTTCAGTCCATTGTTTAGACTTCAGGTTCAACTTCCATAAATATTTCGACTCCTTCCCGGCGTGAACAAATACAGCTCTTACCCAATCCTGCACAATAGTAAAGTGATTGATATTTTTTGGATAGCCCTCTTTCTCACCAAGAATCGGAATAGTTGTATAACACCCCCAGGAATCTGTTTGAAGTCGGTAGTTATACAGATTACAGAAGTGTTGTTCCCACTGCATTCGAGGGAATAGTAAAAGTTTCTTGTTGGTATAGCAAATCTGAAGAGAGAGAAATTTCTCTTTCCAAAATATTTTGTCTGATCTAATCAGATGCCAATCTTTGTTTAGGAGATGATAGGAGAAAACCTTGTAAGTAGAGTGGTCGCGGGTCTCTGCAAGCATAAACAAGAACGCCGATGGTGCAAATGTCATTGCCAGGACCAAGAGGTCAGTTAGGGGCGACTTCCTGCTTTTCACTAGAACAGAAGCCCGACCCTCTTTAAGTTTCACTCGGACAATATTGTCGGTGCAAGTTACCTTATTCCCTCTAGAGTGTATTCTCCCTCCTACAAAGTACACCCTTTTATCGTGAGAGGCATAAACGATAGACCTGGAAATAACTATTGGAGCGAAACCATTCACTTTTCTCCAGATCCATTTTTTGTGAGGGATGCGGTATTGGTACAATACCGAGCGGACATTCGGGCCATCTAGAGATTCCACATCTTCTATGAGGAGGTAAAGATGAGTTCCGTCGCCGACAAAGACCTTCGGGTAGCTACATTGGATGGCTTTGGTAACTTCTGGCCACTCTCCATTTTCCTTCAATATGGCGCGGTGGTAGACTGGTAGCCCTTCTAAATCCTCGACTTCTTTGACCGCGGTCTGCCTCTGGAGATTCGCCATTGCCACTGTAGTAGGTGAGAGGAAACCAATTGGATCGAAAATCCTCGCAATATTGGAGAGAAGATCTCTTTTGGTAACAACTTCCTCAGGAAGAGTTATATTAACTCTAAACGTATCTTGTACATGATCCCATACAATTCCTAAAATCTTGGATATGGCTCCTTTCTCCAAGTTAATTTTCCTCTCTTCGTTCATTTCCTCGACATGAGACACTATCTCGTGGCAATTTGAATTCCACTTTCTTAAGTGAAACCCTCCCTTTTTCATTAAGTCCTTTAATTGGTCTATTAGTTCTTTGGCTTCAGCTATCGTTCGAGCTCCTGTTAGCAGATCATCGACATAGAAATCATTCAAGGTCACCCTAGAAGCCTCAGGATAATTTTGGCCTTCATCTTCTGCTAACTGTTGTAATGTTCTCATTGCCAAAAATGGAGCCGAAGTTGTACCATAGGTAACAGTCAGCAGTCGATAGTCCACCACAGGCTCTTCTGGCGATGGTCTCCACAATATCCTCTGATAGTCCGCATCTTCTGGATGAATTCTTATCTGGCGGTACATCTTTTCTATATCAGCAGTTATGGCGACAGGATACGTTCTGAATCTGAGGAGAATGAAAAATACATCCTGTTGAATTTTTGGTCCCTTGTGCAAAACTTGATTTAAAGAAACATTATTTTCAGATTTAGCTGATGCATCAAACATAACTCTCATTTTTGTTGTAGTGGATTGCTCTCTAATTACTGGATGATGAGGCATGTAATAGCATCTGCACAATTCTCGCTTCACTTCTGCAATTGGGACTCTTTCCATGTGGTTTAAGTGTTCATATTCCTTCATGAATCCCCGGTATTGGTCATATAATTTCACATTCTTACACAATTTTCCTTCCAACGAAAGGAACCTTCTTAAAGCTTTTTCTCTTGATTCACCCAGAAGCGGTCGATGTTGTCTGAATGGCAATTTTACCCAATACCTTCCATGGCTATCTCTGCCATGGTTATTCGAAAATAACCTTTCACAATCTTCGTCCTGTGTACAAAGATCTGGTGACGGCACAGATTCAGTTTCCCAGAATCTTTTCATTACGAATTCTAGTTCTGGTTCAGATTGTAAACTCAGGTTACAGACTTCTGTATTACTCTCTGATGTTCCCATGAGTTTTCCTAGAAGTACCCAACCTAGTCTTGTATTAATAGCCATTGGCAATCCTTCTCCGAGAGATATAGAGCCATTCAACATAAGTTCAGTGTATATATCTGCTCCCAATATCATATCTATTGGGGCTTGTATGTAGAACTCTGGGTCTGCCAATTTGAGGTTCTTCAAAGTTGGCCAATTAGGGTCTTTCAACCTGAAGTTCGGAATTTCTGAAGTGAGCACTCCCGTGACTACTGCCTCCACCGAGAATTCCTCAGAATTATTCAGTGGACAAAATGTCACACTTACTGTCGATGAAGAATGCTGCACTGGTGTGCTTCCAACCCCTATAATCATCCGATCTGATTTCCTTTGGACAAGTCCCAATCTTTCGCAGCATCCTTTTGTTATCATGGTGACTTGGGAACCGCTGTCCAGTAGGGCTCTGCAGGTGCATAACTTTCCGAGTCCATTTTTTATCTTGATTCTAGCCGTTGCGAGTAGTACGTGGCTATCATTGCAGTTTGCCTGTTGAGTATTCGTTAAATTGATAGCACTTTCATGTTCCTTCGGAGTTGTGTTCTCAACTTGGGCCGAAGCGCCTTCCGTGCTCGGTTTATCATAATGAATCATTGTGTGGTGCTTCCCCTTGCATACTTTGCATCGTTGGTTCAGCCTACAATTCCATGAGAAATGGCCTTTCCTCAAGCAATTGAAGCACAATTTATGACCTTTTACTACATTTAATTTTTCTTTTAAAGGCATTTTGCAAAATAAGCTGCACATGTATAGTGGATGATGCTTAGATTTGCATAATATGCAAGTGTCCGATTTCTCAATTAGCATCCCGTAGCTTTGGCATTTGGGAAATCTCGATCCGGTGGTTTCTTCCCTTTTTGAACATTCCTTGACAGCACAAGACATGCTTCTTGCATGTCTGGAAATGAATGCTATGAACTTGTCATAAGATGGAAGAGTATTGTCCATTGACAGTTCCCAATCCAACCTTAGATTTTCACTCAACTTCTGCTGGAGGAAGTGCACCAGGATCACATCCACTAATTGATTTCTCTTCAATTCCAGCGTTTCTAAGTTTCTTATGGCTTCATTACAAACATCCATGAATTCATGGAGACACTTAGCCGATGGATTCTTAATTGCCCGGAGAGAAAATATTTTTGACACCTGGGCATAAGCTAGCTCTCTCGGGTTATCATATCTTGATAACAGTGTACTCCATGCTTGGCCATAATTTTCACTTAGTAAAGGGAAACCCCTTATTAATCTGGCCGCTTCGCCTTTTACTGCTGAATTCAAATATTGTAACTTCTGTATATTAGTTAACCCTGGATGTGCATCGATGGTGGTGAGGAATAGCTCTTTGAAGTTGATCCAAGTGCCCATATCTCCATCATATATCGGCAAGTCAAATTGAGGCAATTTTATATTTGCCTGAGAGCCATTTGGCTTTATGTCCGCCAGTTTGTCTTTGAGTTTTCTCTCATTTTCTATTTTTACCCTCAAGCTTCCAATCTTGTTCATTGAACCATCATATGCCTCACTTTCTTTATCTATATCAACTTCATCCAAAGAAAACAGCTCGTCGTAGAGTTTCTCAATTTTCTCTTTGATCTCCTTTAATTCTTCACCCATTATTTCTAAGCGTATTGTTTCATCTGCCTCAATAATTGAATCCACACTTTCAATAAATCCATCAATTCTCCTTATCTGACAACTTAACTTTCTTTGGAGGATCCTTTCGTCTCGAGACATTTTGCAATTGTATTCTCACTGAGTTTCTGCTTAAATTTCTTCTGTTTCAAATCCTAATCAGGCTCTCGAGGGACCATGAATCGAACTGGCTTTGGCCTCCTGGCACTAAGGAGGAATCGCTGCCAAGTTCTTATTTTAACGCTGGTTTTAATTATAAGCTTCTTAACTCAGCGAGCTAACTCTAACTCATTTAAACTTGAATAACTGCTTTTGTCTCGTCTCACTAACTCTCATGACTCAACCTCGTCTCACTAACTCTCATGACTCAACCTCGTCTCACTAACTCTAATGACTCAACCTCGTCTCACCAACACTAATGACTCAACCACGTATATCTTAATAACTCAATAACTACCTTTATTTTCTAAAATCAAGATTATATACATTTCTAAAATTTACATAATTTAACAATAATTAACAAAAGTAAATTCTAACAATTTTGCATATTTAAGGCTGGAACATTGGCGATCTGTGTTAGCGGATCTGCGGAGGTCCCTTGGGACGGCGTGTCTTCCGTAAATATTTTTTGTTGGGGAGAGATTGCTTGGTCGTTTCGTTGGAATGGTCGATTTGCTCCTCCATCTTCGTTCTTTCTCGCTTCTATCTGGACAGACTTCTTACCTTCTTCGTTGTGTCATTCTTCGTTTTGGTTTTCCTGTCGACTAACTATGTGATAAGGTCCTGTTGACTCTCGCTGGTGGTGAGGTCTGGTAGCCTCTTGTTGAATCCTGTCGTCTAAAACTGTGGTGAGGTTTCCAGTCGACTTAAACTATGGTGTGAGTCCCTGTCAACTCTCGCTATACTGTGTTCACCGAGAGGAACAGTCAGGATGGGGAGTTTTCCAGTCCTCTCTGCACCATGGAAGACCTTTTACAGTTCTCACAAAGTACAGGCAGTCGTGGTCGAGGCAGAGTGGAAAGCTTGGGAATGTCCACACAAAAACCGAAGACACAGTTGCACTAGGAAAGTCCGTGAACAGATAAAAGTTGAGGTAGGAGCGAAAGATGGAGATAGAAGAGTTCTTACTGGGCTACATGGTCGATGAGGTGGACCTGGGGTACAACCGACGAGGGCTTACGCAGATGGTGAAGTAACTGTCAAGTGACTGTATTTATAGGTTAAGACGGAGGCTTTATATACCTTTTCTGAAGGAGTATTGCATTTCAGCATATGTGAAGAGTGTGGATCGTCTGGTGAAATTCTAAACTGGCGCCGTGGCAGTTTCCATCTTTAGACCTTGTTGTTTTGTGACTTCCATCTATCTCGATTTTAGATGTTTTTGACCTTTTGCTTTAGCTCAACTCTTAATCTATTACAGAGTTTTATTTATTTATCCTCAGTTTGTACAAAGTACATTACATATGATGATGTAATGACACATGTCAATCATGCGTAAAATATTTTTTCTCCCCATTGAATATAACAAAATATTTTTAAAAGCTTAATGCTGTTGACGTTATGTGGCGCTGAGTTTGTTGTTAACACACTTTAAAATAATTTAAAATACAATATAACGCGGCTGATGATTGTAAAACGAAAATTGCAATTATACCGCGAATGTTTCTTTTTTTTTAAACAAAAATCGAAATTTATTTTAAAGAGAAATAACGACTATTTCTAACTTTAAGGATGAAGTATGAAAGGGTGAAAATATGAAGAGTAATGGCGATCGGAAAAATAAAAGTGTCCAGGGGCGGGAATCGAACCCACGACCTTCCCGCCCCTGGACACTTTTATTTTTCCGTTCGCCATTACTCTTCATATTTTCACCCTTTCATTATTTATTTTATTTAACAGTTGGGAGAGACACGCCATATCCACAATTTGGATAATTGCGTGTATATTTTAAATTATATACAATTAATACAATTGAACATTGGAAATCATTAAAATTAAACGTTCAATGTCAAATTTTACATATAGCAATTATAAGTAGTAGCTTGAAATATGTACAGTCAACGCTTTCGCCTCAAAATATACATCCTGTAGAATCTATTAAACTTGATGTATTGGTCTTTATTGCAAGCAGCTTGTTTTGTATTAGTCAGGTAAAGTTGGTTTTCTTCCCTTAGATCAGAAGTTAATGGACAGTCTATCAGAAGATGTTCAGGGGTTTGTTGTTCGTTTCCACAAGTGCATGCAGGTGAACCAATTTTGCCAATTCTAAACAAATATGTGTTGAAGTCACCATGTCCAGTAAAAAATTGAACGTTATAGAAGTTGGGTTGAACATAGTTAGGAATTCTTGAAGTATCAAAGAATCCCTTGAAATTATCATTGGCACCTCCATAGTATTCCTCAAATTTCTGGTTTATAAAATTAGATATCATTTTTCTTTTAGTTGGATCTGATTTTTTGTATCCAAAATTCATTTTTAGTATATTTGTTTCAATAAAATCCGTGAGCTTTGGTGTTCTAGCAACAATATGAGTACAGTTTGAAGATGTTGAATTATAAACCTGTGTACTGTGCTTCAAAATTTTGTACTGCAGAGAGTTTAATCATCTTTGACTTTTTTGGGTATAAAATTGTACCAGATCGTGGAACCATAAGTTAGTGAACTTCGAAACAGTGTCTTATAGAGTTCTATTCTTCTTTTACTGTCCAGTCCCCATGCTTTCCCGGTTAATCCAATTAGGTATCCACTAGCTCTATTTGTCTTAGTAATAATCTCATCAATATGGGGCACAAAATCCAATTTGTTTTTATTTCTATGATTTTTAAAAGTTATTCCCATAATCTTCAGTTTTTCTACCGATTGGCAGTGATAGTGTTAGGAATTTTTGCAGCTATTTTGCTATTAAACAAGTATAAGATTTTCGTTTTCTCTTCAGATACGGTCAACTTATTGTTCCCACACCAGTCTAATATTCTCCCCATGACCTTTCCTGTTGTATTCCGAAGTTCTGTCAAGTTGTTTCCCCAACATATCACAGTTAAATCATCCGCATAAGCAATGATTTCACTGTTTGATTCTGAATAGTTATTCAATAAATCGTTTAGAATAATATTCCATATTGTAGGGGATATAGGCCCACCCTGTGGACATCCCTTGCTTAATTTTTTGTGGGTTTCATTTGATGAGTATCTAAATCTCACTCTTCTATTATTAAGAAAAGACTGTAGTAGTTTTATTATTGAAGCTTGAACGTTGTCCTCATCTAGTCTTTTCAGCACCATCGGCCACCATGCATTGTCGAACGCTCCACTTATATCAACTGCGATTATAGCTGTATATTCTTTGTTTTTATGTTCTAGAGCTATTTTGACAATTTCATTTAATGCAGAGATAGTAGATCTTGATCTTCTAAATCCATGTTGACGATTGTTAAGCAGATTTGAGTCTTCATAAAATTTTATTAGTTTGTTGTTAATTATTTTTTCAAAAATTTTGGAAATGTTTGAGTTGAGACAAATGGGTCTGTAGCTTTTATAAATTTTCATGTCTGTTTTACCTGGTTTGGGAATAATTTTTACCTCAGATTTTTTCCATTCATTCGGATAATAATTTAAATCTAAGCATTTTTGAAAAAGTTTCACCAGTATTGGAACTATTAGTTGTTTAGTATGTTTTATCATATTGTTAGAAATATTATCAATTCCAGGCGTTTTCTTTGAGTTTAGCTCATCAATTATTCCATTTACTTCATTGGGCGTTATTATTATATTTTCTTTATTATGAAATCCTAAAGTATAGTTCCTTATGTTTTTGTGGAAGGTTGTGTCTTCATTATCTCTATCATCGGGGAAAAGGTTGTTCAAAAGTTCTACTGTCTTCTGGAATCGTTCTTCATCTTTATTCACTTCTAAGATTTCCAAAATGCCCTTCCGGTTAGAACCGTTTTTAATATTTTTGTATACCCTGTAAAAATTTCCATATGGGTTTTTTGATTTGATGTCCTCTAAGAAAAACCTCCAAGACACTTCATCCTTAAAGTTAGAAATAGTCGTTATTTCTCTTTAAAATAAATTTCGATTTTTGTTTAAAAAAAAAAAAGAAACATTCGCGGTATAATTGCAATTTTCGTTTTACACTTTAAAATGTTATAACACCTTGATAAAGGTTGGCGTTCTGCCAACTGATATATTGGTAAAATAAATTATTTTTTATCCAATATATGCCTTTTTAATTTAATATATATATATATATATGTTATTATAATAATACGTAATATATTATTTTATAAATACAAATATATTCATATTATGTTTGTTTAATTCCTTCTTAAAATATTTCAATACTTTTTAAAATACTTTAACAAATTTTGCAAATAGTTTTGGTATTGATTTATTCAATTTTCTATTACAGTATATTATTTAAGAGACGATAAGAAACTGATAGCGAGATTGAAGCTACTTTTGTTGAAACATATATATAAGACTATATAAGGTTAAATACAATATAAGAAATAAACATGATTATATAATGGTAAATCTTTAAATAAAAAGGCATATATTGGAACAAAATATCATTTATGAAAAACGCATCCCCTTATCGTGCAACTGAAAGTTGCTGATGGCTTGCGCCATCTATCGGAATAATTATCAACTATTCTCGTTGATTTTTAATTATTCCAGAATTGGCCAAATACCCATTCCGTCCGTGGTTAGCTTTTCTTGATTAATCAAGAATGGGTATTTGGCCAATTCTGTAATAATTAAAAATCAACGAGAATAGTTTATATTTATTCCGATAGATGGTGCAAGCCATCAGCAACTTTCAGTTGCACAATAAGGAGATGCCTTTTTCATAATTTATGCACCTTATCCCAGTACAATATCACATTTGTACTATTTTTTCAAAATATCATTTGTTTTACCAATATTTCATAACGCCAACATTTATCAAGGTATTATAACATTTTAATGCGTGTCAACAACAAACTCAGCGCCACATAACGTCAATTTTCAAAATCATATGATAAATATATAAATAAATAAAGTTAATTATATAAAATAGTTTTTTTTTATTTATTAATCAACTAGGCGGTTATTGAAATATTTGCGCCTATTACAGAGGAAACAAACAAAATAACAAACAAATTAGAACTTGGAATTAAATATTTACAAATTTACATGTATTATTCTACAGAGTTCATAATATTTATATAGACAAAGTGGCTGAGGTGAAAGAGTTAGATCATTTAAATCAGAGAACAAACGATGTCTCACTTCTGTAAAGTTCGGACAGTCGTAGATAAGGTGAAGAGCAGTTTGTTCGGTTTCCCCGCAGGAACAATTTGGTGTTTCTGATAGAACTCTTTTATGTAAGTATTTCTGGACCGTGTGATGTGACAAATTGAGTGACTATAAGATTTGGATGGAACTGTGTAGGAATATTGTTTGAAAAAATAGTGCGAATTGTGTAATTAGCTTTATAAATGGATTGATACAAATGATTCATAATAATAAATTTTTTCTTCGCCAAATATTGTTTTAAATATTTCCCTCGGTAAATTTTGTTTTTTTTTTCAGTTCGTACTTTATTGATTTATATAGTTGAGATAATCTTTTATGAAAGGTGTATGGAGGTGTGGACATTCGTATGATATGGTTCCATGTACCACTGAGATAAGAATATTATGTTGTAGTGAATGAAGTTCCTGTAAAGAACGTATAGAAATATATGGATACCATATTTCGCTAGCATAAGTGGCTTTCGATCGTATGAGTGATTTATAAATTTTACTTCTTTTCTTATAGTCAAACCACCGAGTTTTTTACAAATTGAGAAAAGAATGTTATTATTTTGTTGCATTGAGTTACAATATCCTCTATGCGACTTGAAAAGTTGATCTTGTTTTTGTTTCTTTTGCTATAGGAGAAAGAGACTCCGAGTGTCTTGATTTCGTCGGTAATTTTCAGGCTTTGTGTTCTATTGTTAAATGAGGCTGATTATGAAAATAAGTTAAAGTTGTTATTTCAGTTGATAAAGATAGTTTCATTGCACCCATATTGTCTATCACATGAAGAACTGTTTGTATTAAATGTCTCAAGTCTATTATATTTGTGGCCCAATATATTGTAACGTTGAAATCAAGTCTTTGTATATCTGGAGATGTGAAAGTATTTATTGATGACGTCACGGCGACTAGTCGACAATTATTAACAACTCAACAAAACTATCTACAGCTAGGGATTCTGGAGAGAGCAAGCAAAGAAATATCTTGATGATTATTTTACATAAACAGAGTAATATATATTTATATAATCTGTTGATTATATTTTAATTGAATAATTAAATTAAAATATAAAATATTAATTATTTCTTCTCCACAATATATAATAGTTTGAATATATAAAAATGTGATTAATTAATATATTAAAAATCTCAATTATATTTATTATATACTTATAAACAAAAGAATTCTAAGAACCAAAAACATTGTTTATCATGTACAAAATTTTCCCAGTACACACAAAGACAACAAAAATTATAATTTAATTGTAAAAAAAAAACAAAGAGAGAAATAAAGTTACAGACGAACACATTCCAAAATTGAAATCAAGAACCAAAAGATAGAAAAGCTCTAAAATTAAAGATTTCAAACGAACTAGAGTTGAAATCACTAACATAATTGAAATTTTACAACCTTTTTTTCAAATTTTAAACGTAAAAAGATAAGAATTTCAATTTGTTCTCAGTGATTAGAAAAATTATCAATTTCAGAAGATAATTAGGAAGGTCTATTATTGATTTATTGTTCTTTAACTTGAGAACAACCCTCTAATTATACGTTTTCTTCCTTCTTTCTTTCTTTAAATTCGACTAAAACGAATAAATGTTCTTTTTTAAAAAACAAGAATATATAAGAAGGAAATAAATATGAAACTACTTCTAAGAGATACAATAAATATCTGAATATTTGGAATATAAAAGTTAATTAACGGAGGTATACTTTTAAATAATTAATGTTTTATTATATACATATATTTGTTTTATTTGCATATGCATACTATATTTTAATATAGTTTATATATATATATA
>CP092871.1:73988445-74029519 GCA_030710605.1 Cordylochernes scorpioides | reverse complement strand
TGGTTAGTTTATTTATTTTTTTTAGTTTTTAAGATCATTTGCTGGTTGGAAGTTGGTTTGGAAAAAATGATAACCACATTAACCAATAATTTATTTAATTCTCGAGGTTTCATTGACTCGATGTCACTCTCCAAACAGGGGAATGATTATTTTTAACCTTATGTTTCTTTTACACTTGTATTTTAAGCTCTTATTTACCTCTCGATATGCAGATACGTGACACTTTACATCTATTTTAGAAAATCGTATCATGCGTTCTTAATAATTTTTCATAATTTTTCTCCTATTGGTTGGCTACGATCACGCCACCTTTGCCCCCCCCCCCCCCCCCCCCCCACTCGCTTTTTCGTTTTTGTAACTATTGTGTTGGAGCGGGTCGCTCCTTAAATAAATGCATATATTAGTTAATAACTAAATGGAATCCTCTCTTTCTTTTACCCAGTAAGAGACGCCTACGGAAGTCAACAGTACATAGACAGATAAAGCACATAGACTATAGTTATTAACTAATTTATGCATTTATTTAAGGCGCCAATTTATAATTGTAACAATTAGTATTTGAATCAAAACATTCAATCGGGTAAAACACGG
The DNA here is from genome assembly GCA_030710605.1 of Cordylochernes scorpioides. Lineage (NCBI taxonomy): Eukaryota > Metazoa > Arthropoda > Arachnida > Pseudoscorpiones > Chernetidae > Cordylochernes > Cordylochernes scorpioides. The sequence continues at coordinate 74,028,928 of CP092871.1, read as the reverse complement.
GCGTTGCCCGGGTCATTCGGCTAGTATAAGTATAAATAGGATTCAAAATAATCAATTCCATGATGAGAGTGACAGCAAGCTACTGAAATATCTGGAATTGAATAAATTATTGGTTTATGTGACTATATGTTTTTTTACAAATTAGGTAGACTTAAGATATAATATAATAAATCTATTGTATTTACACAAAATAAAAATTAATATTTTTCTTTTCTTGATATGTAAAATACTGTTGTAGGATTTATATACTTACAGCTTGTATGAAGGCCGTTGATGATTATATGATAATAACCTTTATTAACCATTTAGTAAAAGAAAGTTATAGTAGCGAACACATTTACAGTATATAGATAGTGAGAAGAAGTAAACAAACTGTAGTGATGATGATAAGGCCAGTGTGGCACTAACTGTAGTCGTAGCATTCAGTTTCCAACGAATACAGATTACAATTGGTCTAACTCACGAGGAGCATAATGAGATGGGGCTTTAATAATATTTTATATAAACCACATTCAAAGTAGAGAGAAGCTAATATTGATAATAGATTTTATATATAAAAATTATTTTTCAGATACTCTAATAATTATATACAAAATATAATAACAATACCTATTATAATACATAATATATTTATAACATTTGATGCTACAGAAACATTTTTAAAAACAGGTTTTTAGTGCTATAATAACATGCCATCAATTCACACCACCAATAAACGCAACAATAACAATTGTAAGGCAATAATACAAAATTTGTCGAATATAAAAAACTCACGTACAATAAAATAATAAAAAAAGTCAATGGGGCTAGGTTTTGAATTGTTAGGGAACTGACTCAATTACGCCAGACTTACTTTCCCTATAATGGGAACTTTTTTTTTCTTACCAGACGAGCTTCCATTAATTTAATTAATGTCGCATTAAACCTTTTGTTGTTGCCGCTTTTTGTGAAGCAGAAGATTCCTTCTTCTTTTTTTTCTTTAATTACCTAATCCCAAGACTTCTCCATCAAATTCACTAAATAATCGGAAGTTAGGGCTTTTCTGATTAGGGTTAAGTTTTTTATAGATTTATTATTGTGGTGTTGAGGCTTTTCTCTCAAAACAAAATTTTCGTTTCCGAAAAGTAGTAGCGTTTGATTTAAATAAATATTTTGGTTTTTCTTATTTGGTTTTATCGCTTTGTTTTGATTCTTCTGATTTTTTAAAGAGATTTCAGATTTTTTTATTATGTATAAATGTAAATAAGAAAGAGAGAAATCCACATAGTTCCTTTATTCGGTAAATAAATAAATATATAAAAACTTTAAATGGAAAAATTATAACAAAATTCTTGAAATTTTATAACCTCAAATTTATATTACTTTTTAAAATGTGATTAAGATATTTTGAATCGAAAAATTCTTGATAATATTTTTACGTGTTTTTATGAACCTATCTTTATAAAATGTTGAATTAAAAATTATATTCAAGTAGCTTACCTTGGAATTATTAAATATAACCCACGTTGTTACAGTTTGATAAAATATTTTTCTAACTTACAATTTTATATATTATATATATTTTATTATATTTATGATTTTATCAATTTTATAGAAACGCCTTTGTAGGGTAAATATATATATTTTAAATGTGTGTTTTTATACAAAACGTTTATATACACAAACATTTTTTAAAAAACGTTTGACAACGTGACCAGTTTGAAATATGAAAAAGATAATATTTATCTTTTTTTGAAATGCTGTCGTCTTTGATGCCTGGCCGACTATCTTCTGATTTGTAAAACTTGTCATTGGTCGCCATCAAAAGATATCGAATTTTGTTTGACAGCGACCTCTATCTGTTCTTATTTACACATGTTGATGCAAATTTTAAGCGGTCCTATCAAATCAAACTATTTGTTTATGCAGTACATTATGATAACGGGATAGATACAAGGTAATTGCATTATAATAGAAGTAAATTTGTCGTTTTGTTGGCGTTTTTAACCCATTTATAGATTTTTAACTCTTTCTTGTATGTCCATATTTAGTGTTCGTAATAATATAAATGAAGGACTTTAAATAATAAAGCATCATTTTAAAGAAATGCAATGAGATGACGGCCAATAATTTGACCTAAAAACGACAAAACTGCAATATTATTTTGTTTTTATTATAACGGTAAGTTATTAAAATCTCCTTTTACCCTTTTATAAACACTTTATAGTATTTGCTAGCTTTATCTTGTAAAACCTAACGGATTGTTGGTTTCATTCAATATTTTTGAATGCTAACATTTTGTGAATTAGTTAGAGATGAATATAAATTGGTGTGATACGCGAGTAAATTTAAGAAATGTATTTAAATATTTTAAAGATAATTTATTAATTGTTAACACGCGGTATTCTTATAAAACGTTAGTCATATTTTAATACTTCTTATATATAAGGGGGATGAGATATTATTCGTTCATAGGAAATAATCAACAACAACAACAACAAAAAACCTTTATTTAGGGCCACTCGCCCTATACAGGATTCGCCAGTTCACAAGGAATAGGGAGAACACTGTGAGGCCTTTTTCCGGGATATAGTCTTGTGGAATCCAAATATCGCCATCGCTATATACCTATTCTTTGATATTTCATTAATCAGTGCCGGAAATGAAGGACAAAGTTGCCCCGTTTTATCATTTAGTTTTCGTCTTTCCTCAGACAGAGCAGCACAGTCAAATAAGTAATGCAACATCTCCGTTGTTATTCCTGATCCACAGAAAGTGCATTTCAGGTCTTCACGCCTCAATAAAATCAAATGGTGTTCTCTGAAAAAAATTGAAAGGGTTCTAAATTGTGCAATTAATCTGATGATAGGAAAAGGGAGTTCAGTTAAGAAGTATTCTTCGGTGGTAAAGGTTGTATATATGTCTCTATAGTGGGAATATAACTTTGATTGGGTTATTCTTGTTAGGTCGTTTTGTATTGTTTGCTCTATCGCAGTTCTTAATATTCCAGGGATAGCATTCCTTAGTGAGTCAGGATCATTACAATAAGTAAGCCACGAGGATCCGTTATTATTAAGTAAATTGCTTAATTGTTTTATAAAACCGATGGGCGCACCTGTAGCACAGGATAATTGCCTCATTCTAGTTAAACAAATTCGAGGCAGTCTATTTGTATCCATACTCAGCACCCTCAGCCAATATTTCAAGGTCAATTTCAGAGCTGTTATTATTAATGAGACGCGGCCTGTTTCTGGTCTTATTATGTATCCTGGTGTATATCTAGGCAAATTCAAAAACCTACGAATAAATGTATCTTGTATATGGTCTAATAAATCTTTATACTCTGTTGCCCAAATTGGAGCAGCATACATCAAAACAGCCATCACAATTGAGTCAAACAGTTTCATTGCAGAGTTTAGTGAATTAATTTTTGATTTCGCCAATATTGGGGTTGTAGCATTTATTGCCACAAGTGCTTTTCCTTTGAAAAGGTTTGCGGCTTGAGTGGTTTTAGTTGTACTGACCAGAGGGTATCCCAAGTAATTATATCTTCTTGTTACCGTCAGAGGTTTACCATTCCAGTACCATCTATCTTCTCTTGAGGGTTTACCACCATTGCGAAATACCATAACCTTCGATTTGGACTCGTTCAGTGTCATTTCGTTCACATCAAGATATTCCTTCAATAAATTAATCTTTTTTTGGAGGTTTACCCTCGACTCCCCTATAATAGCAATATCATCTGCATACATCAGCAGGTGAACATCACCAAATTCCGGAAGGTATACACTCGTCAGATCTGAGTTGTCATACATTTTAATCAGGTCCGTCATAAATAATATAAAAAGTAATGGCGATAGTGGCTCTCCTTGTAAAACGCCCGAATGTATCTTAATATTTTCTGTAATTGAACCCCTCCATCTGACTGCCACAGTCGCCTGTTCGTAATAATTTCTAATTGCATGTATAAATTGATAGCTCACGCCCAGATTGGTTAATTTCTTCCAGAGTAATGAGTGAGGAACTGTGTCAAATGCTTTTCTCAAATCAACAAAAAATACATATAATTTTCCTCTCTTTTTCCTCAGTGAAAGTTGTATTAGAGAGGTCAACGTGAATATCAGGTCCACACACGATCGGCCCCTTCGGAAACCCGCCTGATTTTCTGGAATGACGTTTCTTCTTTCTACCCATTCATTCAGTCTTGATCTTAGTATTGTTGTAAAAAGTTTCGAAAAATTACTTATCAGTGCTATACCACGATAATTTGAAGGGTTGTCCTTGTCACCGCTTTTAAAGATTGGATGTATGATCGATTTAGTCCATATTGTAGGATAGTGTCCCATTATCAGAGCTCTATTGTAAAATTGTTCTAATAAACCCATGTATGAGTCTGGGAGTACTTTTATTATTTCATTGGGGATGTCATCAGGTCCACTTGCCTTGTTATTTTTCAAATCTCTGATTGCCCTGCCTATCTCTTCAGAAGTTATCTCTGGATCAAGTATTGGGTCGCTCGGCGAGATCCTCACTTCTATATTACGGATCTTCTCTTTTTCCTCAATACTCATTAATTCGCAATAAAATTCGTGCCATTCCTGTACAGTAATTTCTCCTTGAATTTTTGTTGCTCCTTTAAATAGTGCAATGGTCTTCCAAAAGGACTTTGAATCTTTAATATTTCTCAATATTTCTTGTTTTTCCTGAATATATTTCCTTCTTTTATCATCTAATAAACCGAGATATTTCTTTCTATGTAGAGCATAGCTTTCAAGGTCTTCCTTCCTGTTGGTTCTACGGAATTCCTTCAGACTTTCTTTTGTTAGCTTTTTCATATCGTAACAGTTTTTGTCAAACCATGGCTTAGATTTTCCGGTGGCACCCTTAGTTGAGTACATTATTCCAGATGTTGACATTGCCTCGGTAATTCTTTGAGTGAAAGTATTTACGGAGCTATCGAGATTTGATATTTTTACTACTTGCAATTCCTTTAATTCCTGTTTAAATGTCTTAATTCCCCCAGCTGTCCATCTGTATCTCGTAACACCATATTCTTCTCCCTTAGATTTGTTTTCATAGGTGTTTTGGACTGTTAACTTCAGGATAAGAGGAAGGTGATCTGAGTACATCTGGGTTTCTATCCTGAAGTCTGATATTTTTTCCAGTATTCCTTGGGAAACTATGCAGTAATCAATAGTTGATGAGCCTCTCTCCGAAACATATGTAAAGTCACCCTCTCTGTCTCCTGTTGATCGTCCGTTGATTATTGTCAGCGAATTGTCCTCGAGAAACTCAAGGAGTCCTTCAGCCAGTGGTGAAATCATCAGATCTCTTGCTTTTCTTTCGGAAACTAAAGAGAGCCGAAGATTTGTTGGATTATACAGTCCCCCGAGCCCTCCAGTTCTAATATTTAAATCCCCAATCAGAATTAGCTCTTTCCCGTCAGTTATCTGTTTTTCCATATATTTAGTTAATCTAACTAAGTTGTTCTGGTACAGTTCGTTTGGAGGGAGATATACAAATAACAAGCAGGTGGTGGGTTTGTCGGTTCCTATGTTTTGTGATAAAAAAATCGATATCCAGATGTTATCCTTTTCTGTACTGTGCAACCTGTAATTCCCCCCTTTTTTGACGCCCACAATTATTCCTCCTGATCCCCTTCCCCTTCCTGTGGTCTTAGTTGCCGGCTGTTCAAAAATTTGGAAATCCTTTAATGTTATATTTGTGAGGTTTGAACACCATGTTTCAAGTATAGCAAAAATCTCGTAATTTTTAATGTACTCGAGAAGTGCAAAAACAGAGAGCAACCTAAAAAGTCCATTTATATTCCAGCATATTATTGTGTCTACCGTAACTTTTGGATTTTTAATGCTAATAGTCTTAAAACTTTTTTGTGAATCTTTATTTATATGTATTTTATTTTGTAATATCTGTAAAGTTTCTGAGTTGTCAACATCATTTCGGGGCTGCGTCAACTGCTATGATGTAGAGCCCTTTTCACCGACTACTCTACCATCCACGACTTCGTATTTTTGTCCATTTGCAAAAAGCTTATTGTCTCTTAATTTTGAATGTATTCCTTTTTCGGATAGTTCTTTCTTCTTAGTAATCAGTAAGCGGCGTTGTTCTCGGGTCTTCAGAGTGTAATCTTTATTTACAAAAATTTTATCACCTCTGAGTTTGTAAGAATTCCTAAGTAGTGCAATTCTTGTGGTTTGTTTCGGAATTTCAACCAAAATTGGCGCGTTAGCTTTCTTTGAAAGCCGATGACAACGCATTATTTCCGATTCAATTTGTATTTGCATCTTTTCATTTATCGCCGTAACCAATTTGCATACGGTTTCATCTGAGTTTTCGGCTTCGGGCCCTTTTATACCGTAAAATATAAGGTTGTTTTCCCTTGTTTTCCTGTCCAGCATGTCACCATGATCCTCTAGAGTTTTTATTCTTAAATCGTTTTTTGTGGCTAATTCCAAGCATGTTTTCTGGGAAGTTTCAATAACGGTCAATCTCTGATCCCATTCATCAAACTTTTGTTCAATGTTATGTAATCTAGATTCTAGTCTTGCTCCTAAAGTCCTTAGCTCTGTATGGATTTGTATAACAATAGATTTAAGATCATCTTCCATAACTTCCTTTGTCTCAGGAGTTCGTACAGTGGACAGAGTTGTTTGCTTTTTTGTAGGGGGCCCGGGGTTAAGTTCCACGCCACCAATGATTAGTAGTATGGCAATCACTCTTATCAAGTAAGCAGCAGAATACTTTTGAGTTAACGTAAGGTGACAGGGCGGGTACATTTTGTAATTATAAGATAGTTTTTTAAATTCCTCGTACTTCTCAACGAGAAATTCAGGCTTTTTAATACTAACAATAAACAACAATGCAAGTACTATGCATGTAAATTTCATCTTTTATTTCTTGGTGTCTGATTTTAGAAAAAAGTAAGATTTAACAGTAATTGCTAAGATTATATTTGGGGTATAGTATTACTAAGTTAATTATATCTTTAAAATTAGGTTCATTAAATATTAAATAAGATTATTAAAAGTGTATTTACCGGGAGCGAACGCACGTGCTGCTTGCAGTTTGGCCTCCTGGCGGCGAATCCATAGGAAATAATCATCTCTTCCCTCTTAATTTGTATATAATATTATTTTAAAATATATAGATATACATTTATAGATAAGTACTTTATTTAACATTACCTTCATAGATAAAAACGTTGTTGTGCCTTGACAAAGGTGGCGTTTCAATTCTATACATATGACTCTTTATTATCTAATATATATGTAGTACCACAAGCAACAGCAGTCATGGGGCCAGTGGTTTCAGGGTTTCTACATAAAGGACGAGGCAGGGTGAATTACACCTAAGAGAGGCCAGCGACACAGACAAGGTACAGAAGGGTCTCTCCATGAATGTCTGTCGTCCAGCGTATGGTCGTTAATACTTACTAAAGACTTGTGGAAGATCCCCGGGAAGGGTCTAAGTGACAATCTAGGAAATTTCCATTGTCTGTCTGACTTTATTTCAACTATTGTTACATACTAACTGAACTCTCTCGTCTTGCTTGGGTAGCTGGCTGAGGCTCTTTTTAAATTTATTGTCTTATTTGACATTATATGATCGTCAAGCTGGCACGTTGAATTTTACATACATTTAGGATATTGTACCACTTATTATAATTATGATACATATAATTTTGGCCGAATATCACGTAACAAGCTGAATGAATGTTGATTTTATTTTGTTCCACTAGATGGCGCTCTACCATATAAAAATGCTCATGTGAGTGCGGTCATAATATGCCTTTTTTGTTTTTAATATCAACATCTGACCTTTTTTTTCTATTTTAAAATTATCTTTTAACATTAGTTAATAGAACGAGATAACCGCGCTGACATGTCCGGGTGTCGACTTATACACAGCCATGGAAAATTTTCCGGAATATTCCCCGTGGAGAACTTTATCGAAAGAAAAAGAAGAAAAAACTATTTATATTTACATATGGTAATTTAAATCAACAAGCCTATATTGTATAATACTTATAACAATATTGTCATGTTGTATATAGAAACACATCTATAAATAATTATACGCATGATTGACATGTTTCAGTGCATCACCATATGTAATGTACTTTGTACAAACTGAGGATGAATAAATAACCATGTAATTGATTAAGAGCTGAGCTAAGAAAGAGGTCGAGATAGAAACCCTAAAGAGGAATTTGGCAAGTCGTTGCCATTAAGGTCAAAGGGTGCAGAATATCGCAGACGTCCCACGCACTTTGCACCCGTTCAAAGTCCAAATTCTCGCATGTCTCTAAGGCAAAGATATAAAACATCTGCCCTAGCCGAAATGTTACTTAGTAGTTTCACCACCATCGTGAGCCCTCGTCAGTTGTACCCAGGACCACCTCATCGACCATGTAGAACAGTAAGATTCTTCTAACTCCATCTTGCTCTTAGCTCGGCTCCTATCTGTTCACGGAACTTTCCTACTACAACTGTGTCTCTTCGTTTTTTGTGTGTGGACATTCCCAAGATTTCCAATCTGCCTCGACCACGACTGCCTGTACTCTGTGAGAACTGTTAAAGGTCCTCCAAGGTGCAGAGAGGTACTGGAAAACTCTCCACGCCCTGACTGTCCCTCTCGGTTACTACAGGTTTGACGCTCGGTTACCACATACACACACAAAAGCTTTATTAAGACCAGCGGTCTTATACAGATTCACCACAAGAAGAAATAATAGATGGAGCTCCTATACTCCAGGCAGCGCAGCACACAACAACAGTCTCCTGGTCCGACGCATGTCCAATGGCCACGCGTTCTTTTAAAACTATTTATACATATAGCAAACATTAAATGTATAATGTGAACCCACAAATTAAGGTTTTAACGCTATTTTATAATATTCACACAAGCATATTTACTAACTATATTTCAAATGAATTCATTTATAAATCAAAATGAATAATTTTATCAATTTAATAAACATCTATGTATATCAAAATGTATATACAAAGTAGGAATATAAATATTTTAAAAGACACGTACAAGCGTTATATTTAAATATCTATTTGTTATTCTATATTTAATTAGATAAATTAACAAATCATGTGGAATTTTAAAGATGAAAAGGTGTATTTATTCTTGATTAGCATATAGAAGTATTTACTAGTTTAAATATGCTTTATGCAATATATAAATCCTTATATATATAAAAGTCAGTTAATGCATGTATGTATTTTTGTCGACTATACACGTCCACAATACGTAACTAATCTGACTGATATTTTAAAAGTATATAGAGTATAATCTAGAAAAACTTATAGTGAAATTTTGCGTTGCAAATTTGCCCTTTCCCTCACAAGCAGCGCCTCTAGCGGTAAAGATGGGAGGTAATATCAGCTGACGTAATGTACAAGTAAATTGTGTTTTAACAGGACATAGAGGAAATTCCGAAAGAGACATTTGTTGCATTTTTAGCCAAGAAAAATTGAATCTGGGCAAAAATAGTTGTTTTTTAGTCATAAAATGATGATGACAATATTGCTGTAAAATGTTTGATTATCAGATACAAAATTATATCGGGAAAAATTCCAAAAAGCAGAGACCACGGATGAAGCCAGTTCATTTTTAGTATGCAGGAACAAAATTCTAACAGAAAAAAAATTCATTCGAGCAGAAGACAAAAAGCCAGATCATCTCTCTATAAAAATATCGTTTCTCAAACACAAAGTTTGGAGCGGGACGTTTCACAAGAGTGACATCCATTTATAATTGTAACGAATAGTATTTGAATAAAAACATTTAATCGGGCAAAGCCCGGGTCATTCGGTTAGTTCATATATATAAGTTGCAGGCGGATGATAGTCATGCACAAAAAGTGGCGCTTCTATCTTTAAGAATGAATTAAAACAATGTATTTGTTTTATCCCCCCCCCCTCCCCCCAGTAAAGAAAACATAATTAGCGTGATAAAGAATGAGCCACAACACTGGATTTGGCTGACAACCTGTCAAGGGCAAATCAAGGAAGCTCAAACATTCACGATGGAACTCACCCCATCTCAAATATCAAAATTGATTTTTCGAGCTCCACCCTTCTTGCCCAACGACATTCCATTGTGGCTCAACCAACTGGAAGCTGCCTTTAATTTTTCAAACATCGCCAGCGACGACGATTTCAAGTATAACACAATAATCGTTAATTTGGATAGACTGGCTCTCATCTGCGTCTTCGACATTGTAGAGAACCCACCAATTTCAGGAAAATATGCGGCGCTCAAAGAACGACTTCTCCTGCGATTTGGCCGGGCACGCCAGGTACGAACAGCTCAAGTCTCAGAAACTAAGCCCATTGCTGATCAGAGACCCTCGATTATCCTGGTTGAATTGTCCAAGCCACCTCCATCTCAGCACTGTGATCCCTGTACTCCCACCCCCAATAGCCTCCAACACCTGGAGCAGACGGATTTACCCCGTGACATGAATGTCACAACAACTGCCCCGGTAAATACAGTCCATAACGTTGAAGACACCAACTCAAGCTCCACCTTGCTTTTTCCCACCAGCTCTCTGAGTAACTCTTCATCCCTGGACTCCTCATCGTTCTGCTCCAACCCTCCTTCAAACACCATCTCGCGCCCCCCTGCAATCCCTTGCCCCAGCAGCCGCCGTCTCACGAAGAGCCCTTGCCCCAGCAGCCGCCGTCTCATGAAGAGCCCTTGCCCCAGCAGCCGCCGTCTCACGAAGAGCCCTTGACCCAGCAGCCGCCGTCTCATGAAAAGCTCTTGCCCCAGCAGCCGCTGTCTCACGAAGAGCCCTTGCCCCCATCCTGCGAGCAGAAACATCTACTCTTCTTAGAAGAAACCAATAACGCGGCTGAAAGGACTCCTCTCCACTTGCAGCCCGCCCAAACTTCGGTAACACAACCTCTCCAACCTCAAAACTCACTCCAACAGTCATCACCTCCCATTGAAGCAAGAGTCACTACTTCCCTAATACCAATAGCTCCACCGGTACTCGCGGCGACTACACCCATCGCTGAGCAACCCATCGTGTCCCTGCAAGATAACAAGATGGTCGCCACCCATTACATCAGGACAACATTTGAAAAGGACAGGTGCCTCCCTCAAGCCCCCAAGACCAGATCCCAACCCAACAAGGCACCCTACCAAGAGTTCCCTCTACGAATACATAGGATCTTTAAAGATCCTACTGGAGGGGGAGTAGTGTGGCGACCGCACTTTGCTTCAGCGAACTGGGATAAAGCTTCAAAACACATACGGGCAGAAGCTTGGCGAGCACGTGTTGGGAGAACACTTCACTACGCATGCGCGCGGGACGTCATCAGAGACTCTGGCCACTGACGCGGTAAACAAGAAGGCTAAAGCCGGACGGCCGTTATTTCAACCGTTGCTTCTTTTCTCTTTATAATTTCTTGCTTTAAATAAATTAATTTTAATTATAATTATATCAGCAGCCTTTCCACAAGCCACACCAGCACATCACAACAACAACCATCCTACATATATATATTTTTAATATGCAATATTAATAAAGAGGAAGCAAACCCTCGCGAACTAAAATGGTTTTTATTTCAAATATTCAGTTACGCGCCTTTTATAAAGATACTAGCCGAATGACCCGGGCAACGCCCGTGTTTTACCCGATTGAATGTTTTTATTCAAATACTATTTGTTACAATTATAATTTGGCGCCTTAAATAAATGCATATGTTAGTTAATAACTATAGCCTGTGTGCTTTATCTGTCTATGTACTGTTGGCTTCCGTAGGCGTCTCTTACTGGGAAAAAGAAAGAGAGGATTCCATTTGGTTATTATCTAATATATGCATTTATTTAAGGAGCGACCCGCTCCAACACAATGGTTACAAAAACGTAAAAGCGAGTGGGAGGGGGGGGGGGGGCATGATGGGGGGGGGGAGGCGAAGGTGGCGTGATCGTAGCCAACCAATAGGAGGGCGCCATTCCAAAAAAAAAAAAAGCAAACGGTGATAGAGACGAAAACTGATTATTAGGAGATGAAGAATGACGCTCGTAACTGTATATAGAATTCTTCTTCTGTATATGATTGAATTTACGCTTCAATAAGAGCTGGAATAGACACTACAAAGAACATATTTTCAAAAAAAAAATCTATCACAATAATATAGGTTACAGACACCCTATAATCAAACATTAAACTACATAGATTCAATATGTTTATTAAAGGGAAATTTGGATCATATTCTAGTTCTGTACCTGAAAGAAATATCGTGAAGTTATCAACTCAATTTCCAATGCTTGGGATGTATACTTTAATCACCAATATCTATTTTGAATAAATGATATTTTTACTACAAGTTTAAATCAATTATCTAATCTGCCTAAAGTACGTGTTATGTGAATATATCCTCTGTGAAGAATATACACGAATTCTTTGAGAATATTTGACAATACACCTATCCCCCGATTTACACGGTAGTTGTTTTACACGTTTTCGCTTTTACACGGTTTTCCAAATAAGTTTTTTTTTTAATCGCACTATACTAAATGCTACTGTGATTAAACACATGCGCTGTGTACACATCTCACGAGGAATCCCGAGCTTATGTGCTGACTACATATTTTAACCTGTAAATGCATTTTATTTCTGTGTACACCTATCCCCCGATTTACACGTTTTTCTCAGGAACGTATCTACCGTGTAAATCGGGGGATAGGTGTATTTAACATAGTAAATAATCTCTCGTCTCTTTTAAAGATAAGTAAAATTATAACTTTCTCTAATCTCTCTTTAATTTTATTCTTCTTCAAATATATAAATTTACTGATTTGAAATATTTATATTGTTTAATATAACATTTTTGAGAATTAAAAAAAAATTGCTTGAATGAAATTTTCACTTGTGAAAGATGTTATTTCTCTACGAGTTGCCATGGAGTTCAACAATTAAGAGTTTAGAAATCAATTGTTTCCCAGTCGAGCTTGACTTGCTATATCTTGCTGATATCTGCTTTCGAAGACATTATGGCCATGCTTGTAGCCTTTCTGCTCGTAGTCATTGCGAGCTTCGGCACGTCCATGCCGATACGGTGGAGTCCCATCCCACCACCCCCCAGCCGCCAGGAGGGAGAAGGTCCCCTGGTCGAGCTGCATGACCGCCCAGAGCTGATATTGACGGTGGTGGAGTCCATCATCGCGGCCGGATTGGCCATCGGCGTGTATTACCAGGCACGCCGCCGTCGGGGAAGGAGGCTCGAGGACAGCCCTTGCTGAGCCCGTAGACACGTGCCCCACGTCTTCTCCGAGCAGAATAAGAAATATTCCCATTGGCGATTCAACCAAAATTATTTTATTTATTCCTTATTAATGTTGTGCTGTGCAATAAATATTGTGATGTGTTGTGAATATAGTCTGGTTTTAATTATACATATATATACTTACATTACTATTATAGTTAGTTATGATATATATATGTGATAAAGAGTGAGGTCTGGTAAGCCTTGTAGAATCCTGTCGACTTAGATGTGGTAAAGAGTTGCTGTCGACTTATCTGTGATGAGATCCTGTCGACTCTCGCTAAAAGCTGTGGTAACCGGTGGTCAAACCTGTAGTAGCCGAGAGGGACAGTCAAGGCGTGGAGAGTTTTCCAGTACCTCTCTGCACTTTGGAAGACCTTTAACAGTTTTCAATAGTCGTGGTCGAGGCAGAGCGGAAAGCTTGGGAAAGTCCACACACACAAAACGAAGAGACACAGCTGTAGTAGGAAAGTTCCATGAACAGATAGGAGTTGAGCTAAGCAAGATGGAGTTAGAAGGGTTCTTACTGTTTACATGACGATGAAGTAGTCCTGGCTAAGACTGACAAGGGCTCACGCTGACGGTGAAAGGGGTGACTGCTGACTAACTACGCTCGGCTAAAACCGAGGTGTTTATATACCATTCCCGAGGAGGAGGGGGGGAGTTGGACTTTAAACGTCTGCGGCATTCCGCACCCTTTGGACCAGATGGCCACGGGCTGCCGAATTCCTTTTCAGGGTTGTTGGATTTCTCTCTCGATTTTAGACGTTTTTGAACTTCTCAATCTTGCTTTAACTTAGCTCTTAATCTATTACATAGTTTTATTTATTTGTCTTTAGTTTGTACAAAGTACATTACATATGGTGATGCAATGACACAGATTAATCATGCGCATAATTATTTATAGATGTGTTTCTATATACAACATGACAATCTTGTTATACGTAATTATACAATATAAGGTTGTTGGTTTAAATTACCATATATATATATATAGTTGTTTAGTTTTATAGTTTAGTTTTGTATTAAAATTATCTTTATTACTTTGATTATTTAAATTCAAATTATAAAATTTGTAAATTGTTATTATTTAATAGAGAGAGAAAAAAAAATGTCTTTACTTCTTACACATCATCCATATATATTTATAATTAATAACAATAAAATTTAACAACGTAACGTCTTTTGCAATCGGCTTTTACACGTCATTTAGACATACTCTATTTTGTATATAACAATAATAGAAGTGAGAATATGTTTAATAGTATAAATTTTAGTATTTAGAGAAAAGAGAGAAAGACAGAACCATGCACTTTTATTCAAACTAATAATAATAAAAAAAAAATTGTAAAGAAGGTAGATAATATTGTTAGTATATATATATATATTTTTATAATTTTATATTTTATCCTTTTTTTTAATGATTTTTTAATTTATTTTATTTTATAATATGAATATATCTAGTTGTATTTAGTAATATATCTATAATATGAATTAACTTTTGTTATAAGTTTGGTTATTATGTTTTGAAACCCTAATGGTAGACCAGACATATACAAAAAAAATTAAAATGAAATAATTAGTGGAAAAAGAGATCTGCTGGACCGGAGATTTTCAAATAGAAGTCCAGCGACATTTCATTCCTGCTCTATTATGCCATAGATCTCTTTTCGAGCGGATTTTATGTGTTAATATTAAGTTGTTTTAGTGAAACATTTATATACACAGAATTGACAACTACAAGTGTTAAGAAATTCTAACTGTAACCTACCTCTTCTGTGACGCCTTCCTCTGTAAACAGCTATTTCTGGATAACATCTGTTGCGGGGGGGACATGTTCAAAATTAGACTGCCTTCTCAGAAGTTTCAGGTTAATAAGACAACTGAATAAGAAAGAAAATAGTTAAGGGAAGAAAGCCAATCTTTATAATCGTTACAGTTAGTTATATTAATATAACTGATTCAATTATTATTTATCTTTTAATTTTCCTTTAAAAAGGTAAATTATGAGATGATTAATAAAGCTATTAATTTTGAAAATTCATTATTATTTAATTTCCATTTTCCTCCCCAGAAATTGGAGAATAAATAAAATGAATTCTATACAATATTACTTTAAAATTCTTGTGAAAAATTTTCAAATTAGTTATATATTTTAAGTTTAATTAACTGTTAAAGATTATAAATTTGCATTAGTTATTATTGAGAGAAATTATAAAAAGTTGATTTAATAAATGGATACTTCCATTTATTTTTTAAAAGTATTTTATAATTGATATACTGTTGAAATATTTTACTTGTTTAATACTAAATATGCTTTTAATAAATTCCATGTTTAAATTTTTAACATCTATGAAATTTTTTAATATATTATTTATTCTATAAAATCTTAGAAACTGACCAAAATATATACCTTTGCAGCAATTTAATGATATATTAGAATTTATATTGCAGTATTTTATAATATTGAAATTATAATTACTTTTTTATTATAAATTTTAATAGCATTATCTGTAAGGTTTATATTTAGGTCTAAAAAGTTAACTTTTTTGTTTCTATTAATTTTTTCATTGTTCTTAAGTTTCAAGTATTTAGGATATATTTCAGGTATTATGTTTTTAAATTGTGGGTTATTAAATATAATGATGTCATTTACAAAACGGAACATTTGCCAATTAACATTATTTTGTAGAAAGTATTCTCTTTCGTACCAGAATAGTATTAAGTTGGCTAATAAAGGACTTGATGAAGTTCCCATGGGAACGCCTTCTGATTGAATATATATTTTATTTTTAAATTCTATATAATTAAAATTTAAAAATGTTTCCAGTAGAGTTTTTGCTGTTTTAAGATCTAATTTAATTGTTTTATATCTGTTATGAATAATTTTTATGTAGAAAGTTTTGTCATTAATGAATTCGTTAAATAAATTGGTTATTTTATTATTTAGATCTCTTAAATTTATTTTAGAATATAGGTCCTCAAAGTCAAATGTGTGTACTGTATCAATGTTTGTCCAATTGTTCATTAAATAGTTAATGATTTTTTTTATTTGAGTCGATAAATTTATAATTATATTTATTAGTTAATTTATTTATAATAAATTGTAGTGTTGAAGCTAATTGTATATCAATGTTTTTTATAACTGAACTAGCGGATGTACCCGGCTTCGCCCGTGTTTTACCCGAGTAAAGGTTTGTCTAACGAATATCTCGATAAAGTGAACATTTTTTCCCGGTCCCTTGAAAAATACTCGATAAGTTGAATAAAATCAATATTAATCGGTACCCGAGTAAAGGTCTGTCTAACGAACATTTGTTAAAACAATTCCCTATAGAAGAATTCCCTATGGAAGATGGACGAAGTTCCCGGAGGTCATCTTGGGCAAGCTCCCGCGAGGCTTTTTTTCCTGTCTACTTGGCACAGCTGTGTCACCAACTCTGCCCTGATTGGTCGGTGGGTACTTGGACTGTCGGCCGGCGGCCGGACGGATCCATTCTCTCACGGGGTGGGGCAGACCTAAGCCTATCTCCGTCGCAAGGTGGCGCTGCTTGCGAGTTAAAGCTACAAATCTGCAAATAACTCTAAGGATATTAAAGATATTCAAGAAATTATTTTTCGTAAACCTTTCCGGGGATACACCTAATAATATCCCAAAATTTCACGGCGATTGGATGTATGGTTTTTGAATCCATAGAGGACACACACACACACACACACAGACATTCATTTTTATATATATATAGATATAATTACATTTAAATAGTATTTAATATTTATATATGGTGCATTATTGATTTAAATATATAAAAAAAAAGATTTGTACAATTATTTAGTCTTCCTTCCTATATAAATATTGGTTTCGTAAATAGAGAATTCCCCCTGAAATATAAATAATGTTTGAAAAATATATCGGAAATTATGTTTCAAAAACTATAAACATTTTGAAAATATGGCATTCCAAACTTAAATCATTAGATAATAAAAAGCCATATATCGAATTGAATAAAAAGATTTATTCGCCAATATTTCGGTTAAGGCTTTCGGAGGCCAACCTTTGCCAAAGCATTACATTTTGTATGAACAAACCTTTCTATGAACTAGAGTTTGTTTATACAAAATTTAATGTCCTGACAAACGTTGGTGTTCAGACAATCGAAATATTGGCAAAAACCTTTTTTTTTTTTCAATCCACTATATGGCTTTTATAATGAAGTGACTTAACATCTCTCTCTCTCAATTTAAACGAAGTTATATATTAAATTTAGCAATATTTAAAACGCTGCTAGATGTTGAATATTTTTAAGGTTAAATATTCTGCAATCTCCAGAGCGTGCTACTGAAAGTTGCTGATGGCTTGCGCCATCTGTCGGAATAAATATCAATTAATCGTTAATTTTTAAAATTTATTACAGAATATTGCGTGAAAATACCCTTTTTCTAATTAATGAATAAAATCAACCGCGTGCGCGTGTTTTCTATCGTAGAATCATTTTAAAAACCAACAATTTGTAGATATTTATTCCAACAGATGGTGCAAGCCATCAGCAACTATCAGTTACACTTTAAAGAGATTTTTTGTTCTTACTAAAATATTCTGTTCCTATCTTATATTCTAATATTTTATAGAGGAACATTTTTACAGTATATGTTAGGTGCAAGAAAAACACTTTTCATAGATTGTAAAGTTTTAAACAAACCCATTATTTTTGCTAACAATACACAGTGTGGCAAATAATTTTTAAGAATGGGTTTGTAAAATAAAACAGAAACAAGCTAATTCAATTTCTACTATTTTTTATTCAAAATAATCCCCTCCGGATTCAATACATATGTTACAACGATTTAATAAGGAATTAAATGCCTCTTGCAGGCCACTTTGAGGAATCGTCTCCAAAGTGCTCGTTGCAGCTGTCTGGATGGTCGGGATATCATAAAAAAACAACCTTTAAACTACAATTTTATTTTTGGGAATAAATAAAAGTCACATGGTGCTAAATCAGGCGAGAACGGAGGATGATTCAACACACAGACGTTATTTTTGGCCAAAAAGCGACGAACAATGAGTGAGGAGTGACTCGGTGCATTATCATGCAGCAAACACCAACTGTCTTCATCGCAATATTCTGGACGAATGCGACAAATTATGGCCATCAAACGTTTCAAAACATTTAAATAATACTCTCCAGTAATGGTTTGTCCAGCGGGAACAAATTCTTTGTGGATAATACCTCTACTATCGAAAAAGGTAATCAGCATTGTTTTGATTTTTGATGGCACTTTTCGCGTTTTTTTGGCTTGTGGAGAGTTTTTTGACTTCCATTCGGCACTTTGGCGCTTTGTCTTTGGGTCATACTGAAAACACCATGTTTCATCACCCGTAACAATTGATTTCAGGAAGTTTGAATCATTTTCATAGGCAGAAATGATGTCCCTGCAATGTGCAATTCTCAATGATTTCTGCTCGCCCGTTAAAGTGTGTGGAACAAATTTAGCACAGACTTTAGTTTTACCCCCCCCCCCCCCCCCCCCCCAAATCTTCATGCAGAATGGTTCGAATCGTTTCTTTGTTGATGTGTAAAACTTCTGCCATCATTCTCAGGGATGCACTGCGATTGTTTGCAACAAATTCTCGCACTTTTTCTATACTTTCTGGTGTCTTCGAAGAACTTGGTCGTCCAGTATGCTTATCATCTTCTAGCGTATTTCTTCCATCCGAAAAACGTTTGTGCCAAATGAAAACATTTGTTTTACTCAAACATAACGTACCATAAACTTGCTTCATCAAAATATATGTTTCCGATGCACTTCTACCAAGTTTTGCATTAAATTTAATGACCGCTCTCTGTTCCATCTCAGAATTCCGACGAACAAAATTTTTACTTTTCATAAATCGCCTGTATGGTTTTAAAGAGTTAACCAAAATGGCTGAAACAAAGCCACGCGCTATATAAGGCTTCGAATATATATACGCATGCGCAATTTCATAACTGGCTCTGCTATTGGCTTTTATCTAGCGCGAGTCTTAAAAATATTTGCCACACTTTGTATTTATGAGAAAATTTAACTTTTTTGACACATATGTATTTTTTAATAAAACAATTTTCTACTGCCCTTTCTGCAATGTCAAATAATGGGAGGGGTCTGGCTCATCAGTGTTGAAATCTCCCAGCGGTTTCGCCAGTTTAATCTACCAGACTGCTGTAATATTGCATTGAACTGTTTTCCTTTTATCCCTATACTAAATATAAACTCTTGGAAAATGAATTTTTAATGTACTTTAGACATAAGCTTTGAGAGAACAGTATAAATACATATGATTATAAATATATTGCATGCTTCGAGCATTGCCCTTCCCGCAAATATTTATTTTATTTAAAAAATATTACAAAAGTAAAAATTGCATTAGGATCAGGTAGAAAATTAAGATAAAAGTCATCTCCTAATTGTGAAACTAAAAGTTGCTGATGGCTTGATCAAATATATATCTCCGGAATACTTCTGGAATAATTTTTAAAAATCAACGATTAGTTTATATTTATTCCGATAGATGGCGCAAGCCATCAGCAACTTTTAATTTAACTCGATCATAAGATGGCTTTAACTTAATTATATATTTTATTAGTAATTCCCTTCAATTTCTATAAACATTATTTATATATTTGTGGGTATAACCCTGTAATTCAAATTTTAAAAATATTTTAGAGTGATAGTTCTTATTTATTATTTTTTTGCATGTTAAAAATAAATATCGTTTTTTTTTCTTTCAAAAATTCCATATTACATATATTTGTCTATTCAATAACGAAATTTGATTACAGCTATAAAATATGTCTTTAAAGATAATGTCAAAAATTATATTTGTATTTTTAAAAATTTATATTTTACCTTTTTATTTGCCATTATTTATTTACATAGCTCTGAATATTTTATCTAAAATTAAATCTCAACATCAAATATTTTCCTTGTTTCCCTAAAAATGCGATATCGCGTCAAACTTTCAATATTTTGACACCTAGTAAAAACGTTATTTTAAAATTTCTACCG
This sequence comes from Cordylochernes scorpioides, assembly GCA_030710605.1. Taxonomy (NCBI): domain Eukaryota; kingdom Metazoa; phylum Arthropoda; class Arachnida; order Pseudoscorpiones; family Chernetidae; genus Cordylochernes; species Cordylochernes scorpioides. The sequence continues at coordinate 74,008,592 of CP092871.1, read as the reverse complement.
TTTGTAAATTTCTCTTTCAAATGAACCCATTTTCCCGTCTTAAGTTATGAGTAAGAATTATTCAATCTTCTTTATTAAAAATTGTATTGTGTTTCAGGAAAAATATTTCGATTTTTAAATTTATTTTAACACACAAAACGCGATATCCCGGCTAGGGATAATTGCGTCGATTTACATTTTTTAAACAGAAACAGTTATAAACATATTATACAAGAAAAAGGAATCAAAAATAAAAAGAGAAACAATAAAATATATTAGGAACCTGAACCTTTCAGGTTAGAAAGATATAATCATAAATATATTTACAAAAATAGTTAAATCTATGATAATTCTCTCTGCTATTTACAAATTTATATAGATCTACATAATAAAAGAAACTCATTGCGAAAGGTTGTATTTTTATTTTAAAATTTGTAGCGCAATCTTTTCGTTTACTTCAATCTACAACCTTGTTTATTGTCTGTTGTCTATTTTGATAAAATATAAATTTAACTGCCATCTACCGATAACATTTGTAATCATTATTTTATTGTTTCTTATGATATTGTATAACGAATGAAGACATTAAAACGCGAATGTTTCTTTTCACAAATAAATCAAACTTCTACTGTTCTTACTGCGATGAAAAAAATATATTGGGGGGGGGGGGGGGGCTTGGCTCATCAGTGGTGAACCCTCCCAGCTGTTTCGCCAATTTTTTTTTTTTTTTTTTTTAATCTACCAGACCGTTTCTTTAGAGAATACAGAATTAGGGCTTATGTTTGTGTCCATAGTTTTCTTAAATACCATTTATAAGATTTCACCCTTCAGTGAAGCATATAAAAGCAGAATGATCCAATACCGTATTAGAGCTCTAAATAAGCGGTCTGGTAGAATAAATTGGCGAAACCGCTGGGAGGGTTCACCACTGATGAGCCAAGCCCTCCCAATATTTTAAAATCACAGTAAGGATAGTAGATGTTTGATTTATTTGTGAAAAGAAACATTCGCGTTTTAATGTCTTTATTCGTAAAATATAGATGGCGCGTTATTGGTTTGTATTAATTAATTATATTGTAGCAAAGTTTTTATTGTTTTATGTACAAATTATCAATTTTGATGTTTATATTTTGCTACTCTGTTAACTTCCCTCATTACTTATCTTGTATTTTTATCAATTTAAATATGTTTTGCATTAAATAAATTTAGTTTGTTTTTCCTAATTTTCTATGTGACTTTTGGTGGAGATGCTGGGTAGATTAGGCAAGACAAACTGAAGATTGCCAAGATGACCTTGAGGCAATGGGTTCTGTGATCCACATTTTCAGAGACTGGCTTCAGGATTCCACCGACGTGTCAAAGCCAAGACTTCCCTCCTAGATGACGATGTCCCTATAGACGATACGACGCCGAAGCCGCTCTTCGCGAGCAAGAGAAAAGATGCGAATCTACTTGGGACAAAGTTCCAAGATTAAGGGAATCCTTGGCAGAAGCATGTCAGATCCATGTCAGTATCAACAATAATTGCTAGCTGTGGGTCACAGCTCCCATAGGGAAGAGCTATGTGGCAAAGTATTTATTATTTTATGTACAGATTATAAATTTTGATATTTCGCTATTCTGTTAACTTACCTCATTGCTTATCTTGTGTTTTATAAATTTTAATTTCTTTTGCATAAAATAAATTGGCGTAACATTCCGAAGTTTGTCCTTCCTAATTTTCTACGTTACAATATTTATTATCAAACTAGACGAATGACCCGGCTTCGCCAGAAAATTCTCCCGAGTGCAATTTCCTTCATTATGAAAGTCATCAATAATAAATAGTAGAAGTGCCATAGAATAGCAAAACAGAAGTAACACATAAACCACAGGCAAAAGGTTTGTGTGATGGCAAAAGTTTAGGTATTTAATATAATTATTTTTTGCAATCAATTTAGTTGTTTCAAAATAAATATATAGTTTAAATTGATGGCAGCTTTCCTCCCAACCCCGAGGTACCCGCCCCAGCACTTTACCCATGAAATTGCCTGAGTAGAGTGAGTAACTGCGATGGATCTTGGCTGCGATACCCATCTTCCCAGTAAGAATAAGAAAAAATAGGTTTATAAAAAATATTAACCCAAAATACTGGCATGTAAATATTTTTCTGTAAAAAATAAAAGAGCACATGGAAATTAGGCAAACATTTGTGTTTGCTAATTACTGCGACTGCATTTTGAACGATTAAAAAAAAAAAAGAGAAAAAAAAAAACAAAGGCCAAAACAAAAATTAATAAAAAATACGAAAGCCATTATTTACATACACTAACGCTAATTTTGTAAAGTTTTTTTTTTTTTTAATATTACCGTAACTTAGTCAGTAATATAAATTTCTCTCTCAATACTCAATACTTTTGTAAAAAAAAGTAACACTCGTATAAAAAGATATTTCAAAAAAATGCAGAACGCTCATTGGTCGCTTAATTGGCCTGGTGTTGTTACTTCGCCTCGTATTTACTCTGCGTAAAAAAGTTCTTCAAATGAAAAAAATAAATAGCCAAAAATAAAAATTAAAATATAGCCGAATTTTTCCTCGGGTTTATAAAAAGCGACATGCAAAATTTGGTACCAATTGGTTCAGTAGTTTTTGAGTTTATCGCGAAACAGACATTGACTTTTATATATAAGAATATAGTATCTACAGACCTTGCTGTAATTATAAAATTTGCATCAATGTCGCATCAAAATGTTTCTGGAAATGAGTTTCTTTTTATTTTATTCAAGTAGTCTCAAGCTTCCAGGTATCTCTGCCCTTCTTTACGGGAGAACATACATAAACGAATTGCGTTAATCGCATCAGGCGGTGTTTTATACATTTATGTGCTCCTGTAGAAGGGCAGAGATGCTTTAAAGTTTGAGAATACTTAAATAAAATAAAAATAAACCCATCTCCAGTAACATTTTTTAATTATTTAATTAATGATAAAAATAATTAGATGAGAAGGTTTGGCTCACCACTGATAGCCCTCCCATCTAATACATTATATTGCCACGTGGAAAATTAGGGAAGACCAACTTCGGGATGAGATAACAATTTATTTCAGGCAAGAACAAACTATTAGTGATAAACAAAAGATAAGAAAAAGAGGGAAATGTACAGAGTATAGCAAAATATAAACATGAAAAATAATACTCTGCTAATAAAATAATGAATATTTTGTTACATAGCTCCTTCCCTATGGGAGCTGTGACCCACAGCTAGCAATTATTGTAGTTACTGACATAGATCTGACGTGCTTCTGCCAAGGATTCCATCGAAGTCTTGGAACTTTGTCCCTAGTACCTTTGCGTCCTTTTTCTTGCGGCGTGAAGAGCGCCGTTGGTTTAAATTACCATATATATGTGTATAATTTTACAGTAAATACAGTATAAATACAGTATAATTTTAGTTTAACATTTCTTCTATATATATTTTGTTATTTTTATTTATTTTTATACGAAAAATCTTTTTACACATAGTACAAATATTTTTAATATATAAAATTTATTGTTAATTTTCAAAATATTCACACCTATATTTTACAAAAATGATTTTGTTCATAATATAAATAAATATATCAATTTTTTTCTCCCCATTGAATATAACAAAACATTTTAAAAACTTAATTCTGTTGACGTTATGTGGCGCTGAGTTTGTTGTTGACACACTTTAAAATGTTATAACACCTTGATAAAGGTTGGCGTTCAGCCAACTGAAATATTGGTAAAATAAATGATATTTTGATCCAATATATGCCTTTTTAATTAAATATATATATATATGGGACCAAAATATTTTTGGTCGCAGTGGTACAGTCTGCTACACTCTGACGAGGGCCAACAACCCGAAACGCGTTCGTGGATGGCTTTACTTGATTTATTAAGAAAATAGGTTGGCCAAATATCAGGGTACAGGCTTAATCAACGTTTAGTTGATTTCTGTTCCACTAGATGGCGATCTACCATCTAAAAAGCACATTTGCTCGTGGTCAGGATATGCCTTCTTTGTTTTAAATATATTGGGTTCGATTCCCGCCCCTGGACACTTTTATTTTTCCGTTCGCCATTACTCTTCACATTTTCACCCTTTCATACGTCATCCAATCATATATAGACCATTACTCTTCATATATTCAACCTTTTCATACGTCATCCAAAAAGTTAGAAATAGTACATATTTCTCTTTGAAATTAATATTGATTTTCACAAAAAAAGAAACTTATGCGGGGAGGCTTTAAGTATTACTTTATAATCATACACCGCAGTCCTTTATATATATATATATATATATATATATATATATTGTTGCACCAGGTTGCGGCTTGGCAGACTCTTCAGCCTGGATTCTCTCCTGTGCTGGGTCTTGCATCTTACCAGAGCGTGTTTCAACCATCCTACAAATTTATAAAAGGGAATAATGAGATAAGTCTTCTTTAAGTAGCCTCCAGAATCCTTTATTTATTTTCTCACATCAAAGAGAGCAGTGAAATCACACGTGTACCTAAATACAAATGATGACAATTTAAATAATCTGTGTTTTAAATAAATATCATAGAATATTTTATATAAAAATAAATAAATATATAATTTAAATTTCAAATATATTAAAAATAATATAAGAAATACGCCATTAATCATGATGTAACACTTCCCCCTCTCCAGAGGTCGTCACGTCCTCGTGAGTTACCTCATCAATTCTCTCAAAATAGGGTTTGAGTCTTGAGACATGGACAATCAATGGGTCTTGGCCAGGATTATCTTTTGGCTCAATTAAGTAATTTACGTTAGACAGCTTCTTTAATATTCTATGTGGGCCAAAATATTTTCTCAGTAGTTTCTCACACTTTCCTATTTTCCTAATTGGTGTCCAAACTGCTACTAATTCTCCTGGTTCGTAGCTTCTTTCCATGTGTTTCTTGTCATAGTTCTTTTTCATTCTTTCTTGAGTCTTTATTGTGTTGTTAATAACTAATTTTCTTGTTCTGTTTATTTTGTCTAAGTGATGTTTTATGTATTCATCATAATCATCTTTGTCAATGTCCACCGAGATATTCCTGTCGTCCAAAAGAGACGTGGGTTCTCTTCCAAACATCAGGAAAAAGGGAGAATATCCTGTGGTTTCCTCAATTGTAGTATTGTAAGCGTGAGTGATGAATGGGAGTATTTCGTCCCAATTTTTCTGATCAGTGTTCACATACATACTGAGCATATTGATCAATGTTCTATTTAACCGCTCTGTCAATCCATTAGTCTGGGGATGATAGCTCGTTGTGAAGCAATGTTTAATCTTGCACGTTTTCATCACCTCTTTCATTAAATTACTGGTAAATTGAGAGCCTCTGTCACTAATAAGATATTTTGGGGCTCCGTGCCGAAGAAAAATATCCTCTACTAGAAATTTAGAAACTTCTTTCACTGTTGCTTCCGAGACTGCTCTTGTTTCTGCATATCTAGTGTAGTAGTCCGTCAGCACGATTATCCATTTTTTTCCTGTTTTTCGTAGATGGTAGTGGACCAACAAAGTCAATTCCAATTCTTTCGAAAGGAAAGTTGGCTGGGATGGGCTGTAGTAGTCCAGAAGGTAATTGGTTTGAGCCTTTCCTACTTTGGCAAAGGTGACACGTCTTAACGAATTCTGAGACATCCTTTAGCATGGATGGCCAAAAGTATTTACTCTTTATTCGGTACATGGTTCTGGCGACGCCCAGATGGCCATTCGACATATGATTGTGATATTCTTTCATAACAAATATTTTTAATATATAAAATTTATTGTTAATTTTCAAAATATTCACACCTATATTTTACAAAAATGATTTTGTTCATAATATAAATAAATATATCAATTTTTTTCTCCCCATTGAATATAACAAAACATTTTAAAAACTTAATTCTGTTGACGTTATGTGGCGCTGAGTTTGTTGTTGACACACTTTAAAATGTTATAACACCTTGATAAAGGTTGGCGTTCAGCCAACTGAAATATTGGTAAAATAAATGATATTTTGATCCAATATATGCCTTTTTAATTAAATATATATATATATGGGACCAAAATATTTTTGGTCGCAGTGGTACAGTCTGCTACACTCTGACGAGGGCCAACAACCCGAAACGCGTTCGTGGATGGCTTTACTTGATTTATTAAGAAAATAGGTTGGCCAAATATCAGGGTACAGGCTTAATCAACCTTCAGGGTTCGGGTTTTTCTTAAAGAGGCATCCATCTTCTTCTTTAAAGTTTTGCGCAATTGATCGCCTGCTTCCATTAAGGTTTTTCTTAACACTTTCGATAAATTTATCCTCTTCGTCTGTTATTTGATTTAAAAATAGCCTTTCAGATTCCTCATCCCAATCAGTTTCTGGTAAGGGCCCCCTAGATAAGCCATCGGCGTCCAGATGCTTCTTTCCCGATTTATGTATTATATCGAAGTCATATTCTTGAATTTTCAATGCCCATCTTGCCAATCGACCTGTTGGATCCTTCAAGTTTTTGAGCCAGCATAAGGCGTGATGGTCTGTTACTATTTTAAAGTGTCTTCCATAAAGGTAGGGTCGTAATTTTGACATTGACCAGACAACGGCCAGACATTCTTTTTCAGTGGTTGAATAATTTTGCTCCGCTTTACTTAGGGTACGACTCAAATATGAGATCACCTTCTCTTCACCACCGATGTCTTGGACAAGTGTTGCACCTATGCCGATGTTGGACGCATCAGTATGAACATAAGTAGGTGCATTTGGATTGAAGTGACCTAAAATTGGTGGACTTAATAGTGCTGTTTTTAGGGTTTGAAACGCTTCCTCTTGTCTTTCTGTCCAGGTAAATGATACACTTTTTTTTATAAGGTTGGTCAAAGGGTCAGCAATTTTTGAAAAGTCTTTGATAAATTTTCTATAATATGAACACATTCCCAAAAAGGATTGTACTTCTTTGACCTTTTTGGGCCGAGGAAAATTTCTGACAGCTTTGATGTTATGTTCCGCGGGTTTTATACCATGTTTGCTCGTTATATAGCCGAGAATCTCCAATTCTTCAAAAGCAAATCGGCATTTTTTGTCGTTTAACCTTAAATTAGATTCACGAAAACATCTAAAAACAGCTTCAAGTCTTTTGAGGTGCGTTGGAAAATCCGGGCTATATATGATAACATCATCCAGATAACACAAACAAATTTGCCATCTCAGATTTCCAAGCATATTCTCCATATTTCTCTCAAAGGTAGTAGGCGCGTTACAAAGTCCAAAAGGCATCACGTTGAATTCATATAATCCATGCGCTGTAGTGAAAGCTGTTTTCTCTTTGTCTCTTTCTTCGACTTCAACTTGCCAATATCCAGATCTGAGGTCTATTGCTGAGAAGTGTGTAGATCCTTGGAGAGTATCCATAACTTCGTCTATTCTAGGGATAGGATAGACATCTTTTACTGTCACATTATTCAGTTTTCTGTAGTCCACACAAAATCTGTATTTACCATCTCGCTTCTTGACCAATATTACTGGAAAAGACCAGGGGCTAGAAGATGGCCTAATTATGCCTTCTGTAAGCATCTCGTCAATTTGCTCTTTTATAATATCTCGTTCTTTAGCACTTACCCGGTAAGGCTTGTGTTTAATTGGCTTCGCGTCTTCTGTGTCTATCCGATGTTTTGCCAAATTGGTTCTCCCTAATCTCGATGAAAAAAGATCTCCATACCTTTCTAAAACTTGTTTTAACTCCTTCTGTTCCTTTGGTGAAAGATTTTCGTTTATTTGGAATCTAGGTTCTTCGTTCTTTTCTACCTCTCTTTCTCGACTCACATTTATTTTCGCTGGACTACTTCCAAAAGCCAATGTTTGGTTTTTCATTATTTTTAACGGTCGAGGATACGGATTAGTTATCCAGATGTGTGTTTCCCTATTTATAACATTGATCAAGCTTCTTGCTAGACGAAGTCCATTTGTTTGAAACATTTTGCTGCTCTCCTCGATAATATATTCTCCATCCTCTGTTTCTACCAATGCCTTGATCAATTTCATGGAACATTCCGGTACAATGGAATCCTTGGCACTCTTTATTTTCAACATTTCAAAATTGATTTCGTCATGATTATTCGTCAAATCGTATTTGATAGTTTCTTGCTTACAATCTATTTTTGCGTTCATTTTCTTAAGGAAATCTCTCCCAAGAATTAATGTCCGTAAATGCGTTTTCAATATCACAAAGTTGTGTGATAATGTTTCGTCATCAATTTTTATATTTAAAAATATACTTCCTACCATGTCCAATTTTTTTCCATCGGGTCCTGCACAAATTTTTGCGAGTTTACTTATACCATGGCCTGTATCGAGGGCCGTTCTGAGGTCGACCACTGAGAGGTCAGCACCTGTATCAACCAAAGCTTCAAAAGTCCCTATCTTGTCCACATTAATTTTTAATTTGTATTTAGGGTCCAACTTCTTGATTCCGTTTATGGTCGACTTGCTTTGATTGACAGATTCAGGCGCGACGCTTAGTTTAAATCTTCCAACACGGAATATCTATTCTGGGTAGGAATATTTGTCTGTGTGCTATGACATACATCAGCATAAAGCCGAGGTCCTGATTTATCTGATATTTCATTCATTTGGCATTTTTCTTCGACCTTCTCTTGGGTATCTGCTGGATCCTCTTCTAGGATTCTTATAAACTTGACCCTACAATAACGGGCCACGTGCTCTGGCTTGTTACATTTAAAGCAGATTGGTCTTCCATCTTCCGTCCTATTTTTGCTCACTTCTTGGCTTTTATTGTAAGTGTTTCTCTGAAGGTTTGGTTTCGGCACAAAGTTAGGATTATAAGGACGTCTAGGGGTAGAGGGCTGGGGAAAGTTGTTTCGATACTGTCTGGGGGTAGGAGGGGAGTCGTTCTTGTAATTATTGGAAACAGGGGCTTGGGGCCTGGAAGTGGTCTGGTAGTTTCGTGCGGCAGTCGGCGGCACGTACCTCGATTGTTGTTGGGGTCTAGAATAGCGTGGACCGTTATATAGGTTTCTGGATTTCTCCACACGTTCCCGATACTTCTTCTCAAAAGAATCCATTTTCTTGCACACGACAAGAAGGTCATCGGTCGTTTTAGGAGGGTTCAGGTAGAGCGCGAATGAGTACTCTTTTTTCAGTCCTCCAATAACATGTTCAATTTTTGTTTCTTCTTCCATTGCGGGGTCAACCTTGTTGCACAACACTAGAATGTCTTCCGCGAACCTGATTGCTGGTTCATTCCAGTGTTGCATTCTGTTGAGCTTCATTCTAAGTTCTTCTTTATTCGCGTCCAAAGAAAAATCCTGAATGAGGCGGATTTTAATATTTTCCCAGCTCGTGAAACTAGCTTTGTGTAAATTCAACCAGGTTTTAGCGCTTCCCGTCATGTTCATGGCGGCATAACGAGAGATAATGTAGTCTGCCCAATGGTACAAGAAGCCAATTTCTTCAAGAGATTCAATCCATGGGCGAGGGTCTTCCGTTCCATCATACTTGGGGATGTCGATGTTGGGATTCAGGACAACTGGGTCGGAACTAGCATCTCTACCAATTGTTGCACCAGGTTGCGGCTTGGCAGACTCTTCAGCCTGGATTCTCTCCTGTGCTGGGTCTTGCATCTTACCAGAGCGTGTTTCAACCATCCTACAAATTTATAAAAGGGAATAATGAGATAAGTCTTCTTTAAGTAGCCTCCAGAATCCTTTATTTATTTTCTCACATCAAAGAGAGCAGTGAAATCACACGTGTACCTAAATACAAATGATGACAATTTAAATAATCTGTGTTTTAAATAAATATCATAGAATATTTTATATAAAAATAAATAAATATATAATTTAAATTTCAAATATATTAAAAATAATATAAGAAATACGCCATTAATCATGATGTAACAATATATATATATTATAAAGGACTGCGGCGTATGATTATAAAACAACACTTAAAGTTTCACCGCATAAGTTTCTTTTCTGTGAAAAATCAATATTTATTTCAAAGATACATATTTACTATTTCTAACTTTTTTTGGATGACGTATGAAAGGGTGAAAATATGAAGAGTAATGGCGAACGGAAAAATAAAAGTGTCCAGGGGCGGGAATCGAACCCACAACCTTCCGCTTACCGGGCAGATGCCATGTCCACTAAGCTACCCTGGACGTATTTTTCCGTTCGTAAATAATACTTAAAGTAACTTATAATACATTATAAAGGACAGCGGCGTATGATTATAAAACAACACTTTAAGTTTCACCGCATAAGTTTCTTTTCTGTGAAAAATCAATATTTATTTCAAAGAGAAATATTTACTATTCCTAACTTTTTTTTTTTTGGATGACGTATGAAAGGGTGAAAATATGAAGAGTAATGGCAAACGGAAAAATAAATGCAATATATATATATATGTGTGTGTGTGTGTGATGAGGTCCTGTTGACTCTTGTAGAATCCTGTCGACTAAAACTGTGATGAGGTATCCAGTCGACTTAAACTATGGTGTGAGTCCCTGTCAACTCTCGCTATACTGTGTTGACCGCGGGTCTCTCGCTGTGGTATGGTAACCGAAAGGGGCAAACCTGTAGTAACCGAGAGGGACAGTCAGGGTGTGGAGTTTTCCAGCACCTCTCTGCACCTTGGGAGACCTTTAACAGTTCTCACAAATTACAGGCAGTCGTAGTCGAGGCAGAGTGGAAAGCTTGGAAATGTCCACACAAAAAACGAAGACACAGTTGCACTAAGAAAGTTCCGTGAACAGATAAAAGTTGAGCTAGGAGCGAAAGATGGAGATAGAAGAGTTCTTACTGGTCTACATGGATGATGAGATGGACCATTGTGACAACCGACGAGGGCTTCCGCTGATGGTGAAGTGACTATATTTTTGGCTAGGGCGGAGGTATCATATATCTTTGCCGAGAGAGGAAGTATTGCATTTCAGCAGATGCAACAAGAGCGTGGATCGGCTGGCGAAATAGTACACTGGCGCCGTCCTGACAGTTTCCTATCTATCTTTAGATGTTGTTTTGGGACTGCTACATCTATTTCGAATTTAGACGTTTTTTACTTCTATCTCTTGCTTCATTTCAACTCTTAATCTATTACAGAGTTTTATTTATTTATCCTCAGTTTGTACAAAGTACATTACATATTATGATGTAATGACACATGTCAATCATACGTATAATCATTTACAGATGTGTTTCAATTTTACAACATGAAAATCTTGTTATAAGTTATATACAATATGGGGTTGTTGGGTTAAATTACCATATATATATATAGGTATATATATAATTACATATATAAAACCATAAGCAATGCATGAATCGTATAGATCAGAGAACGTATATTTTGAAAATATGTGTATTATATAAACTATTTAAACATGAATTTATATTGAAACAATTATAAAAATTATGTAGAATATATATTTGAAGAAAAAAGCACAAACATATCCCTACAAAATATAATTTATAATGATTTATGCACAATATAAATAAAATTAAATGAATATTTAATTCTAATTTAAATCAATATTCTTATCATTATATTTTACCAAATAAATAAATACGTCTCTTACAATATTATATAATTCCAATTTTGTCAATTTTCTTCTTTTCTTTTTGTATGTGTTTCACATTTTTATTTATATATATATTTTTGGAATCTTTTATTGAAAATAAAGAAACAAAAGAAAAAAATGTCATTAAAAGAAAATGAAAAACAAATATATATTTTTCTCCCTTTTTTTTCTCTCTCTCTCTCTCAGAAATTGAATTGGGGGAAAATCTATTGACAATTAATTTATAAATCTTCCTCAGACTTTCGATTAACTCCCAATTAAAGACCTCATCAAGTACCTAAGTTGCAGACGATACCTAATGAGAATCATTTCAAAGACCCATGTTGCCATGGAAACGCCTCTAATCTCGCCAGAAAAGGATACAGAAGACATTTTTAATATATCCTTTTTTTTTTTTCTTTTGGAGACTTATTATCCAGGCTTATGGCTGAATACCGAGCCATGTTGGAAAAAAAAGTTTTTAATAACTTGCTTCTATTCTCTCAAGGTATAGTTCCTTTTTTTATGAAAATTTTATTTAAAATAGTTTTTTTTTTTCTAAACATTTTCATACCTTCTGTATCGATATATTTATATATTTTTTTGTTTGTATATTTTGATGGTTAATAACAGATTTTTGACGTATATTAAAATATTTTGTTATTATATTAATTAATATGTTTTTTTCTCTCTCATATTGTATGATGATAAAAATAAGATAAAACGATATAAGTGATAACAAGATCCAACAAGAATTTGAGATTAAATATTTTAAAATACGATAGTTCATTTGAAATACTTTTTTTTTCTCTGAAAAAATTGTTATTGATAATTAGATGTGAATTTATATATAATTTTTTATTTTGTAACCTTTTTTTAATATAAAAAAGTTCTATATTTTGGGGTAACAAATTTCTAACATTATTTTGATGATACTTTCCTAGTGAGATAGAGATAAATAGAGAAATATCGTTTCGTGAAAATAGAACAATCCATAAATAAATCTATAAATAAAAAGGTATATATTGGATCAAAATATCATTTATTTTACCAATATTTCAGTTGGCTGAACGCCAACCTTTATCAAGGTATTATAACATATTAATATGTTATAATACCTTGAAAAATGTTGGCGTTCAGCCAACTCAAATATTGGCAAAATAAATGATATTTTGATCCAATATATGCCTTTTTATTTATAGAGAGATATATAGAGATAAATAAATGTAATGAAGTAAATAAAGTAACACGATTATGATTCTTGAGAAGTTGGAGCGATTATGTTCAAATTACAATGTATACTTAAAAATATAAATAAAATATTTATAAAAATTATGAATTATTTGTTCAGTGTCAGGTTGCTATATTAATAAATCAAATTACAAATATTTTTTTTATCTTACTATCTTCAATTCTTCCTTTTTTTCTTAAGTTCCGCATAAGACGCGTAGCTGCTGAGGCTGCAGCGTGAACTTGTTATAGCTCTTAATTGTTAAAAATATATAAATCTTCTTGATACCTTATAATTGTAGAACGAAATTTAACAAATATACCGCAAATGTTTCTTTTAAACGAAAAATCGAAATTTATTTTAAGGAGAAATAACGATTATTTCTAACCTTAGGGATGAGGTATGAATTGTGAAGAGTAATGATAAACGGAAAAATAAAGTGTCCAGTAACCTAGTGGACATGGCATCTGCCCGGTAAGCGGAACACTGTGGGTTTCCATCCCTGGACACTTTATTTTTCCGTTTATCATTACTCTTCACAATTCATCTTTTCATACTTCATCACTAAGGTTAGGAATAATCGTTATTTCTCCTTAAAATAAATTTCAATTTTTCGTTCAAAAGAAACATTTGCGGTATAATTGTCAAATTTCGTTCTGCAATCATAAGCCACATTATATTGTTTTATATGCCTTATAATATAATCCTTATCTACTTTCTCTTTAGCTTTATTTAAAATAAAAAATAAAAAAGGTCAGGTGTTGGTATTAAAATCAAAGAAGACATATCCTAACCACGAGCATATGAGCTTTTTAGATGGAAAAGCGCCATCTAGTGGAACAGAAATCAACTAAACATTGATTTAACCTGTTTCCTGATATTTGGTCAACCCATTTTCTTGATAAATCAAGAAAAGCCATCCACGAACGTGTTTCAGGCTGTTAGCCTTCGTCAGCGTGGTGCAAGGCTGTACCTTTATGACCAAAGATTTTTTCGGTCCCAGAGGCTTCTTGAATTATCAAGAAATGGGTATTTAGGACCAAACTTGCATAAATACGCTGAATACGTGAAAAAAATTATTTTTAAATAAAAATAAAAATTTAAGGTGTTTTAATTAAGCCTGTTGACGAGAGATTATCGCTTGAGAAACCTTGCATTTTAAAATAAACAGAAACTCATTGGACGAAATATTGAAAGTTTTTAAAGGTATCAGGGTTATATTAATGTTTACATATACTAAGCTAGGTGATGATAATTCATAGCAACTCTATAGGTGAGGTGTAATACTGTAAAGAGAATGAAGCTCTCTCACTGCTCAATCAATTCAACCATCGACGACAATATAAACATTCTTTTTTTTTTAGATATATAAAAAGGGTTTTAGAACACGGTTAATTAAACCATAGGAACTTTTTCCCACTTTTTTTTTTTCTTAACACGATGTTTTAAAAAAATCGATATATAAAAAAGGGGAAATTAGGTTTTAAATGATTACTAATCAATTTTCTCCAACGTTACCCGATCGAAATCTATAAAAATAAGGCTTCAGTGAGATTTTTATCATGAAATTGGAAAAGAATTTATAACCCTTTTCTCAACGTCTGGAACTTTTTCTTTCTGCGTAGTGGGATGAGGCCGAATTGACTTTTCCAATATTGTGACACGAGAATGATAAAATAGATTATTAATCTGTGGTCAAATTTTTTAAAATTTTATTCGTAGAGTATAATGATTAATGAATGTTAATTGTGGATATATCCTAATATTTGACTCTAGATGTTTATCTCTAACCTTATTTTTTACAATTGGAAGACAATTGACTCTCTGTGACGTAACTTAGGGACTTATTCTGTACAAGAAGCCCTAGTACCAAATACAGATTTGTGATTGAATTTGTCTCTTTTAGAATAGTTGCCTATCAAGTGCGATGGCCTGAAACCATATTATACCTTAATTTATAGTACAATATAATGATTGTAGAACGACATTTGAAACTTATCCCGCATGTGTTTCTTTTGAGGGTAGCCTAAGCCCATGGCATCTGCCCGGTAAGCGGAACACTTTTATTTTCACGTTTACCATTACTCTTCACAATTCATCCTTTCATACTTCATCCCTAAGGTTAGAAATAATCGTTATTTCTCGTTTAAATAAATTTCGATCTTTCGTTCAAAAGAAACACATGCGGGATAATTTTCAAATGTCGTTCTACAAACATATTATACCTGTTAGGCATTATTTAAACTGATACATTAGCGCGTCAACCATTATAAGGATTTTTTTTGACGTGCATGTTTCTTTTTTATATAAAATATTTTATACTGACCTCACAGCAATGATAAATTAATGGGAGGGCTTTGTTTATTAGTGGTGAACATTGATATGATTAAACTGGCGAAACCGCCGGGAGGGTTCACCAATGATGAGTATGGCTCTCCTATAATTTTATAATTTCAGTAAGGGCAGTAGAAGATAGGTTTATTTTAAAAAGAAACATAGACGTCAAAAATATTTGAAATGTCTTCTTTCTTAATCTTCAAATCTGGAACTGCGCCGTACTTACATGTGAATCCGCGGACAAGGAGATTGATGTCAGCAAGCTGGCCAGGTCTGCTGCAGGTGAACAACGACACCAGGCACGAAGACGCAGGCGAGGCCTGATCCCACGGTGGTCGTTGCCGGTATAACGACGGCGTTGTAGCCGTGGCAGAGGTCTTCTACGTCGTCCAGGGACATGACGTTGGTCTCCTGCAGGAAGCAGATGTCAATCTCATGGTCCTTGAGAAAACATCAGATCTGGATTCTCCGGCGAAGAGCAGCGATGCCGCGCATGTTCAGTCACAGCTCGGAAGCTCATTTTCGGCTGCCCGAGCAGAGTTTCTGGCGCGTGAAATCTTCTTGTACAGGGTGTTGCTGGTGTTCCCTGTCAGAGCCATAAGCGTCGTGGCCAAGGTGTCGATGGCCTGTCTCTGCTGGACATTCGATTGGGGCAAGAGCTTGCCCATCACGCCATTGTTAGTAAAGGCTTGGAGGAGTCTTTATCTCTTCAGTCCCAACTGCTGAACGCTAGTGATGGCCGTAGATGCTCTATCGTTCTTGATTAGAACATACATTTGATCCATTGTGCGCCGAGATCTTGCGTTATATGAGCCTCTTGAGAACCGTTTTGTGATTCTGAGGAAGAAGGAGCCGAGTTGACCACTTTATCTGTCAGAGCCGCGCCGCTGGGAGGAGGTTCTGCGACGACAGCCGGTGGTGCGACAGGAGGGATAGTTGAGGGCAGTTTGGTCCCAGGATTACGTACTAGTACCGGGAGCACCAGCTTGTCCTCCTGAAGTCTTGCGAGGATAATTCGCGCGTTTATGACCCTACTTTTATCATAAGGAGCACTTGATGCCATATGTCACATTGCTGTGGGTGACTACTCTCTTTTACTTGACATCCATCCGGGAATAGATATGGGAGAGTTTCACTCCGTCTCATAGAGTGATTAAAGCTTCCCGAAAATAGAGACAATTAACAACTTTTATTGACATCTTGTCTATATACAGGGTGATCCAAAAGTCCCGCACAACTTTAAAAATTAATAACTCCGCGAATATTTGCGCTAGAGCAATGCGGTAAACACCATTGTGTTCAGGATGCAATGGGATTTTTTATGGCAAATAATGAAAAATTCGAAATTGATTTTAGTTACAATTTTATTCGCCAGATGGCGCTCTACCAAAATCAGAGATTCAGCGGCCAAATTGTTTGATAAATTGAAAAATATAACTGATCGACACGTATTTTTCCTTTTTGAATACCAGGAAAGAACCCTAATAATATCAAATAATAAATTAATAAAACACCACTTCGCCAAAAGTATGAAGAATTGGTTAACGATTTTCAAATACAATCAGAGATATGTAAAATAGGTAAATGCAAATTAAAACATGTAGCAAAAATATTTATATTTTATATGGGGTTTTGTGAAATAGATTGAATGTTTGAAAAACACTGCTGATATCAATACACGAATTTTTGAAATGTTAATATAGTACCAAAAATTATGATGGCACCATTAATAGGATTTCTTGCTCTAAGAAATGTGTAGTTTCTTGACTGATTGGCGACCCTTGACTATTTAACTGGATATTTGTCATGATCCAACAAATGAAATATAGAGGGGAGTGACAAAGTATATTTGTCGTACTTTATTCCAAATATCCTATGGGCTTGTCAAATGTTATCATTGTTTATTATACTGTACACAATTTTAAGAAATGTGTCCCCTCAAATAAAAATAATTTTTAAATCGACCTTTTGCGTTGAAAAACGTGGTAGTAAAATCATTTTGTATTATTTTTTTTTCACAAAATTTCTAAAGTTATTGGTGTACAGAAAATATTCCTTATGCTATTTCCTCTAATGAGCGAAAAGCGAAAACTAAACATAAGGGTAAAAATTGTGTGTACCAGTGTTATTCGAGAAGTTATAACACTCTGGTTTGCACGACATAATATTTGAGCAAATGACAAACAAAATATTACTGTTCACAAAAAAAAAAAAGAGTCAAGATGTGAGGACAGCATTTATTATCCCCATATCCCAACACAAAGAGATGCAAAATATTGGTAGATAATATAATACATGGCGGCTTATATAACACATGAGGTAACTGCCTTCTCTCCTGTGTTAGGTCACAATCCTTGCTCAATGTGGCACCCTTCATTCTCAATCACCGCCTGCAGACGATAAATGAAAGAATGGACAGCATTAAATAACATATCTGTTGAAATTGATAAAACGTGCCATCTGATAGAAGCCTTCAACATGGCCAATGTGGTAGGCCAGCATCGATAAACACGCGACTTAATGTACCCCCATAACCAAAAATCGCAAGGCGTCAAGTCTGGTGATCTTGGTGGCCACTGGTATATAATGTGGCGACTTATCACACGATTTTCACAGAACGTATCCTTCAGCAATTGTTTGGCACCTCGGGAGATATGAGGAGGTCCTCCATCTTTCATGAATGTTATTTCGCTTAGTGCTTTTGCCCTGCAATATGGGAATACCCTTTTCTCTCAAGGGTTGAACATAACGTTCATCAGTTACAAAAACGGTTTTAAAAGTTCTTCCATTGATTTTTCAAAGAAAAATGGCCCAATAATAAAAGAAGTGAACCCACACAAAACTGTAACTCTAGGCTGGTAAAGTGGCATTTCTGTAAAAATCCAAGGGTTTTCTGTTGCCCAAATGCGGCTGTTTTGAATGTTAAATTTTCCGTTTAGAGAAAAGTGAGCATCATCTGTCCACAGAACATTCGACAGCCAGTTTTCATCAATATCAATTTGCCGGAAACCCATGCAGCGAATTCTTGACGCATCTCAAAATCGCCAATTTCAGCTCGTGAAATCTTTGAATTTTGTATGGGTACACACAATAGAGACATTAAGTGAAGCGTCTTCGGATATCACAATCATACTCGGCGAATTTAACTCCAAAAGTTCAATTTGGGGATCACCTGTCCAGGATAACAAAGGTCAGCAGGTTGAGGACATGCTAACCGACCTCGACCTTACACCGTTAAATAACGGAGAGAACACCTACCTATCTAAGTCTACAGGCACAGAATCCGCAAAAGACATCACAGTGATAAATTACAACATCGCACCCACAACACAATGGAAAATCCTGAGAGGTGCAATCAGTGACCACAGACCAATTTTAACAACCCTAAACTTCAAAATTGAGAATGTCCATTAGAATAAAAGAACATGGAACTTTAGTAAAGCCGACTTGAAAAAAAATTCACAGAAAAGCTTGAAGAACTGTGCAACGAAAAATTGAATTACAGAACGCTTGACAAAAACTTGGAAAAATTCTCTTCGAACATTTCAAAAGCTGCAAAAGCATCGATACCTAGAGGTAGGCGTAGAGACCTGTGGATACCTTATTGGAAGGACCACAACATCGAGGCAATGATTTCAGAGAGAGAGACAATATCAATGAACTTCTTTAAAAAATAAAACAGAAGAAAACAGAAAGGAACTCATTGAAATTAGTCACAAATAGAACAAGAAATTTGGATAGGGAAACAAGAAAAATGGCAGAATTCTGCGAAAAAAATGGATCCAAGAAAGGACAGCCAACACTGGAATATGATTAGAGTGTTAGAGAACAATCAAAACCAACACCAATCCTCCAATACTCTAACCGATATGAATAGAACAGCGAGAACGAGAACAAACAGATGGCTGACATAATTGCTGAATATCTTTCAAGCACTTCCATACTCAACTATACGAATGAAGACAGGATTCTAAAAATAATATAAACCAGTTAGTTAAACACAAGCAAGAAACTTCCATCAACAAGATATTTTCTCGAGAGACTTCACACTGAATGAGCTAAACTTACCAATAAGTCAAATGATTAAACACTTTGAAGACAAAGCTAATAATCAACTCCTACGAATACTGAACATTTCATGACAAACTGGTAAACTACCAAAGAATTGGAAGATATCAATTATAGTGCCAATACTGAAGCCAAACAAAGATGCCAAGGAATACAAGAACTATCGGCCAATTGCTCTCACCAGCATACTTTGTAAAATACCAGAACGAATTATCCACTCTAGGCTCATAGTCTGGCTCACTAACAATAATAAAATAAACCTCTACCAAACTGCCTATAGACCCCAGCACTGTACGAATGATCAACTGTTCTACTTCTGTCAATCAATATTAGATTCTTTCCAGGAAAAACCGCCAAAGAAGACCACGGCTATTTTCCTTGATATGACCTCAGCTTTTGATCGAGTGTGGAGGGAGAAATTACGTGAAAAGCTGCACAACATCGGAGTAAGAGGAAAAACCTTAATCTGGATTGCAGACTTCTTAAGGGGAAGAAGGTTAAAGGTTCGGGTCAATGGAGAATTTTCCAAGGAAGGAAGAACATGGGCTGGTGTAACTCAGGGATCTGTGCTCAGTCCTCTACTCTATCTGCTATATATTAACGACATCCATCCTTACCTCACTGAAGACACAAAGGTTGCCTGTTATGCAGATGATATAGCCATATGGCACACAAGTAGCAGCATAAAAAAATCGTAAAAAAATACTGAACACATCAATGAGAGGACTGGAAAAGTGGGCAATGGAACTCCAAATGACCATAAACCCCAATAAAATCAAACCTATGCGTCTTCTCCACTCACAGGGGAAAAGGCATAAATATAACCACAAAATAAGCATAAACAAACAAATATTTGATAAAATTAGAAATCCATAATACCTAGGTGTGATACTGCAGTCCTGGATCTTTCAAGTTGGTCTCGAGGACCACGCCATCACCAACTCCTAAGCGGCGA
>CP092871.1:73935388-73988345 GCA_030710605.1 Cordylochernes scorpioides | reverse complement strand
AACTCTGTAATTGATTAAGAGTTGAGCTGAAGCAAGAGACAGAAGTCAAAAACGTCTAAAATCGAGATAGATGGAGGTTAAACAACATCTAAATATAGAAAGGAAACTGTCAGGATGGTGCCAGTTTAGAATTTCGCCAGAAGATCCACGCTCTTGTCGCATCTGCAGAAATGCAATACTTCCTTTCTCGGAAAAGATATATAAAGCCTCCGTCCTAACCAAAAATATAGTCACTTCATCATCAGCGGAAGCCCTCTTCGGTTGTCACCAGAGTCCTCCTCATCCACCATGTAGACCAGTAAGAACTCTTCTATCTCCATCTTTTGCTCCTAGCTCTACTTTTATCTGTTCACGGAACTTTCCTATTGCAACTGTGTCTTCGTTTTTTGTGTGGACATTCCCAATCTTTCCACTCTGCCTCGACCACGACTGCCTGTACTCTGTGAGAACTGTTAAAGGTCCCAAGGTGTAGAGAGGTAATGGAAAACTCTCCACGCCCTGACTGTCCCTCTCGGTTGCTACAGGTTTGCCCCTTTCGGTTACAATACCACAGCGAGAGACCCTCGGTTACCACATATACTATATTCTCTTACACAATGAGAGCATCAAGCATTTTTTTCAGGAGGTTGATATAAAAAAAGACATCTCCGCCTATTTAAAATGTGTGTGTTGTGTGGGTGTCAAAAGAATACATCTTTTACACGAAACACAGCCCACGTTTCCCTTATCTCTCTCACTGAAAAAAAAAAATCTTATATTATATTATTTAAAAGCTAAATGAGCAAATAATCATTTCCCACGATCTCTTATATTCAACTTACGAAACTACTTTTAGTCTTCACCGCTAATAAGCCTTTCTAATAGTTTTGTCTTCCGTTCAGTGACTGTAAAAAATAATTAATATATACAGTTATCAGCGTCATAATCAGTTCTTTCTTAATCAATTCTGTCACCGTTTGCTTTTTGAATGGAATAAATACCCAAATATGGCCATTTCTCATAACCATCGGTGGTTCAGTGGTAGAATGCTCGCCTGCCACGCGGGCGGCCCGGGTTCGATTCCCGGCCGATGCATTTTTTTTTACAATTTTTAAAACTCATTTATATATTATACAAGAATGACATCCACGGCGCCAATTTATAATTGTAACGAATAGTATTTGAATAAAAGCATTTAATCGGGTAAAACCCGGGCGTTGCCCGGGTCATTCGGCTAGTTTCTAATAAATAAATTATAAAATATTTCGAACAATTAGTGAAAAATATTTCAATTTTACGCAAATAAATGATACAAATGTATATAGACATTTAAAAATTATATATTTTACGTATTAATTTGTAA
The DNA here is from genome assembly GCA_030710605.1 of Cordylochernes scorpioides. Classification (NCBI taxonomy): domain Eukaryota; kingdom Metazoa; phylum Arthropoda; class Arachnida; order Pseudoscorpiones; family Chernetidae; genus Cordylochernes; species Cordylochernes scorpioides. The sequence continues at coordinate 73,987,003 of CP092871.1, read as the reverse complement.
AAAAGGACGTATGGGTTTGTATATCATTTTTTTTATTTCGGTTATGTAATTATGTCATCTGAAAAGGAAATACCAACCAATCATTAAATAGCAGACGGTGAAAGAATCCAATCAAAAACTATCTTCTGGTTTAATAATCGAGGATTTTTTTTGTCCCATCGATAGAGTCTTGGGAAATCATTGATTGGCCAAGTTGGTTCTGTCCAGAAGAAAACTCCCAGGGGTGCCAAGCGCATTTTGTCCGAGTTTCCAATGACGTCGATGATGACGTCAGCTTGGTGGTAATTGGAGAGAGATTTGTTATTAGATTTGTCTAAGAGCTTCAACTGATTTCTAACCTATTTGGGACAAAATAGTTTTCCTCATAGAGGAAGAATTGGCTTCGACAACATTTTTTTTTATCCATTGAAGGGGGGGGAAAAATCTCATATCAGGGATTTGTGGACCAATTGCTTTTATCACATTTTTATAGATAAATATTTAATTTCGCAGACGGCAGCATCACAATCCAAAATGGAAGTATAGAAAATATATCAAAAAGTATTTTGTTTAATAATGGCAGGAGTTACAGGGTATGATGATCACACATAATATAAAAAGATTGAAAAAAAAATCTGGCAATATTTCTATCTATATTCGAAAATATTAGAATTTTATTGGAAAGTCTTTGTTGAAATGGATTATATGAAATGGAAGGAAAAAAGGTTTGTGTATTATCTGAAATAATGGAATTGGGAATATATATAGATTCGTATAGCATCATATATTCAACTACATATACTCTATTTTGAGATTTATTTATAAAAATATCTTATATTACACACGCTATACATGGTTGGTTTGACATTCGTTCCAAAGATAAAAATTTTAAATGTGGGAGGGCTTGGCTCATCAATGGTGAATCCTCCCAGAGGTTTCGCCAATTTAAACCACCAGATAGGTTAACACCCTTCAATGGGCTATTGGGGGGGTATTAGAGCTATAAAAAGCGATTTGGTAGATTAAATTAGCGAAACTGCGGCTGAGCCAAGCTCTTCCACTACAATTCATCGCAGTAAGGACAGTTTTATTTGTAAAAGAAGCATTAACGCTTTCAATAATTTTATTTCTCATAGTTAATGTCTACCTTCAATACGAAATTAGTAAATGCAATAATATATATATATGTAGTTACCCCGTGTTGCAAATTTGTAGAGTTATATAGTTTGATATCTTCCTTCTTTGTGTCGTACACGTTTCCCCCCGAGCGGGTTTCCATAATCAAGGTAAATAAAAAGTAAATAATAACCTTTCAAAGTTATTATGTTTATCTGTAAACTCCGCCTTTGCCGGTCCCAAGCCCGGATGAAAAAGGAGGAGGGGGAGCAGTAACAAGCTCGCTAAAAAACCTGGGTTCAGCTGGCCCGGCTGATAGTACCCTGTAAGGGCTCCTAATCTAGGAATACAGGATGAGCAGCGTTTGTACTCCATGTTAGGAGCGGCTGCACATGGCGTCTGTTCCTCATGTCAGAGGCGGCCATTTCTTTTGGAGCTAAGTCGGCCTGCCACTGAGTAGTTCTCCCAGTCTTAATGACAGGGGCAGACACATTCTACTTCACCCAGTCATGATGGTTGTCAAATACCATCAAGGGTCACAACTTGATACCCTAATGATTGAGTGGAGATAAGAAAGAAGAAGAAGAGATGTTTATCTGTTGTCGGTGCGGCCACTGGACCGTATGATATAGATCAGTATAAGACCGGTGGTGTTAATGAAGCTGTGTGTGTTTATTTGTTGTCTTCCTTGTGGTTGGAGATCTTCAGACTTCGTGTCCATCCTCTCTCTCCCAAAATGAATAATCAAGATACATATAAAATGAGAGGATTTAAAAGCACGAATGTTTCTTTGCAGTAGAAGTTTGTATTATGTATAAAAGAAACATTCGTGCTTTTAAGTCCTTTAATTTTATATGTATAGATGGCGCGTTATTGCTTTGTGTTAATCAAGATATTGTTGAAATTGACAATTCCGGATGCTTCTACGATGTAATCCTCTTGTGATTTGCATAACACTTCAATATTGTCTATGTTAATTGACATCTGCCTATATAGAGCGGCCTTGTTGGATTGTTTTGCTGGCTAGCGGTTAATTGAATAGGACAGGCCGGCGTGAGCTGCTGATTTGATCTCTTGGCCTTCTTTTATACCTTTAAGTAATAAAGTATCTTTCTCTTCTTCTATGAATCTATATTTTTTCCCAACAGATTAAACAATAAGAATGTTGCTATGGTATACAATTTGTTCAAAATAAATTTAAAATATCAGATATTATTTTGAATAAATGGAGGGACTCATCAAACATGTGATGTAACAATATATAAATCTTATCAGAAGAATAACCACCTGGATCTCTGTATTATCAAAAGAACAAAATCGTAAGACGAAGTATTTATTATAGGGTTTAATCTAGCCATTTTAGAATATTTCTGTCCTTCTGAAAATAAGAACGTAAAAGAGGATATAAAACGTTCTCATTTTTAGAAAGACAGAAATGCTCGAATGCTCGACTAAATAGAAAAACAAGAAACTCTTCACCTCACGATATTTTATTCTTTGAAAATATAGACACATATACTAGAATATATTAGGTATTTATGAGCCTACTATATTACATATATAGAGTTTATGTAAATATGTAAATATAAAATTTAATGAAAAGAAATCGATTTGAACGAATCATCTATCTAGCTTTCCAATTCTTCCAAACGAAAGTCCTCCTTCCCATAATTCCTTTAGGTCATTATGATGGGAAAATTTACATAAATTGGATTTATCCTTGGCTAAATTCAATATTCCAAACTTTATAATTGGTCCAATTTGGCATCGGTGGGGAAACCCCAGGGTAAATTCTGATGGAAAAATATTTCTTAATAACTGCCCTGAGTTTATATATATTATGACATATTCAGTGAATTTATTTTTATTGATCTGGTCACATTGGGTATGTAGCATTATCTTAATGATGCGATTAGACTTCTGGGAAGTTTTTCAATTCTTGTTTGGATTTAGGTAGGGATATTGTATTTTATATATTTCTTTTGTGTGTTCCTTGTTATTACCTTTATATGGTAAAAATAGTACAACATTGAAATTGTACTGAGATAAGGTGAATAAATCAAGAAAAAGGCATCTCCTTATTACCTCTTTTCATATATACATAAATTATGATAAAATGTGTAAGGCTAAAATTCATTATATTATATATGCAAATTGGAGGTGAAGATATATGCATGCATATACAAAAAAGAGAGAAAGAGACAAAGCATATATAAAAAAAAGGTGTTTCCAATATTTTAAATTATTTTTGCATATTGCGAATTTTTGAGAAATTTTAGAAGTAATTGTTTAAAACGGTGTTTTTCAACCTTTTCTAGTCGTCGGAGCGGGTCAAATTTGGGGAAAATATTCTGCGAATCCGCGTTTATTTTCCTAACAAATTCTCAATCTGACATCCCAAACACATCATTGACTGTATGGACTCATCCATTGATGAGTTATAATCATTCCGAGCCACAGACACCATCAACAAACTCTTCAAGCTTGATACCATAATATGATTGAATGGAGATAAGGAAGAAGATGATGTTACCGATTTAAAAGAACTGATAATTAATTTGAAATTTGATAAAATCTAAATATCTTAAAATAAGAAAAGGGAGGAGGATAAATTTTATTTTAAATCAGATTTTTTTAAAACATGGACAAATTCCCAGAATCTGTCAAAAAATATTCCACGAACGAGGTCTGCGGGTTGAGCTACTGTGAATTACAGAAGAAGATAATTTCATACGCGAACAAAACAAACTAAACTCAAACCCATAAATATCGTTATTTTGAAAACAAGAATAAAACCAAAGCATTGGCCATGTACAAGTTTTACAGGGCTGCGTAAAAGAAGAAACATTGAGAAAAGAGAGCCGTATGTAAATATATATGTAAATGAATGATCATCTGTAAATAACTAAATTATATTTTCTATGAAATTATACAACTGGGAGATTCGTATGTAGGGCATAGGTCCCCAATAAAAGGTTTTGTGTGTTGTAGTTTTTTAAAATCAAAAGGAATATTAACAAGTATATAACTTGAACATCAGAACATGCGCTACAGAAATACGAGGATATCAAACTGCAAAAAATCTTGGGCATGCTTGATTATCAATAAATATGCATTCTGCAAGCTGTATAAAGTTGTCTTTTCTTGTAACTAATGTAGTGTAGAAAAAAGGTGAAATCTCTATCGGCCCTTTATGCAATTTAGAAGATTTGAGTCAGTAGCATGGTCACATCATCTCTAGCAAATTTAGAATGTCCACTATAAGACTATTGTTTCAGCTTATGACAAACTTCAGTCCTGAGCCGGACTTTGATTTTATAAAACCCTGAAGAATATCTAAAAATCTTCAGAAATTTTAGGAAATTGATACCTTGCTGTCATAGTGGCAAGGCCAATTCTAAAGTAAAAAAATATGGGAGGAAATTATTATAACATCAAGATATCGTGTGGCAACTTAGTTTAAACCACACGTCACTCTTCATTCTTGTAAAAGAGCTGTGAGGCTATTAAAGAAACATGTTTAATACTAAGATTTGTGTACTTATAGTATTTTCTTTCTTCTTTCTCTCTTTCTCTGGTTATAAATAATAAATTTTCTCTTTATGAAAAATAGTCAAAAATGAAATTGTACTTTAATCAGGTGGGTGAATTAAGAAAAAGGCATCTATCTCCTGATTGTGAAAATAAAAGTTGCTGATGGCTTGCGCCATTTGTCGGAATAAATATCAAATAACACTGATAGACAAAACTTAAGGAAGTTGTACCTTATAGCATATATATATCGGGATTCAGAAAATAACTCTGAGAGATATTTAATGCACAGTGATATATATCACTATATATATGCTATAAGGTACAACTTCCTTAAGTTTTGTCTATCAGTGTAGTTGTTGTTTTTAATTATTCCATACGTGATTAGACATTCTCGATTATTCATAAAAGGGTAGTTGACCAATTCTGGAATAATTAAAAATAAATTTGATATTTATTGTGAAAGATGGCGCAAGCCATCAGCAACCTTTAGTTGCACGATCAGGAATGCCACCTAAACTAAACTCTTATCATCCTATAAATGCATACTTTTCAAAATTACATAAAGTGGAATAAGGATGATATCCATGTACCAATAGAGCCACCTCTCCCTTTGAACCCGCATTGAAACAATGAATTTAGCTTATTACCCCATTACGAAACGTAAAGGTGATGATAAGATATTCGCTACAACACCAGGTTTGGCACAAATCCAGAAAAGAAGCCAACAACCTGTATATTACGGTTGTGGTCGGCTATTGGCTTCATCAGTACACAGGAGCGGATTCTATTTCTTTTTTTTTTTACTTATCCCTAGTACACGTGGTACAGACCATGATAATCATGGTAGGTAGAAGTAGGTGACTGCTTTTACTGTATGTGTACCACATGTCTACACATGTGAAAATAAGTTCGACTTTGCACTTAAAAATGTGCCAGAACCCCGTTTGGTTACTTTTACTCGCTGGTGGGGTTGGACTTTTGCAAGAATCGAGGGACATTGGAGCATTTTTTTTTTTTGTAAATCAGAAAAATGTGCCCAATGCGGAATTCAAACCCGGGTCGTAGCGGTTGAAAACCAACGGTTTAGACCATCCTTCCACCAACCCCCTCTCTTCGATTTCTTGACATCCTACGCTCGTAGTTATGAAGTCGGTCGAATTTACCAAACCTGTGTGTTAAGCTGGTGAAATGGCCGAGTTTCAACCCAGAATACGGCATATATTTATATAGTAATTTAAACCAACAACCCCATATTGTATAATACTTATAACAAGATTTTCATGTTGTATAATAGAAACACATCTATAAATAATTATACGCATGATTGACATGTGTCATTGCATCACCATATGTAATGTACTTTGTACAAACTGAGGATGAATAAATAAAACTCTGTAATAGATTAAGAGTTGATCTGAAGCAAGAGATTGAGATAGAAGGCCAAAAACGTCTAAAATCGAGATGTAGAAGTCCAACGAGGCCTAAAGATAGCAAGATCACAGGGCGTTGCCAGAGTTTACAATTTCGCTTCCTATTCACGCTCTTGTTGCATCCGCTGAAATTCAATACTTCCTCTCTCGGCAAAGATATATAAGACCTCCGCCTTAGCCGAAAATATAGTCACTTGATAGTCACTTCACCATCAGCGGGAGCCCTCGTTACTTCATCTTCTGATACTCGACCATGCCGTAGATCAGTAAGAAATCTTCTTATCTCTCCATCTTGCACCTAGCTCGACTTTTATCTGTTCACGGAACTTTCCTACTACAACTGTGTCTCTTCGTTTTTTGTGATGGACATTCCCAAGCTTTCCACTCTGCCTCGACCACGACTGCCTGTACTCTGTGAGAACTTTTAAAGGTCTTCCAAGATGCAGAGAGGTACTGGAAAACTCTCCACATCCTGACTGTTCCTCTCGGTTAACACAGTATAGCGAGAGTCGACAGGATCGCACACCATAGATTAAGTCGACTAGGTACCTCATTATATTTATATATATTTTCACTATCTTCGAATCTCTTATATCCATAGTCCGTTTAAAATATCAGCAGTATGGTAGATAAGCTGGCGAAACCGCTGGGATGATTCATCACTGATGAGCCAGACCCTTCGAATATTTTTATAATATTAGTAAAGGAATTAGAAAATTAGTTTATTTATTTTTATTTATAAAAATAAACGGGAATGATATAAATAAATTTAATTATATCTCTCTCTCATGAAATAAAAAAAGTTATGGAAACCAAGATTGGCGTTGTAAGTAATTTTGAGCAAGTCTTACTCTAACAAAGAACTGCGGAGGAATGCTGGAGGCGACATCTTGTTTGTAAGTTTAGTTTTAACAATTTTTCACTCGACAGGGGGCAGCACTTTCAATTATCGCTGGTATATACAAACCTGACTTGGTGGGAGATTTATTCTCATAGGAGAGCTGATATCTTTATCGGGAACCGCTTGTTTCTTCCTTAAATTAACTTTTTTAGGCATCTGATCTTGTCAGCTCGTTCACGTCTAAATTTCATGGCTAACTGTGTTACTTCCTATTTTAAGAACATCGTTAATTTACATTTAAAAAGTATATGGTTTAATTGTTAACAACCTTATTCAACCTGTCTTTGAAGTGCATTTTTGTTTGAAGACAGGTTTAGTAGGTTTATGAAAGTGTTTATGATTACCTCTCACTACGTCATTTGAAAGTATATAAACTATGTTTGTGTTTTATTCAATAAAACGAACGGAATTTCAACTTTCTGATAGCAGGTAACACAATGGGATAATTCTAGTTATTCTGCTCAGCTATGGGACGTTTGTTTTATTTAGCAATAAGGTAGACATCATTGGTGATCATGTTAATTCGTATGATTTGTCCTACTTTTGATTCTTTCGAAATAACTATACTGTTTGAAGTTTAAATGTTAATTTTGTAATTTTTTTTTTTTTTTTAATTCATAGAATTATCCGGGAGAAGATGGGTTGGTACGTGTGGTTTCAGTCAAGACGGCGGATGGAGACCTTAGAAGAGCTGTGGTCAAAGTTTGTCCTCTTCCACTTGACTGTCCTACTACCTAGACTTGAATCTTTGTTTGCTGATTTTCTTCTCTTTCTACTCCTGTCATTATCAAATGTTGATGTTGTAATATCAATAGGGTGAGGATGTTTGAAGTTTATATGTCAATTTTGTAATTATTCTTACCTTTTAATTCATAGAAGCATTTTTCTGGCAGACATATTCAATTTTTATCATCATCATTTTTATTATTATTGTTTTTTTCTTAGTTAGTTATCAAATCATTTTGCAATTGTATTTTCTTTTTTGTTTTGTACTGTTCCTTTTTAATCAATAAAATATATAGGAGTAAGGTGTAATATTCAATTCAAGCATATGGAAATAACATCGATTCATTTTTAAAACAAAGAAAAATCATAAGCTTATTCAACTTTCACTTTTTCATACATATACCTTTTAAAACATCACGTGTGTATATTTTTGTACATCTGCAGTTCTATTTCTATAATCGTCTTCTTTCTATTCTCTAATATATATACGATATATCTCTAATACGTTTTTATTCGTAGATTGTGAAATTAGTAGTGGAACTGGAGACTCGCTGGCTCCACCAAAGTCTGCAGCGGTGGCAGAGGCGCTATATTCATTTATATAACATATATATCTCTAATTATTTATAATAAATATCCTATTTATATTTTACGAATAACTTATTATCGTTTCTTAATTAGTGCGGGGACTGTGGACTTTGATATATATAGACAAGATGTCAATAAAAGTTGTTATTTGTCTATCTTTTCGGGAAGCTTTAATCACTCTATGAGACGGAGTGAAGCTCTCCCCATATCTCTGCCGGGATGGATGTCAAGTAAAAGGGAGTAGTCAGCTATGTGACATATGGCATCAAGTGCTCCTTATGATAAAAGTAGGGTCATAAACGCGCGAATTGTCCTCGCAAGACTTCGCAAGACAAGCTGGTACTCCCGGTAATAGTACGTAAGCCTGGGACCAACTACCCTCAACTTCAACTGTCCCTTCTGTTGCACCACCGGCTGTCGTCGCAGAACCTCCTCCCAGCGCCACGGCTCTGACAGATAAAGTGGTCAACTCGACTACTTCTTCCTCCAAATCACAAAACGGTTCTCAAGAGGCTCAAATAAATAACGCAAGGTCTCGGCGCACAATGGATCAGAAACAGATGGATGTTATAATCAAGAACGATAGAGCATCTGCGGCCATCACTAGCGTTCAGCAGTTAGAGCTGCAGAGATAAAGACTCCTCCAAGCCTTTACTAACAATGGGGTGATGGGCAAACTCTTGGCCCAATCGAATGTCCAGCAGAGACAGGCCATCGACACCTTGGCCACGGCGCTTATGGCTCTGACAGGGAACACCAGCAACACCCTGTACAAGAAAATTTCACGCGCCAGAAACTCTGCTCGGCAGCCGAAAATGAACTTCCGAGATGTGACTGAACATTTTCGGCATCGCCGCTCTTCGCCGGAGAATCCAGCTCTGCTGTTTTTCTCAAGGTGCATGAGATTGACATCTGCTTCCTGCAGGAGACCAATGTCATATCCCTGGACGACGTAGAAGACCTCTGCTACGGCTACAGCGCCGTTGTTGCACCCGCAATGACGACCGTGGGATCAGGCCTCGCCTGCGTCTTCGTGCCTGGTGTCGTTGTTCACCGGCAGCAGACCTGGCCAGCTTGCTGACATCAATCTCCCCGTCCACGGATTCACATGTAAGTACGACGCAGTTCCAGATTTGACAGAAAGAAGACATTTCAACTATTATTGACGTCTATGTTTCTTTTTAAAATAAACCTATCTTCTACTGCCCTTGCTGAAATTATAAAATTATAGGAGAGCCATACTCATAATTGGTGAACCCTCCCGGCGGTTTCACCAGTTTAATCATATCAATGTTCACCACTAATAAGCAAGGCCCTCCCATTAATTTATCATTGCTGTGAGGTCAGTATAAAATATTTTATATAAAAAAAGTAACATACACGTCAAAAAAAATCTTATAATAGTTGACGCGCTAATGTATCAGATTAAAAAATGCCTAACAGGTATATTATGTTTATAGAACGACATTTGAAAATTATCCCGCATGTGTTTCTTTTGAACGAAAAATCGAAATTTATTTAAAGGAGAAATAACGATTATTTCTAACCTTATGAATGAAGTATGAAAGGATGAATTGTGAAGAGTAATGATAAACGGAAAAATAAAAGCGTCCAGGGATGGGAATCGAACCCACAGTGTTCCGCTTACCGGGCAGATGCCATGTCCACTAGGCTACCCCTCAAAAGAAACACATGCGGGATAATTTTCAAATGTCGTTTACAATCATAAGCCTCATTATATCGTATTTTAAATTAAGGTATAATATGGTTTCAGCCCATCGCACTTTATAGGCAACTATTCTAAAGAGACAAATGGTACTAGGAATCCTTATACAGAATAAGTCCCTAAGTTACGTCACAGAGAGTCAATTGTGTTCTAATTCTTAAAAAAGGTAGAGATAAATATCTAGAGTCAAATATTAGAATATATCCACAATTAACATTCATTAATCATTATACTCTACGAATAAAATTTTAAAAAATTTGACCACAGATTAATAATCTATTTTATCATCCTCGTGTCACAATATTGGAAAAGTCAATTCGGCCTCATCCCACTACGCAAAAAAAGAAAGTTTCAGACGTTGAGAAAAGGGTTATAAATTCTTTTCCAATTTCATGATAAAAATCTCACTGAAGCCTTATTTTTATAGATTTCGATCGGGTAACGTTGGAGAAAATTGATTAGTAATCATTTAAAACCTAATTTCCTTTTTTTATATATCGATTTTTTTAAAACATCGTGTTAAGAAAAAAAAGTGGGAAAAAGTTCCTATGGTTTAATTAACCGTGTTCTAAAACCCTTTTTATATATCTAAAAAAAAAAAGAATGTTTATATTGTCGTCGATGGTTGAATTGATTGAGTAGTGAGAGAGCTTCATTCTCTTTACAGTATTACACCTACCTCTCCTTTAGGGAATATTTTTCTATGAATTATCATCATCACCTAGCTTAATATATGTAAACATTAATATAACCCTGATACCTTTAAAAACTTTCAATATTTCGTCCAATGAGTTTCTGTTTATTTTAAAATGCAAGGTTTCTCAAGCGATAATCTCTCTTCAACAGGCTTAATTAAAACACCTGACTTTTTTATTTTTGATTATGTAAAAGGGCGTACCTGGATCTGTAAAAAAAAAAAACAATTTTTTTCTTAAAATATTTCGAGAGATTGCTCTCGTTTCCACGTATTCAGCGTATTTATGCAAGTTTGGCTTTAAATACCCATTTCTTGATAACTCAAGAAGCCTCTGGGACCGAAATATCTTTGGTCATAAAGGTACAGCCTTGCACCACGCTGACAAGGGCCAACAGCCTTAAACACGTTCGTGGATGGCTTTTCTTGATTTATCAAGAAAATGGGTTGACCAAATATCAGGAAACAGGTTAAATCAACGTTTAGTTGATTTCTGTTCCACTAGATGGCGCTTTTCCATCTAAAAAGCTCATGTGCTCGTGGTTAGGATATGTCTTCTTTGATTTTGATACCAACACCTGACCTTTTTTTTATTTTAAATAAAGCTAAAGAGAAAGTAGATAAGGATTATATTATAAGGTATATAAAACAATATAATGTGGCTTATGATTGTAGAACGAAATTAGACAATTATACCGCAAATGTTTCTTTTGAACGAAAAATTGAAATTTATTTTAAGGAGAAATAGCGATTATTTCTAACCTTAGTGATGAAGTATGAAAGGATAAATTGTGAAGAGTAATGATAAACGGAAAAATAAAGTGTCCAGGGATGGAAACCCACAGTGTTCCGCTTACCGGGCAGATGCCATGTCCACTAGGTTACTGGACACTTTATTTTTCCGTTTATCATTACTCTTCACAATTCATACCTCATCCCTAAGGTTAGAAATAATCGTTATTTCTCCTTAAAATAAATTTCGATTTTTCGTTTTAAAAAACATTTGCGGTATATTTGTCAAATTTCGTTCTACAATCATAAGGTATAAAGAAGATTTATATATTTTTAAACAATTAAGAGCTATAACAAGTTCACGCTGTAGCATCAGCAGTTACGCGTCATATAAGCGGAACATAAGAAATAAAAAAGGAAGAATTGAAGATAGTAAGATAAAAAAATATTTGTAATTTGATTTATTAAAATAGCAACCTGAAACTGAACAAATAATTCATAATTTTTATAAATATTTTAATTATATTTTAAAGTATACATTATAATTTGAACATATTCGCTCCAGCTTCTCAAGAATCATAATCGTGTTACTTAATTTCACTTCTATGGCGTCAGGTATTGACGTCTATTTTGACAGGAGAGGCGACCTTTATGTCTTTAGATTATTTTACTTCATTACATCTATTTATCTCTATATATCTCTATCTCACTATGAAAGTATTATCAAAATAATGTTGCAAATTTTTTACCCCAAAATATAGAACTTTTTAATACTAAAAAAATATTACAAAATAAAAATAAAAATTATATATAAATTCACATCAAATTATCAACAACAATTTTTTCAGAGAAAAAAAAAGTAATTTCATATGAACTATCGTATTTTTAAATATTTAATCTCAAATATTTGTTGGCTCTTGGTATCAAATATATCGTTTGATCTTATTTTTATCATCATACAATATGAGACATAAAATACATATTAATTAATATATATAATAACAAAATATTTTAATATACGTCAAAAATCTGTTATTAACCATCAAAATATACAAACAAAAAAATATAAATAAATATCGATACGGAAGGTATGAGAATGTTTAGAAAAAAAAATCTATTTTAAATAAAATTTTCATAAAAAAAGGAACTATACCTTGAGAGAATAGAAGCAAGTTATTAAAAACTTTTTTTTCCAACATGGCTCGGTATTCAGCCATAAGCCTGGATAATAAGTCTCCAAAAGAAAAAAAAAGGATATATTAAAAATGTCTTCTGTATCCTTTTCTGGCGAGATTAGAGGCGTTTCCATGGCAACATGGGTCTTTGAAATGATTCTCATTAGGTATCGTCTGCAACTTAGGTACTTGATGAGGTCTTTAATTGGGAGTTAATCGAAAGTCTGAGGAAGATTTATAAATTAATTGTCAATAGATTTTCCCCCAATTCAATTTCTGAGAGAGAGAAAAAAAAAGTAGGAAAAATATATATTTGTTTTTCATTTTCTTTTAATGACATTTTTTTCTTTTGTTTCTTTATTTTCAAAAAAAGATTCCAAAAATATATATAAATAAAAATGCGAAACACATACAAAAAAAAAGGAAAATTGACAAAATTGGAATTATATAATATTGTAGGAGACGTATTTATTTATTTGGTAAAATATAATGATAAGAATATTGATTTAAAATAGAAATAAATATTTATATATATATTTCATTTTGTTTATATTGTGCATAAATCATTATAAATTATATTTTGTAGTGATATTGTTTCTTCAAATATGTAGTCTACATAATATTTATAATTGTTTTAATATATATTCATGTTTAAATAGTTTATATAATACACATGTTTTCAAAATATACGTTCTCTGCTCTATACGATTCATACATTGCTTATGGTTTTCTATATGTAATTATATATATGTCATAATTTGTATATAACTGTATGCACCTCCGACCTACTATGTATGTACAATGTATGTTTTAAAAGAATTAATAAAAGAACAAAGGTAACTGGAGGATAGAACGCCTTAGAGAAAAACCTAAGAAGTAGGCCTAGAAGAGAACATAACTATTAATAAAGTCACAGTTAACCTTCTGACCCCGGAAACCCTGCAAGCTAAGTTTAAGCCAATATTTCCTGGGCAGGGCCGGTCGTATCTTATGACCGCGGAAATCATAAAAGTCGAGTTAACGCCCAGTATTTCCGGAGCAAGGCCGGACGTATCTTAATTCAAGGAAGTCAGTAAGGACCAATTAGGAGGCAGTACCTAAGTAGGTCAACCAATAGAAAACGGGCACGTTCCATCTCTCGACCAATGGTAAAGAAGATAAGTCTTGGTGTTAAATCGAGAAGCAAGAATTGTCAGTTGCTCCTTCGCTCCCAACGAGGTAACATCTGCTCTCGAGACCTCCCCGCTCAGCTCATAGCTAAGTCAATCACCGCCATGTGATCAGATAATTAATAAGTCAAAACCCGCTCCGCCTTCTTTCTCAAGCTTTCTTTCCTCCAAACCAGTTGCCTTTTATTTTCAAAACCCATCAAGTGTCCTGGCTTATTTCCCTTGTGTGTAATCCTTTCTTACTCAGCCATCACGACTGCGCCATCACTTCAACTATCTTCAACCCAAAGAGTAAGGTTTCCCAGTATAGCATATTACCACATATATACCTATATATATAACAATAAATAGTTGTATAGTTTTATAGTTAAGTTTTCTATTAAAATTATCTTCATTATTTTGATTATTTAAATTCAAATTATAAAATTTGTAAATTGTTATTATTTAGTATAGATAGAGAGAAAAAAAAAGTCCTTTACTTCTAAAACATCATCTAGTTAATTATATATTTATAATTAATAACAATAAAATTTAACAACGTAACGTCTTTTGCATCGGCTTTTACACGTCATTTAGACATACTCTATCCTATATATAGAATAATAGAAGTGAGAATATATATAATATTATAAATTTTAGTAGTTAGAGAAAAGAGAGAAAGACAGAACCATGCACTTTTAATCAAACTAATAATAAGAAAACAAAAAGTTTTGTAAAGAAGGTAGATAAGATTGTTAGTATATATATATATATATTTATAATTTTATATTTTATCCTTTTTTTTTAATGATTTTTAAATTTTTTTTTTATTTTAAAATATGAATATAAATAGTTGTATTTAGTAATATATCTATAATATGAATTAACTTTTGTTATAAGTTTGGTTATTATGTTTTGAAACTCTAATGGTAGACCAGACATATACAAAAAATTTAAATTGGAGTAATTATTGGAAAAAGAGATCTGCTGAACCGGGAATTCTCAAATAGAAGTTCAGCGACATTTCATCCCTTCTCTATTATGTCATAGATCTCTTTTCAACCGGATTTTATGTGTTAATATAAAGTTACTTCAGTGAAACATTTATATGAACAGATATAACAAATATAAGTGTTAACAAATTACAACTGTGAACCTACCTCGTCCGCGACGCCTTCAACTGTAAACATCTATTTCTGGATGACACATGTTGTGGGGGGGGACAAAATTAGACCGCTTATTCTGAAGTTTTAGAACAACAAGACATCCAAAGAAGAAAGAAAAGATAGTTAAGGGAAGAAATCCAAACTTTATAATCTTTACAGCCAGTTATATTAATATAACTGATTCAACACTTATTCATCTTTCAATATTAAAAAGGAAATTATAAATTATTATAATAATACACTTAAATACACAAAACCTAATTCAGATATTCCTTCTTTTAAAGAAAATATAATTAATTTACAGAAGAACTTTATTATCACTCCTATAGATAAATGTTCCAATAACTTATCTATAATTTGTAAAAATCTATACCACGATATACTAAAAAAGGAAATTGATAATAATCATAAATACACTTTTGCTAGAACTACAGCCACAAAAATCAAAAAAGACATCAAAAACGTTGAAAATTCACTAAAAATTTATAATCACTACAAAAATCCAAACATACCAAAGTTCTATATAATTCCTAAACTACACAAAAAACCTATTTCTTTCAGAACAATCACATCTGGTATAAATTCAGTTATAAAAAACATTGATATACAATTAGCTTCAACACTACAATTTATTATAAATAAATTAACTAATAAATATAATTATAAATTTATCGACTCAAATAAAAAAATCATTAACTATTTAATGAACAATTGGACAAACATTGAAACAGTACACACATTTGACTTTGAGGACCTATATTCTAAAATAAATTTAAGATATCTAAATAATAAAATAACCAATTTATTTAACGAAATCATTAATGACAAAACTTTCCACATTAAAATTATTCATAACAGATATAAAACAATTAAATTAGATCTTAAAACAGCAAAAACTCTACTGGAAACATTTTTAAATTTTAACTATATAGAATTTAAAAATAAAATATATATTCAATCAGAAGGCGTTCCCATGGGAACTTCTTCAAGTCCTTTATTAGCAAACCTAATATTATTCTGGTACGAAAGAGAATACTTTCTACAAAATAATGTTAATTGGCAAATGTTCCGTTATGTAGATGACATCATAATATTTAATAATCCACAGTTCAAAAACTTAATACCTAAAATATATCCTAAATACTTGAAACTTAAGAACAATGAAAATATTTATAGAAACAAAAAAGTTACCTTTTTAGACCTAAATATAGACCTTACAAATAATGCTATTAAAAATTATAATAAAAAAAGTAATTATAATTTCAATATTATAAAATACTGTAATATGAATTCTAATATATCATTAAATTGCTGTAAAGGTATATATTTTGGTCAGTTTCTAAGATTTTATAGAATAAATAATATATTAGAAAATTTCATAGAAGATGTTAAAAATTTAAACATGGAATTTATTAAAAACAAATTTAGTATCAGGCAAGTAAAATATTTCAACAGTATATCAATTATAAAATACTTTTAAAAAAATAAATGGAAGTATCCATTTATTAAATCAACTTTCTATAATTTCTCTCAATAATAACTAATACAAATTTATAATCTTTAACAATTAGTTAAACTTAAATTAAATAGCTGATTTAAAGATTTTTTCACAAGATTTTTAAAGTAATATTGTATAGAGTTCATTTTGTTTAATCTCCAATTTCTGGGGAGGAAAATGGAAATTAAATAAAAATGAATTTTCACAATTAATAGCTTTATTAAACTCTAATAATTTGCCTTTTTAAAGGAATATTGAAAGATGAATAAGTGTTGAATCAGTTATATTAATATAACTGGCTGTAAAGATTATAAAGTTTGAATTTCTTCCCTTAACTATCTTTTCTTTCTTCTTTGGATGTCTTGTTGTTCTAAAACTTCAGAATAAGCGGTCTAATTTTGTCCCCCCCCACAACATGTGTCATCCAGAAATAGATGTTTACAGTTGAAGGCGTCGCGGACGAGGTAGGTTCACAGTTGTAATTTGTTAACACTTATATTTGTTATATCTGTTCATATAAATGTTTCACTGAAGTAACTTTATATTAACACATAAAATCCGGTTGAAAAGAGATCTATGACATAATAGAGAAGGGATGAAATGTCGCTGAACTTCTATTTGAGAATTCCCGGTTCAGCAGATCTCTTTTTCCAATAATTACTCCAATTTAAATTTTTTGTATATGTCTGGTCTACCATTAGGGTTTCAAAACATAATAACCAAACTTATAACAAAAGTTAATTCATAGTATAGATATATTACTAAATACAACTATTTATATTCATATTTTAAAATAATTTTTTTTTTTTAAATCATAAAAAAAAAAAAAAGGATAAAATATAAAATTATAAAAATATATATATATATACTAACAATCTTATCTACCTTCTTTACAAAACTTTTTGTTTTCTTATTATTAGTTTGATTAAAAGTGCATGGTTCTGTCTTTCTCTCTTTTCTCTAACTACTAAAATTTATAATATTATATATATTCTCACTTCTATTATTCTATATATAGGATAGAGTATGTCTAAATGACGTGTAAAAGCCGATGCAAAAGACGTTACGTTGTTAAATTTTATTGTTATTAATTATAAATATATAATTAACTAGATGATGTTTTAGAAGTAAAGGACTTTTTTTTCTCTCTATCTATACTAAATAATAACAATTTACAAATTTTATAATTTGAATTTAAATAATCAAAATATTGAAGATAATTTTAATAGAAAACTTAACTATAAACTATACAACTATTTATTGTTATAATTAATTTAGATTTAGCTTGCTAATCTAACCAAATCTACTTGATATGATTTATCATTCTTATCAGTTTGCTCCTTGAGTTTTAAATGTGGAATCACTGTTATATTTTTGTTATATAGTTTTTACACTATACCTATATATATATATATATATGGTAATTTAAACCAACAACCCCATATTGTATATAACTTATAACAAGATTTTCATATTGTAAATTGAAACACATCTGTAAATGATTATACGTATGATTGACATGTGTCATTACATCATAATATGTAATGTACTTTGTACAAACTGAGGATGAATAAATAAAACTCTGTAATAGATTAAGAGTTGAAATGAAGCAAGAGATAGAAGTAAAAAAGTCTAAATTCGAAATAGATGTAGCAGTCCCAAAACAACATCTAAAGATAGATAGGAAACTGTCAGGACGGCGCCAGTGTACTATTTGGCCAGCCGATGCACGCTCTTGTTAAATCTGCTGAAATGCAATACTTCCTCTCTCGGCAAAGATATATGATACCTCCGCCCTAGCCAAAAATATAGCCACTTCACCATCAGCGAAAGCCCTCGTCGGTTGTCACAATGGTCCATCTCATCAACCATGTAGACCAGTAAGAACTCTTCTATCTCCATCTTTCGCTCCTAGCTCAACTTTTATCTGTTCACGGAACTTTCTTAGTGCAACTGTGTCTTCGTTTTTTGTGTGGACATTCCCAAGCTTTCCACTCTGCCTCGACCACGACTGCCTGTAATTTGTGAGAACTGTTAAAGGTCCTCCAAGGTGCAGAGAGGTACTGGAAAACTCCACACCCTGACTGTCCCTTTCGGTTACTACAGGTTTGCCCCTTTCGGTTACCATACCACAGCGAGAGACCCTCGGTTAACACAGTATAGCGAGAGTTGACAGGGACTCACACCATAGTTTAAGTCGACTGGATACCTCATCACAGTTTTAGTCGACAGGATTCTACAAGAGTCAACAGGACCTCATCACATATATATATATGTGATGAGGTCCTGTCGACTTATCTGTGATGAGGTATCCTGTCGACTTGGTTGTGATAAGGTTCTGTCGACTTAACTGTGATGAAGATCCTGTCGACTCTTCTGTGATGAGGTCCAGTCGACTTATCTGTGATTAGGGATCCTGTCGACTCTCGCTATAGCTGTGGTAACCGAGGGTCAAACCTGTA
Organism: Cordylochernes scorpioides; assembly: GCA_030710605.1. Classification (NCBI taxonomy): domain Eukaryota; kingdom Metazoa; phylum Arthropoda; class Arachnida; order Pseudoscorpiones; family Chernetidae; genus Cordylochernes; species Cordylochernes scorpioides. The sequence continues at coordinate 73,968,128 of CP092871.1, read as the reverse complement.
GTAACCGAGAGGGACAGTCAGGGCGTGGAGAGTTTTCCAGTACCTCTCTGCACCTTGGAGGACCTTTAACAGTTCTCACAGAGTACAGGCAGTCATGGTCGAGGCAGAGTGGAAAGCTTGGGAATGTCCACACACACAAAACGAGGAGACACAGTTGTAGTAGGCAAGTTCCATGAACAGATAAAAGTCGAGCTAAGAGCAAGATGGAGTTAAAGAATATTTCTTACTGTTTTACATGGTGATGAGGTGGTCCTGGCTAAGACCGACAAGGGCTCACACCGACGGTGAAGTTACTATGTTGGGCTAAAACCGAGGTTTTTTATATACCAATCCCGAGGAGGGGGGGGGGGAGATGTCTGAGAATTTAGACTTTGAACGTCTGCTGCATCCTGCACCCTTTGACCTTGATGGCAACGACTCGCTAAATTCCTCTTGTTGGATTTCTCTCTCGATTTTAGACGTTTTTGAACTTCTCAATCTTGCTTTAACTCAGCTCTTAATCTATTAAATAGTTTTATTTATTTATCCTCAGTTTGTACAAAGTACATTACATATGGTGATGCAATGACACATGTCAATCATGCATATAATTATTTATAGATGTGTTTCTATATACAACATGACAATCTTGTTATAAGTATTATACAATATAGGGTTGTTGGTCTAAATTACCATATCTATATATATATAAATGAATGTTTGTATGTTTGTTGGTTTGTATGTCCGGTATACAAAATCGCAGTAGTTCACTAATTCAAACCAAAATTTCCATACATAGGTAAAAAATAATGGGAATGACGATAGGCTATTTTAAAAAATATATAAATCAATTATTAAAACTATATATTCAAATTATTCTACTTAGCTCACGAACAGCACCCTCTATCAAGTACTAAACGGTTATAAATACATTTAAAATCTAAATCTTCTCAATATTTATTAATAATAGTTCACTTAATAACACATATAATATGAATATTTATATAATAACTGCTCTAATTTGAAATATTTGGTAGGTTTTATTTATTTATATATTTTCATTTTTAGATATAACTGATCTAATTCGCCGTTTAAAATAACTAATTTAAGTTCGCTTAATAACACATATAATATAAATTGTTTTTATATAATAACTAGCGGATGTGCCCGGCTTCGCCCGGGTTTTACCCGAGTGAATGTTTGTCTAACGAACATTTGTTAAAACAATTCTCTATAAACTTATAAAACGTACTCGGCTTCGCCCGGGGTTTTACCCGAGTAAAGGTTTGTCTAGCGAACATTTGTTAAAACAATTCTCTAAAAACTTATTTAAAAAAAAAGATATATTTTGATAATTTGAAACTCGTAAATTTGAATCTCTCGATAAAGTGAACATTTTTTCCCCGTCCCTGTGTGCCGTGTCATCCTGAATTTTGTCTTTCCTAATTTTCTACATTAGAAAATCATAGTTTTATCTAGTGAACATTTTTTCCGTGTCACATTGCCTTTATTCTTCATTGTTGGCTTTTTATATTATATTTACTCTTCATTGTTGGCTTTTTATCTTAAATTTGTTCTTCATTGTTGGCTTTTTATATTACATTTACTCTTTATTGTTGGCTTTTTATCTTACATTCATTCTTCATTGTTGGCTTTTTATATCATATTTACTCTTCATTGTTGGCTTTTTATATTATATTCTGACCAAAATCTATCTGTGAACTTCACACAGTGAACTTCACACAGACAGAATAAGGCAATTATATAAGTAGATTTACTCTTCTTTGTTGGCTTTTTATCTTACATTCATTCTTCATTGTTGGCTTTTTATATTACATTTACTATTCATTGTTGGCTTTTTATCTTACATTCACTCTTCATTGTTGGCTTTTTATCTTACATTCATTCTTCATTGTTGGCTTTTTATATTACATTCACTCTTCATTGTTGGATTTTTATCTTACATTCATTCTTCATTGTTGGCTTTTTATATTACATTTACTCTTCATTGTTGGCTTTTTATCTTACATTCACTCTTCATTGTTGGCTTTTTATATTATATTTTTAGATTGAGATTATTAGCTAGTATGTAAAAATATTAACTCTGTTGAAATTTAATTTTGTATTTATATATAAATAAAATTAACTCTGTTGATTTTTTTGTATTTAATCGATAACAGCGAAGTTACGCATGTTAATGTTAGGGAAAAATATTTTGATGTTAAGCAAAACCTGCTCCATCTCGTTTTACATAAATGTTGAAAATTTGGTCGAAATTGATGCATTGTAACGAAAGTTTTTAGTGATGTCCTCTTATGAAATTTGCATTTTATTAATATAGACTGCTCTAATTTGTAATATTTGGTAGGTTTTATTTATTTATATATTTTCATTTTTATATATAACTGATCTAATTCGCCTTTTAAAATAACTAATAATAGTTCGCTTAATAACACATATAATATAAATATTTATATAATAACTGCTCTAATTTGAAATATTTGGTAGGTTTTATTTACGTATATATTTTCATTTTTAGCTATAACTGATCTAATTCACCGTTTAAAATAACTTCTCTTGCAATATTTGGTATGTTTTATTTATTTATATATTTTCATTTTTAGATATAACTTATCTAATTCGCCGTTTTAAATACCTGCTCTAATTTGAAATATTTGGTATGTTTTATTTATTTATATATTTTCATTTTTAGATATAACTTATCCAATTCGCCGTTTGAAATACCTGCTCTAATTCGAAATATTTGGTATGTTTTATTTGTGTTCACTCTATTTCTATTTATTTGAAGTATTATAATTTCCATGTTTCAAAAAAACTATTTCAAAAAGGTCGTTAGGAATATGTAAGGCCTGAAATAGCTTTACATGCGAATATTTTTGATGCCAAGCGTAGCTTAATGGTTAGGTGTACGGCTTCGTATTTCCACAACCTTGGTTCGAAACTTAGCCTGTTGAGTTTTTTTTTATATATTATTGAAGCAAAGTTTTTTTTTTACAGTACCTAAATTTCCATACATAGGTAAAATAAATACGAGGAAAACGGTAGGCTATTTTAAATTATATATAAATTAAATATTAAAACTGTATATTCAAATTATTCTACTTAGCTCACGAACAGCGCCCTCTATCAAGGTTATAAATACGTTTAAAATTGATATCTTCTAAAAAAATTTCTTAATAATAGTTCGCTTAATATTTAGAATAGTTGATCTAAATCGAAATATTTATAGACGCTCGCTCGATTTGAAGATTTATATCGTAACTAATCTGACTGAAATTTTAACAGTATATAGAGTAGAATCTGGAAAAACTTATAGTGAAATTTTCAGGTCTTTTTCCCGAATATTCGTCGAGTTTGCCCTTTTGCTCGCGAGAAGCGCCTCTAGCGGTGAAGATGGGAGGTAATATCAGCTGACCTAATGTACATGTAAAGTTTGGACGGGACGTTTCACAAGAGTGACATCCACGGCGCCAAATTTATAATTATAACGCATAGTGTTTGAATAAAACATTTAATCGGGTAAACCCGGGCGTTGCCGGGTCATTTCTCTAGTACATATATATTTAAAACAAAGTAGGCATATCCTGACCACGAGCAAATGTGCTTTTTAGAAGGCAGATCGCCATCTAGTGGAATAGTAATCAACTAAACGTTGATTAAGCCTGTACCCTGATATTTGGCCAACTTATTTTCTTAATAAATCAAGTAAAGCCATCCACGAACGCGTTTCGGGTTGTTGGCCCTTGTCAGCGTGGAGCAGGTTGTACTACTGCGACCAAAAATGTTTTGGTCCCATATATATATATTTAATTAAAAAGGCATATATTGGATCAAAATATAATTGGATGAACGCCAACCTTTATCAAGGTGTTATAACATTTTAAAGTGTGTCAACAACAAACTCAGCGCCACATAACGTCAACAGAATTAAGTTTTAAAAATATTTTGTTATATTCAATGTGTGTGTGGGGAGAAAAAAATTAATATATATATATATATTTATCAACACAAATCAATAACGCGTCATCTATGCATATAAAATAAAAGGATTTAAAAGCGCGAATGTTTCTTTTATACATAAAACAAGCTTCTACTGTCCTTACTGCGATGAAAAAATATATTAGGAGGGCTTGGCTCATCAGTGGTGAACCCTCCCAGCGGTTTCGCCAATTTAATCCACCATCATAATATATATTTATATTATGAAAAAAATAATTTTTGTAAAATATAGGTGTGAATATTTTGAAAATTAACAATAAGGCCTATTTTATATATTAAAAATATTTGTACTATGTGTAAAAATATTTTTCGTATAAAAATAAATAAAAATAACAAAATATATATAAAAGAAATGTTAAACTAAAATTTTACTGTATTTACTGTAAAATTATACACATATATATGGTAATTTAAACCAACAACCCAATATTGTATAATACTTATAACAAGATTGTCATGTTGTATATAGAAACACATCTGTAAATAATTATACGCATGATTGACATGTGTCATTGCATCACCATATGTAATGTACTTTGTACAAACTGAGGATGAATAAATAAAACTATGTATTAGGAGAACAAATAAGTTTTGAGGGATTTTTTTTATAAATTCGAAGCTTTATTCAGAGAAATCAGTACAATATATTTCATTCAAAGTATTGTCCATCTTTAGCTACGACTTTTTCCCATCTTTCAGGCAGCATACGGATTCCGTGTCGAAAAAATTCCTCGTCTTTTGAGGCGATCCAAACATTGACCCAATTTTTCGCCTCTTCGTAAGAAGTGAAGTGCTGCTCGGCTAGGCCATGTGTCATCGAACGGAACATGTGGTAGTCTGAAGGAGCAATGTCTGGTGAATACAGCGGGTGGGGTAGGACATCCCAATGAAGCGCCTCCAAAGTCTCCTTGACAACTTTTGCAACATGTGGCCGAGCGTTGTCGTGCTGATAGATCACCTTGTCATGTCTTTTGGCATATAGTGGGCGTTTAATCTTCAATGCTCGGCTTAATCGCATCAATTGTTGTTGGTAACGTTCTCCAGTGATGGTTTCGTTAGGCTGAAGTAGCTCATAGTAGATCACTCCGAGCTGATCCCACCAGATGCACAGCATTAGCTTCTTGCCATGAATATTCGGTTTGGCCGTTGAAGTTGATGCATGACCGGGCTTATCCCACGATTTTCTGCCCTTTGGGTTGTGGTAGTGAATCCACTTTTCGTCCCCCGTCACGATTCGATGCAAAAAACCCTTCCGATTTTGTCTTTTGAGCAGTAGTTCGCACGTGCAAATATGGCGCTCGATGTTTCCTGGCTTGAGTTCATATGTAACCCAATTTCCTTGTTTTTGCACAATACCCATGACCTTGAGACGGTTCGAAATCGCTTGTTGAGTCACTCCCAAGGTTTCAGCGAGCTCCTCTTGAGTTTGGCTTGAATCTTCGTCCAATAAAGCCTCCAACTCAGCGTCTTCGAACTTTATTGGCCTCCCTCCGCGTTCTTTGTCTCTGGTGTCAAAATCGCCACTTTTGAAACGCCGAAATCAGTACTCACATGATTTTATTTATAGAGCATGTTTACCATATGCCTCATACAGCAATCGGTGTCCATCAATTGCACCTTTCTTCAAATTAAAACAAAAAAGCAGCGCTTCCCGCAAATTGTGTTTTGTTGGCAAAAAGGTTGACATGGTTAGAGCACAAAAAAAAAGTTACTTACACTTGAGTGAAAAGACTTCTTCTGATTTTTTGGGGAAATGATGAAGCCTTAACATGAAACCTTACAAGGTTCGATGCTATTTATATAATATTTGTTGTGGCTTCTTTTGCAAATCCCTCAAAACTTATTTGTACTCCCAATAATAGATTAAGAGCTGAGCTAAGAAAGAGATCGAGATAGAAATCAATCCTAAAGAGGAATTTGGCAAGTCGTTGCCATCAAGGTCAAAGGGTGCAGAATAGCGCAGACGACCCACGCACTTTGCACCCGTTCAAAGTCCAATTTCCTGCATGTCTCCCCCCTCGGCAAAGGTATATAAAACCTCGGTTTTAGCCGAACTTAGAGTCACTTCACCATCGGCGTGCGCCCTTGTCGGTTGTACCCAGGACCACCTCATCGACCATGTAAAACAGTAAGACTCTTCTAACTCCATCTTGCTCTTAGCTCGACTCCTATCTGTTCACGGAACTTTCCTACTACAACTGTGTCCCTTCGTTTTTTGTGTGTGGACATTCCCAAGCTTTCCACTCTGCCTCGACCACGACTGCCTGTACTCTGTGAAAACTGTTAAAGGTCTTCCAAAGTGCAGAGAGGTACTGGAAAACTCTCCACGCACTGACTGTCCCTCTCAGTTACTACAGGTTTGACCCTCGGTTACCACAGCTATAGCGAGAGTCTACAGGATGCCTCATCACAGATAAGTCGACAGGACCTCATCACATATATGTATATATAGAAGCAATGGGCGCTTCTCCCGTCAAAATAAACGTCAGAATCTGACGCCATCTATTGACCGTCGCCGCAACTAGCGGCCTCGGGTCGGTGACAAAGCCACAACACCAACTTTGGCAAACTGATAAGCGTCCAACTAGAGACCATGGTTTCGGGCTAATGGCCCTCGTTAGTCTAGGGCGGACTTTATTCCATGAGATCCACACGGGATCCAAAGAGGTGTTTTGCTGGAAATGTGGCTGGATCAAATTTATGGCTAGAAAATAGATGGAAAATTTGCCGGGAGGAAATTAATTCATAGAAGCATTGGGCGCTTCTCCCGTCAAAATAAACGTCAGAATCTGACGCCATCTATTGACCGTCGCCGCAACTTGTGACTTTTCCATCTATATATATATATATGTTTAATTAAAAAGGCATTTTTTTTTTCATTTTTTTTTCTCCCCATTGAATATAACCAAATATTTTTAAAAATTATTCTGTTGACGTTATGTGGCGCTGAATATGTTGTTTACACACAATAAATATGTTATAACACTTTGATAAAGGTTGGCGTTCAACCAACTGAAATATTGGTAAAATAATTTATATTTTGATCCAATATATGACTTTTTAATTAAGGATTTATTTATGGATTGCTCTATTTTCAATATATATATATGTGTGTAGTAATATGTGTCAATATACACTAGATTTCCATATTTACCATAATTATAAATAGTGTAACAGCCCCAAAAGGTTGATAAACTTCAACACGGAAGCTTAGTCATCGTATAATCACAAAAAAGACAATAAAGTTTTATTAAGTTTCAGCTACACCCAGGCAAAGCGAGGTCCAGTTTCCTCAGGATTACGTCATTTCCTCCCGTGGAACTTCCATAAGTGGTTAGGGAGTTTTACGATCAGCAGCGGACAACAACAGATTATATCTCCCACTCTTGCAGATCAGATACCATCCTGGAACTTGCCGCGTCTTTGGCCGCTGGCCTTTCTTTTAGGTACCACCAACCTGTCTCGCCCTTTGCGTTACCCATAGACGCCTGAAACCACTTGGTCCCATGACTGCTACTTCTTGTGGTACGACATATATATTTATATTACATGTGTGCCTATTTTTTAAATGTGTTAATAAAATAAAAATTCATATATATATTAAAATTAAAATAATTTTTAAAAATACGAGAATATACCTCTCATATAGATAACTAAAATAAAATATGTATATCCAAAGTCAAAAATTCTCTACATGTATTATGGTTTTATGTATCAAAACGAGAATTTTGGATTATTTTGGAAAGAAAATCGAGTCAAAGAAATTATAACGATACAAGCATTTTACCAAACATTTATCTGTAATCTGCTAAAGAGTTGGCAGAGTGGCTGGGTCATATCAATTATAATTTATAGACCAATTTCTACCGGCAAAATATCCATATATAATATATATATATGTGTGTGTGTACCTAGATGAGCACCTCTCCCTTTAATTATGCATCAGAACTATGCATTATGTTTATCATCCTAGTAAAAAACATTACTAGTGATGATGAAGAATTAGCTTCAACACCAGTTTTGGCAAATTCAGACAAAAAGCCAACAACCTGTATACCATGGTGGCTTTGACTTCATAACATCATACGAAAGGGGTTATCAAATCGGTCGTATTTATCAAACAGATTGTATTCTAGTCTGAAAATCGGCCCTTGTCACTTCACCACCTGTTTGGTTAATTCGACCGATATCATAACCCCTCTCGTAAGATGTGATGAAATCGAAGCCGCTCCTGTACTGATGAGGGGCCTTGCTCGAAACCATGGCATAGAGGCTTGCTTTTGTCTGAATTTTCCTAAATTGGTGTCAGGGCTCATTCATCATCACCACCAGTAAAGGTTTTTGCTAGGGTGATAAACATAATGCAGTGTTATAATGCCTAATTGAAGGGAGAGGTGCTCCCATCTATGTACATATATATTCCTTGCACAACTATATGTTGTATATATATGTATGTATTTTAATATACAACTAAAATACGCTGAATCATTATTCCGGCAATATGTTTCTTATGAAATACAAGGTATGTCCCATAAGTTCCCGGACTGGGTCCATAAAAAAAAAAGAAAAATGTAAATAAATTTGACTGTTTATTAAAGAAAAATATCTGGAAACACGGTGGAACCAATATCGAGGCGATACGTGCGCGCGTGCCAAGGTCATTCTAATTTATTTAAAGGTTACACCTACCGCTGCGGCAAATTTACGATGGAAAAAAAATTGAAGCAGAGGATTTGCATAGAATTACGTGTGAAACTTCAAATATCAGCAACCGAAACTTTTGAAATGCTTAATAAAGCATTTCCCAATGATGCCCCAAAGAGAACAACTGTTTTTGAATGGCATTCTAGATTTAAAGCTGGCAGAATTTCCATTGAAGATGACCCTCGTCAAGGACGCCCAATATTTCAAAGGACTGATGAAAATGTGCAAAAAATCACCGATTTGATTAAAGAAAATCCTCGAACCACTTTCCTGGAGCTAGAGCAAGACACAGGCATATCTAAAACAACGATTGGAAGGATCGTAATCGAAGATTTGAAGCTCAAAAAGACTCCTGCAAAATTCATCTCAAGATTCCTCACTAATGAGCAAAAACTGTGTCGGCTTGCAACCTGTGAGGACATGTTGGAAATGACAAGAACGGATCCAGAATGGAAAGACAAGATAATCACAGGCGACGAGACATGGGTCTATGGCTATGACCCTGAAACCAAACCTCAATCTGCCGAGTGGAGAGGTTAGGGTGAGCCTAGACCCAAAAAATCCAGAAACAAGGTGTTGCTGGTCGCTTTTTCGGATAACAAGGGCATTGTTCATCACGAGTATCTTCCTGCAGGCCAAACAGTTATTAAGGAAATGTATTTGGGCATTCTTCGCCGTCTAAGGGAAGCGATTCGAAAAAAAAGGCCAGAAAAATGGACTAATGGTGACTGGATCCTATACCATGACAATGCCTGCCCTCACACAGCGCACTTGGTGGCGAGTTTTTTGGCGAAAAATTGGACACAAATCCTACCTCAACCACCCTATTCCCCAGACATCGCACCAAGTGACTTTTTCCTGTTCCCCAAAATTAAAGCAGTTCTAAAAGGAATACATTTTGACACCAGATATTACATAATAGAAAAATCGCTGTTGGCATTGAAGAGCATTCCAAAAGAGGCATATAAAACTGTTTCGACAATTGGGAGAAACGATGGCGCTGGTGCGTTGAAGCAAGGGGGGATTACTTTGAAAAGTTTTAATAAAAAAATTTAAAAAAATATCTTACCTATTTTTTTTTATGGACCCAGTCCGGGAACTTATGGGACATACCTTGTATATCATCAAATATTTTATCTACATATTTTACTGCAATGATATTGTAACACAGTATTCATTATTTTATTAGCAGAGTATTATTTTTCATGTTTATATTTTGCTAAATTCTGTACATTTCCCTCTTTTTCTTATCTTTTGTTTATCACTAATAGTTTGTTTTTGCCTGAAATAAATTGTTATCTCATCCCAAAGTTGGTCTTCCCTAATTTTCCACGTGGCATTTTGGTGGAGATTCTGGGTATATTAGGGAAGACAAACTGAAGATCGCCGAAAATATCTAGAGGCCATGGGTGCTGTGATCTACATTTTCGGAGACTGGCTCCAGGATTCCACCGACGTGTCAAAGCCAAGACTTCCCTCCAAGATGACGATGTCCCTATAGACGATACGACGACTAAGCCGCTCTTCACGCCGCAAGAAAAAGGACGCAAAGGTACTATGGACAAAGTTCCAAGACTTCGATGGAATCCTTGGCAGAAGCACGTCAGATCCATGTCAGTAACTACAATAATTGCTAGCTGTGGGTCACAGCTCCCATAGGGAAGGAGCTATGTAACAAAGTATTCATTATTTTATTAGCAGAGTATTATTTTTCATGTTTATATTTTGCTATACTCTGTACATTTCCCTCTTTTTCTTATCTTTTGTTTATCACTAATAGTTTGTTCTTGCCTGAAATAAATTGTTATCTCATCCCGAAGTTGGTCTTCCCTAATTTTCCACGTGGCAATATAATGTATTAGATGGGAGGGCTATCAGTGGTGAGCCAAACCTTCTCATCTAATTATTAATATCATTAATTAAATAATTAAAAAGTGTTACTGGAGATGGGTTTCTTTTTATTTTATTTAAGTATTCTCAATCAAGCTTTAAAGCATCTCTGCCCTTCTACAGGAGCACATAAATGTATAAAACACCGCCTGATGCGCTTAACGCAATTCGTTTAATGTATGTTCTCCCGTAAAGAAGGGCAGAGATACCTGGAAGCTTGAGACTACTTGAATAAAATAAAAAGAAACTCATTTCCAGAAACATTTTGATGCGACATTGATGCAAATTTTATAATTACAGCAAGGTCTGTAGATACTATATTCTTATATATAAAAGTCAATGTCTGTTTCGCGATAAACTCAAAAACTACTGAACCAATTGGTACCAAATTTTGCATGTCGCTTTTTATAAACCTGAGGAAAAATTCGAATATATTTTGATTATTATTTTTGGCTTTTTTTTCATTTAAAGAACTTTTTTTTACTCGGAATAAATACGAGGCGAAGTAACAACACCAGGCCAATTAAGCGACCAATGAGCGTTCTGCATTTTTTTGAAATATCTTTTTATACAAGTTTTACTTTTTTTTTACAAAAGTATTGAGTATTGAGAGAGAAATTTATATTACTGACTAAGTTACGGTAATTAAAAAAAAAACTTTACAAAATTAGCGTTACTGTATGTAAATAATGGCTTTCGTATATTTTATTAATTTTTGTTTTGGCCTTTGTTTTTTTTCTCTTTCCTTTTTTTAAAAATCGTTTAAAATGCAGTCGCAGTAATTAGCAAACACAAATGTTTGCCTAATTTCCATGTGCTCTTTTATTTTTTACAGAAAAATATTTACATGCCAGTATTTTGGGTTAATATTTTTTATAAACCTATTTTTTCTTATTCTTACTGGGAAGATGGGTATCGCAGCCAATATCCATCGCAGTTACTCACTCTACTCAAGCAATTTCATGGGTAATGCGCTGGGGCGGGTACCTCGGGGTTGGGAGGAGAAAGCTGCCATCAATTTAAACTATATATTTATTTTGAAACAACTAAATTGATTGCAAAAAATAATTAAATTAAACACCTAAACTTCTGCCATCACACACACCTTTTGCCTGTGGTTTATGTGTTACTTCTGTATTGCTATTCTATGGCACTTCTACTATTTATTATTGATGACTTTCATAATGAAGGAAATTGCACTCGGGGGAATTTTCTGGCGAAGCCGGGTCATTCGCCTAGTTTGATAATAAATATTGTAACGTAGAAAATTAGGAAGGACAAACTTCGGAATGTTACGCCAATTTATTTTAGGCAAAAGAAATTAAAATTTATAAAACACGAGATAAGTAATCAGCTAAGTTAACAGAATAGCAAAATATCAAAATTTATAATCTGTACATAAAATAATAAATACTTTGTTACATAGCTCCTTTTCTATGGGAGCTGTGAACCACAGCTAGCAATTATTGTAGATACTGACATGGATCTGACGTGTTTCTGCCAAGGATTTCCTCGGAGTCTTGGAACTTTGTCTCTAGTAGCTATGCATATTTTCTTTTGCAGCGTGAAGACCGGCTTCGGCGTCGTATCGTCTATAGGGGCATCGTCATCTTGGAGGGATGTCTTGGCTTTGACACGGCGGTGGAATCCTGGAGCCAGTCTCTGACAATGTAGATCTCAGCACTCATTGCCTCAAGGTCTTCTCGGCGATCTTCAGTTTGTCTTCCCTAATCTACCCAGCATCTCCACCAAAATGTCAAGTAGAAAATTAGGAAAAACAAACTAAATTTATTTAATGCCAAACATATTTAAATTGATAAAAATACGAGATAAGTAATGAGGGAAGTTAACAGAGTAGCAAAATATAAACATCAAAATTGATAATCTGTACATAAAACAATAAAACCTTTGCTACAATATAATTAATTAATACAAACCAATAACGCGCCATCTATATTTTACGAATAAAGACATTAAAACGCGAATGTTTCTTTTCACAAATAAATCAAACTTCTACTGTCCTTATTGCGATGAAAAATATTGGGAGGGCCCTTCCCAACCCTCACAGCGGTTTCGCCAATTTAATCCATCAGACCGCTTCTTTAGAGCTCTAATACTGTATTGGATCATTCTGCTTATACGAGGGGTGTCCCATAAGTCCGTGGCCCGACCATGAGAACGAAATATTTGAAACTAATAAAATTTACCATATATACCTTAAAGCCTTGTATAAAGATATGTAATTTTTTAGGTTTCTACAACTAACCGTTTTTTTTGTTATGGGTTCTGAAAGAGGACAAGAAACAGGAATCATCTAAAATGGAGAAAAACGAAATTCGTGCTGTAATAAAACATCTTTGTAAGAAAGGAATGTCGCCGAAGGAAATCTATGAGGATATGGTGGATACATTAAGGGTAGATGCTCCTTCCTATAGCACAGTAAAAAATGGGTAGCTGCGTTTAAATTAGGGAGGATCAGCACCGAAAACGAACATCGACTAGGAAGACCTGTTGAGTCAGTTACTCAAGAAAACATCGACAAGATACATTATTTGGTTATGTTGGACAGAAGAATGACAGTTCGTCAGATAGAAGAGACCTTGGGTATTCTAAAAACAACAGTGGATCGGATTATGAGAGAACACTTGGGCCTCAGGAAGCTTTCTGCCCGTTGGGTTCCCAAACTTTTGACACCCGATCAAAAGGCTGTAAAGAGAAAGTTATCTTTGGACAATATTGCGTTATTCGAAGCCAATCCAGAGGAACTCGTTAATAGATTTGTTACCATGGATGAGACTTGGGCCAATCACTTTACACCAGAGCCAAACAACAATCCATGCAATGGAGACACTCAGGTTCCCCTTCCCCCAAGAAAGCCAAGACAGTTCCATCAGCAGGGAAGGTTATGGTGTCTGTCTTTTGGGATTCCGAGGGTGTACTTCTTCTAGACTTTCTGAATAAGGGTCAAACCATCACTAGCAATTATTATGCAAATCTTGAGCAGCAACTACGAGAAGCTATCAAGGAAAAGAGAAGAGGAAAGTTGTCCAGGAAGATTGTTTACCATCAAGACAATGTTCCGAGTCATCGGTCGCTGCAAGCCATGGCTGCTATTTATGATTCTGGCTTTGAACTTTTACCACATGCACCCTATTCACCAGATCTAGCTCCGTCTGACTTCCACCTATTTCCTCATTTTAAAAAATCACTTTCTGGCATTCATTTTAGGTCAGATGAAAAGGTCATTGATGCAGTAACCTCATTTTTTGAGTCACTTGAAACATCGTTCTTTTTGGAGGGCATAAAAGCATTAGAAAAACGCTGGAAAAAGTGTATAGACCTTAAAGGGAATTATGTTGAAAAATAAATCATAATCATTTTATTAGTAATTTTCTTTATATGTCGGGCCACCGACTTATGGGACATCCCTCGTTAATGCTATACTGAAGGGTGTTTTCTTAGAAATGGTATTTAAGCAAACTATAGACATAAACATAACCCCTAATACTGTGTTCTCTAAATAAACGGTCTGGTGGATTAAAAAAAAAAAAAAAAAATTGGCGAAACAGCTGGGAGGGTTCACCACTGATGAGCCAAGCCCCCCCCCCCCAATATATTTTTTTCATCGCAGTAAGAACAGTTGAAGTTTGATTTATTTATGAAAAGAAACATTCGCGTTTTAATGTCTTCATTCGTTATACCATATCATAAGAAACGTTTATAGGTAGTTGGCAGTTAAATTTATATTTTATCAAAATAGACAACAGACAATAAATAATGTTGTATATCTATATCAATTTGTAAATAGCAGAGAGAATTATCATGGGTTTAACTATTTTTGTAAATATATTTATGATTATCTTTCTAACCTGAAAGGTTCAGGTTCCTAATACATATTATTGTTTCTCTTTTTATTTTTAATTACTCTTTCTTGTATAATATGTTCATAACTGTTTCTGTTTAAAAAAATGTAAATCGACGCAATTATCCCTAGCCGGGATATCGCGTTTTGTGTGTTGAAATAAATTTAAAAAATCGAAATATTTTTCCTGAAACACAATACAATTTTTAATAAAGAAGATTGAATAATTCTTACTCAAAACTTAAGACGGGAAAATGGGTTCATTTGAAAGAGAAATTTACAAACAGTAGAAATTTTAAAATAACGTTTTTACTAGGTGTCAAAATATTGAAAGTTTGACGCGATATCGCATTTTTAGGGAAACAAGGAAAATATTTGATGTTGAGATTTAATTTTAGATAAAATATTCAGAGCTATGTAAATAAATAATGGCAAATAAAAAGGTAAAATATAAATTTTAAAAAATACAAATATAATTTTTGACATTATCTTTAAAGACATATTGTATAGCTGTAATCAAATTTTGTTATTAAGTAGACATATTTATATGTAATATGGAATTTTTGAAAGAAAAAAAACTATATTTATTTTTAACATGCAAAAAAAAAAAATAATAAATAAAAACTATCACTCTAAAATATTTTTAAAATTTGAATTACAGGGTTATACCCACAAATATATAAATAATGTTTTTTAAATTAAAAGTTTTTACTAATAAAATATATAATTAAGTGAAAAAGCCTTCTTTTGTTCGAGTGCAATTAAAAGTTGCTGATGGCTTGCGCCATCTATCGGAATAAATATAAACTAATCGTTGATTTTTAAAAATTATTCCAGAAGTATTCCGGAGATATTTGACCAAGCCATCAGCAACTTTTAGTTTCACAATTAGGAGATGACTTTTATCTTAATTTTTCTACCTGATCCTAATGCAATTTTTACTTTTGTAATATTTTTTAAATAAAATAAATATTTGCGGGAAGGGCAATGCTCGAAGCATGCAATATATTTATAATCATATGTATTTATACTGTTCTCTCAAAGCTTATGTCTAAAGTACATTAAAAATTCATTTTCCAAGAGTTTATATTTAGTATAGGGATAAAAGGAAAACAGTTCAATGCAATATTACAGCAGTCTGGTAGATTAAACTGGCGAAACAGCTGGGAGATTTCAACACTGATGAGCCAGACCCCTCCCATTATTTGACATTGCAGAAAGGGCAGTAGAAAATTGTTTTATTAAAAAATACATATGTGTCAAAAAAGTTAAATTTTCTCATAAATACACAGTGTGGCAAATATTTTTAAGACTCGCGCTAGATAAAAGCCAATAGCAGAGCCAGTTATGAAATTGCGCATGCGTATATATATTCGAAGCCTTATATAGCGCGTGGCTTTGTTTCAGCCATTTTGGTTAACTCTTTAAAACCATACAGGCGATTTATGAAAAGTAAAAATTTTGTTCGTCGGAATTCTGAGATGGAACAGAGAGCGGTCATTAAATTTAATGCAAAACTTGGTAGAAGTGAATCGAAAACATATATTTTGATGAAGCAAGTTTATGGTACGTTATGTTTGAGTAAATCAAATGTTTTCATTTGGCACAAACGTTTTTCGGATGGAAGAAATACGCTAGAAGATGATAAGCATACTGGACGACCAAGTTCTTCGAAGACACCAGAAAGTATAGAAAAAGTGCGAGAATTTGTTGCAAACAATCGCAGTGCATCCCTGAGAATGATGGCAGAAGTTTTACACATCAACAAAGAAACGATTCGAACCATTCTGCATGAAGATTTGGGGGGGGGGGGGGTAAAACTAAAGTCTGTGCTAAATTTGTTCCACACACTTTAACGGGCGAGCAGAAATCATTGAGAATTGCACATTGCAGGGACATCATTTCTGCCTATGAAAATGATTCAAACTTCCTGAAATCAATTGTTACGGGTGATGAAACATGGTGTTTTCAGTATGACCCAAAGACAAAGCGCCAAAGTGCCGAATGGAAGTCAAAAAACTCTCCACAAGCCAAAAGAAAACGCGAAAAGTGCCATCAAAAATCAAAACAATGCTGATTACCTTTTTCGATAGTAGAGGTATTATCCACAAAGAATTTGTTCCCGCTGGACAAACCATTACTGGAGAGTATTATTTAAATGTTTTGAAACGTTTGATGGCCAGAATTCGTCGCATTCGTCCAGAATATTGCGATGAAGACAGTTGGTGTTTGCTGCATGATAATGCACCGAGTCACTCCTCACTCATTGTTCGTCGCTTTTTGGCCAAAAATAACGTCTGTGTGTTGAATCATCCTCCGTTCTCGCCTGATTTAGCACCATGTGACTTTTTTTATTCCCAAAAATAAAATTTAAGTTTAAAGGAGACGATTCCTCAAAGTGGCCTGCAAGAGGCATTTAATTCCTTATTAAATCGTTGTAACATATGTATTGAATCCGGAGGGGATTATTTTGAATAAAAAAATAGTAGAAATTGAATTAGCTTGTTTCTGTTTTATTTTACAAACCCATTCTTAAAAATTATTTGCCACACTGTGTATTGTTAGCAAAAATAATGGGTTTGTTTAAAACTTTACAATCTATGAAAAGTGTTTTTCTTGCACCTAACATATACTGTAAAAATGTTCCTCTATAAAATATTAGAATATAAGATAGGAACAGAATATTTTATTAAGAACAAAAAATCTCTTTAAAGTGTAACTGATAGTTGCTGATTGCTTGCGCCATCTGTTGGAATAAATATCTACAAATTGTTGGTTTTTAAAATGATTCTACGATAGAAAACACGCGCACGCGGTTGATTTTATTCATTAATTAGAAAAAGGGTATTTTCACCCAATATTCTGTAATAAATTTTAAAAATTAACGATTAATTGATGTTTGTTCCGACAGATGGCGCAAGCCATCAGCAACTTTCAGTAGCACGCGCTCTGGTGATATTAGAATATTTAACAACTAGCAGCGTTTTAAATATTGCTAAATTTAATAGATAACTTCGTTTAAATTGAGAGAGAGAGATGATAAGCACCTTTCATTATAAAAGCCATATAGTGGATTGAAGAAAAAAAAAAGGTTTTTGCCAATATTTCGATTGTCTGAACACCAACCTTTGTCAGGACTTTAAATTTTGTATAAACAAACTCTAGTTCATAGAAAGGTTTGTTCATACAAAATGTAATGCTTTGGCAAAGGTTGGCCTCCGAAAGCCTTAACCGAAATATTGGCGAATAAATCTTTTTATTCAATTCGATATATGGCTTTTTATTATCTAATGATTTAAGTTTGGAATGCCATATTTTCAAAATGTTTATAGTTTTTGAAACATAATTTCCGATATATTTTTCAAACATTATTTATATTTCAGGGGGAATTCTCTATTTACGAAACCAATATTTATATAGGAAGGAAGACTAAATAATTGTACAAATCTTTTTTTTTATATATATTTAAATCAATAATGCACCATATATAAATATTAAATACTATTTAAATGTAATTATATCAATATATATATAAAAATGAATGTCTGTGTGTGTGTCTATGTCCTCTATGGATTCAAAAACCATACATCCAATCGCCGTGAAATTTTGGGATATTATTAGGTGTATCCCCGGAAAGGTTTACGAAAAATAATTTCTTGAATATCTTTAATATCCTTAGAGTTATTTGCAGATTTGTAGCTTTAACTCGCAAGCAGCGCCACCTTGCGACGGAGATAGGCTTAGGTCTGCCCCACCCCGTGAGAGAATGGATCCGTCCGGCCGCCGGCCGACAGTCCAAGTACCCACCGACCAATCAGGGCAGAGTTGGTGACACAGCTGTGCCAAGTAGACAGGAAAAAAAGCCTCGCGGGAGCTTGCCCAAGATGACCTCCGGGAACTTCGTCCATCTTCCATAGGGAATTCTTCTATAGGGAATTGTTTTAACAAATGTTCGTTAGACAGACCTTTACTCGGGTACCGATTAATATTGATTTTATTCAACTTATCGAGTATTTTTCAAGGGACCGGGAAAAAATGTTCACTTTATCGAGATATTCGTTAGACAAACCTTTACTCGGGTAAACTCCGCTAGTTCAGTTATAAAAAACATTGATATACAATTAGCTTCAACACTACAATTTATTATAAATAAATTAACTAATAAATATAATTATAAATTTATCGACTCAAATAAAAAAATCATTAACTATTTAATGAACAATTGGACAAACATTGATACAGTACACACATTTGACTTTGACGACCTATATTCTAAAATAAATTTAAGAGATCTAAATAATAAAATAACCAATTTATTTAACGAATTCATTAATGACAAAACTTTCTACATTAAAATTATACATAACAGATATAAAACAATTAAATTAGATCTTAAAACAGCAAAAACTCTACTGGAAACATTTTTAAATTTTAATTATATAGAATTTAAAAATAAAATATATATTCAATCAGAAGGCGTTCCCATGGGAACTTCATCAAGTCCTTTATTAGCCAACTTAATACTATTCTGGTACGAAAGAGAATACTTTCTACAAAATAATGTTAATTGGCAAATGTTCCGTTTTGTAAATGACATCATTATATTTAATAACCCACAATTTAAAAACATAATACCTGATATATATCCTAAATACTTGAAACTTAAGAACAATGAAAAAATTAATAGAAACAAAAAAGTTAACTTTTTAGACCTAAATATAAACCTTACAGATAATGCTATTAAAATTTATAATAAAAAAGTAATTATAATTTCAATATTATAAAATACTGCAATATAAATTCTAATATATCATTAAATTGCTGCAAAGGTATATATTTTGGTCAGTTTCTAAGATTTTATAGAATAAATAATATATTAAAAAATTTCATAGATGTTAAAAATTTAAACATGGAATTTATTAAAAGCATATTTAGTATTAAACAAGTAAAATATTTCAACAGTATATCAATTATAAAATACTTTTAAAAAATAAATGGAAGTATCCATTTATTAAATAAACTTTTTATAATTTCTCTCAATAATAACTAATACAAATTTATAATCTTTAACAGTTAATTAAACTTAAAATATATAACTAATTTGAAAATTTTTCACAAGAATTTTAAAGTGATATTGTATAGAATTCATTTTATTTAATCTCCAATTTCTGGGGAGGAAAATGGAAATTAAATAATAATGAATTTTCAAAATTAATAGCTTTATTAATCATCTCATAATTTACCTTTTTAAAGGAAAATTAAAAGATAAATAATAATTGAATCAGTTATATTAATATAACTAACTGTAAAGATTATAAAGATTGGCTTTCTTCCCTTAACTATTTTCTTTCTTATTCAGTTGTCTTATTAACCTGAAACTTCTGAGAAGGCAGTCTAATTTTGAACATGTCCCCCCCGCAACAGATGTTAACCAGAAATAGCTGTTTACAGAGGAAGGCGTCACAGAAGAGGTAGGTTACAGTTAGAATTTCTTAACACTTGTAGTTGTCAATTCTGTGTATATAAATGTTTCACTAAAACAACTTAATATTAACACATAAAATCCGCTCGAAAAGAGATTTATGGCATAATAGAGCAGGAGTGAAATGTCGCTGGACTTCTATTTGAAAATCTCCGGTCCAGCAGATCTCTTTTTCCACTAATTATTTCATTTTAATTTTTTTTTGTATATGTCTGGTCTACCATTAGGGTTTCAAAACATAATAACCAAACTTATAACAAAAGTTAATTCATATTATAGATATATTACTAACTAGATATATTCATATTATAAAATAAAATAAATTGATAAATCATTAAAAAAGGATAAAATATAAAATTATAAAAAAATATATATATATACTAACAATATTATCTACCTTCTTTACAATTTTTTATTATTATTATTAGTTTGAATAAAAGTGCATAGTTCTGTCTTTCTATCTTTTCTCTAAATACTAAAATCTATACTATTAAACATATTCTCACTTCTATTATTGTTATATACAAATTAGAGTATGTCTAAATGACGTGTAAAAGCCGATTGCAAAAGGCGTTACATTGTTAAATTTTATTGTTATTAATTATAAATATATATGGATGATGTGTAAGAAGTAAAGACATTTTTTTTCTCTCTCTCTATTAAATAATAACAATTTACAAATTTTATAATTTGAATTTAAATAATCAAAGTAATAAAGATAATTTTAATACAAAACTAAACTATAAAACTAAACAACTATTTATTTATATATATATATATATATGGTAATTTAAACCAACAACCCTATATTGTATAATTACGTATAACAAGATTGTCATGTTGTATATAGAAACACATCTATAAATAATTATGCGCATGATTAATCTGTGTCATTGCATCACCATATGTAATGTACTTTGTACAAACTAAAGACAAATAAATAAAACTATGTAATAGATTAAGAGCTAAGTTAAAGCAAGATTGAGAAGTTCAAAAACGTCTAAAATCGAGAGAGAAATCCAACAACCCTGAAAAGGAATTCGGCAGCCCGTGGCCATCTGGTCCAAAGGGTGCGGAATGCCGCAGACGTTTAAAGTCCAACTCCCCCCCTCCTCCTCGGGAATGGTATATAAACACCTCGGTTTTAGCCGAGCGTAGTTAGTCAGCAGTCACCCCTTTCACCGTCAGCGTGAGCCCTTGTCAGTCTTAGCCAGGACTACCTCATCGTCATGTAAACAGTAAGAACCCTTCTAACTCCATCTTGCTTAGCTCAACTCCTATCTGTTCATGGAACTTTCCTACTACAGCTGTGTCTCTTCGTTTTGTGTGTGTGGACTTTCCCAAGCTTTCCGCTCTGCCTCGACCACGACTGCCTGTACTCTGTGAAAACTGTTAAAGGTCTTCCAAAGTGCAGAGAGGTACTGGAAAACTCTCCACGCCCTGACTGTCCCTCTCGGCTACTACAGGTTTGAGCCACCGGTTACCACAGCTTATAGCGAGAGTCGACAGGATCTCATCACAGATAAGTCGACAGCAACTCTTTACCACATCTAAGTCGACAGGATTCTACAAGGCTTACCAGACCTCACTCTTTATCACATATATATATCATAACTAACTATAATAGTAATGTAAGTATATATGTATAATTAAAACCAGACTATAGTCACAACACATCACAATATTTATTGCACAGCACAACATTAATAAGGAATAAATAAAATAATTTTGGTTGAATCGCCAATGGGAATATTTCTTATTCTCCTCGGAGAAGACGTGGGGCACGTGTCTACGGGCTCAGCAAGGGCTGTCCTCGAGCCTCCTTCCCCGACGGCGGCGTGCCTGGTAATACACGCCGATGGCCAATCCGGCCGCGATGATGGACTCCACCACCGTCAATATCAGCTCTGGGCGGTCATGCAGCTCGACCAGGGGACCTTCTCCCTCCTGGCGGCTGGGGGGTGGTGGGATGGGACTCCACCGTATCGGCATGGACGTGCCGAAGCTCGCAATGACTACGAGCAGAAAGGCTACAAGCATGGCCATAATGTCTTTGAAAGCAGATATCAGCAAGATATAGCAAGTCAAGCTCGACTGGGAAACAATTGATTTCTAAACTCTTAATTGTTGAACTCCATGGCAACTCGTAAAGAAATAACATCTTTCACAAGTAAAAATTTCATTCAAGCAATTTTTTTTTAATTCTCAAAAATGTTATATTAAACAATATAAATATTTCAAATCAGTAAATTTATATATTTGAAGAAGAATAAAATTAAGAGAGATTAGAGAAAGTTATAATTTTACTTATCTTTAAAAGAGACGAGAGATTATTTACTATGTTAAATACACCTATCCCCCGATTTACACGGTAGATACGTTCCTGAGAAAAACGTGTAAATCGGGGGATAGGTGTACACAGAAATAAAATGCATTTACAGGTTAAAATATGTAGTCAGCACATAAGCTCGGGATTCCTCGTGAGATGTGTACACAGCGCATGTGTTTAATCACTAGCATTTAGTATAGTGCGATTAAAAAAAAAAAACTTATTTGGAAAACCGTGTAAAAGCAAAAACGTGTAAAACAAGTACCGTGTAAATCGGGGGATAGGTGTATTGTCAAATATTCTCAAAGAATTCGTGTATATTCTTCACAGAGGATATATTCACATAACACGTACTTTAGGCAGATTAGATAATTGATTTAAACTTGTAGTAAAAATATCATTTATTCAAAATAAATATTGGTGATTAAAGTATACATCCCAAGCATTGGAAATTGAGTTGATAACTTCACGATATTTCTTTCAGGTACAGAACTAGAATATGATCCAAATTTCCCTTTAATAAACATATATTGAATCTATGTAGTTTAATGTTTGATTATAGGGTGTCTGTAACCTATATTATTGTGATAGATTTTTTTTTTGAAAATATGTTCTTTGTAGTGTCTATTTCAGCTCTTATTGAAGCGTAAATTCAATCATATACAGAAGAAGAATTCTATATACAGTTACGAGCGTCATTCTTCATCTCCTAATAATCAGTTTTCGTCTCTATCACCGTTTGCTTTTTTTTTTTTTTGGAATGGCGCCCTCCTATTGGTTGGCTACGATCACGCCACCTTCGCCTCCTCCCCCCCCCCCATCATGCCCCCCCCCCCTCCCACTCGCTTTTACGTTTTTGTAACCATTGTGTTGGAGCGGGTCGCTCCTTAAATAAATGCATATATTAGATAATAACCAAATGGAATCCTCTCTTTCTTTTTCCCAGTAAGAGACGCCTACGGAAGCCAACAGTACATAGACAGATAAAGCACAAAGGCTATAGTTATTAACTAACATATGCATTTATTTAAGGCGCCAAATTATAATTGTAACAAATAGTATTTGAATAAAAACATTCAATCGGGTAAAACACGGGCGTTGCCCGGGTCATTCGGCTAGTATCTTTATAAAAGGCGCGTAACTGAATATTTGAAATAAAAACCATTTTAGTTCGCGAGGGTTTGCTTCCTCTTTATTAATATTGCATATTAAAAATATATATATGTAGGATGGTTGTTGTTGTGATGTGCTGGTGTGGCTTGTGGAAAGGCTGCTGATATAATTATAATTAAAATTAATTTATTTAAAGCAAGAAATTATAAAGAGAAAAGAAGCAACGGTTGAAATAACGGCCGTCCGGCTTTAGCCTTCTTGTTTACCGCGTCAGTGGCCAGAGTCTCTGATGACGTCCCGCGCGCATGCGTAGTGAAGTGTTCTCCCAACACGTGCTCGCCAAGCTTCTGCCCGTATGTGTTTTGAAGCTTTATCCCAGTTCGCTGAAGCAAAGTGCGGTCGCCACACTACTCCCCCTCCAGTAGGATCTTTAAAAATCCTATGTAGTCGTAGAGGGAACTCTTGGTAGGGTGCCTTGTTGGGTTGGGATCTGGTCTTGGGGGCTTGAGGGAGGCACCTGTCCTTTTCAAATGTTGTCCTGATGTAATGGGTGGCGACCATCTTGTTAGCTTGCAGGGACACGATGGGTTGCTCAGCGATGGGTGTAGTCGCCGCGAGTACCGGTGGAGCTATTGGTATTAGGGAAGTAGTGACTCTTGCTTCAATGGGAGGTGATGACTGTTGGAGTGAGTTTTGAGGTTGGAGAGGTTGTGTTACCGAAGTTTGGGCGGGCTGCAAGTGGAGAGGAGTCCTTTCAGCCGCGTTATTGGTTTCTTCTAAGAAGAGTAGATGTTTCTGCTCGCAGGATGGGGGCAAGGGCTCTTCGTGAGACAGCGGCTGCTGGGGCAAGAGCTCTTCATGAGACGGCGGCTGCTGGGGCAAGGGCTCTTCGTGAGACGGCGGCTGCTGGGGCAAGGGCTCTTCATGAGACGGCGGCTGCTGGGGCAAGGGCTCTTCGTGAGACGGCGGCTGCTGGGGCAAGGGATTGCAGGGGGGCGCGAGATGGTGTTTGAAGGAGGGTTGGAGCAGAACGATGAGGAGTCCAGGGATGAAGAGTTACTCAGAGAGCTGGTAGGAGAAAGCAAGGTGGAGCTTGAGTTGGTGTCTTCAACGTTATGGACTGTATTTACCGGGGCAGTTGTTGTGACATTCATGTCACGGGGTAAATCCGTCTGCTCCAGGTGTTGGAGGCTATTGGGGGTGGGAGTACAGGGATCACAGTGCTGAGATGGAGGTGGCTTGGACAATTCAACCAGGATAATCGAGGGTCTCTGATCAGCAATGGGCTTAGTTTCTGAGACTTGAGCTTTTCGTACCTGGCGTGCCCGGCCAAATCGCAGGAGAAGTCGTTCTTTGAGCGCCGCATATTTTCCTGAAATTGGTGGGTTCTCTACAATGTCGAAGACGCAGATGAGAGCCAGTCTATCCAAATTAACGATTATTGTGTTATACTTGAAATCGTCGTCGCTGGCGATGTTTGAAAAATTAAAGGCAGCTTCCAGTTGGTTGAGCCACAATGGAATGTCGTTGGGCAAGAAGGGTGGAGCTCGAAAAATCAATTTTGATATTTGAGATGGGGTGAGTTCCATCGTGAATGTTTGAGCTTCCTTGATTTGCCCTTGACGTTGGCCGTTAATTCTTCATTCGAGTCGTCCGGCTCACCAATTTTGTAGGATGGTTGTTGTTGTGATGTGCTGGTGTGGCTTGTGGAAAGGCTGCTGATAAAATTATAATTAAAATTAATTTATTTAAAGCAAGAAATTATAAAGAGAAAAGAAGCAACGGTTGAAATAACGGCCGTCCGGCTTTAGCCTTCTTGTTTACCGCGTCAGTGGCCAGAGTCTCTGATGACGTCCCGCGCGCATGCGTAGTGAAGTGTTCTCCCAACACGTGCTCGCCAAGCTTCTGCCCGTATGTGTTTTGAAGCTTTATCCCAGTTCGCTGAAGCAAAGTGCGGTCGCCACATATATATTCAATGGTTCTCCTTCAACTCTAACTAAGTAAAATTTGTTTATATTTTAGAGACTTTTTAAAAATTTATTATTATCCCTAGTACACAGGTGGTAAAGGCCATGATAATCACGGTGGGTAGTAGTCAGCGACTGCTTTTACTGTAATTGCACCACATGTCTACATATTTAGAAAGTGCAGTTCGACTTTTGCACTTATAACTATGCCAGAGAGTCCCCTTTGGTTACTTGCACTCATTGGTGGGGTTTGAACTTTACAAGAATCGGGGGGCCATTGAAGTAATTTTTTTTTTCATGAAAAGATTTCCAGCCCGGGAACGAACCTTGTGCGTGTGAAGCACACATGATAACTGTCCCACAACGAAAACTTTTTAAAAATGAATTATATTATACTATATTTAAAAACGAATTCTTGGCTATATTTCAATAAGACTATCCTGATTTCAACCATACTAGAACTTCCAAATTGCCTCAGACTTTACATAATTTATTCTTTTTTCCATGCGCAGTCTTAAACCTCCAAAAGCACATCTTGTTTCAGAAGTAATCTGTAATCCACATCATAAACCCAATGTTCAATTCTGTTTGGGACCTCAGTGATGGAAACAAGCTAGCACAAAGCAGCCAAATTTTCCGTTTTATCTCCAACTTCCTATTGTTTCTTATAGCCCTTCTCCAAATAGCTTCGTCCGAAATAAAAGAAATCAGCTCGCACAGAATATATAGACAGAGCTATACATTATGAAATATCTCACCACGAATCTTGGAATAATTTCCCGCTGATCAAAGAATTTTTGCTCTCCGTTCTACCAAGATTCAAACAGGGATGCACTTCAACAACCATCCTAACTGGTCGTATCTACGTCAAGGACGCCATGCAGAAAAGCGACAAAGTTGGAAAAGGATCTTATTTGCTGCTACTGTCAGAATGAAGACACTGTAAACAGGCCATCTCCACTTCACATACCCAGATTTTCATCCCAAGAATTCTCAATCTCAACCTGACATCGTTGGTAAATCTTCCAAGAAATGAATCATCCTGGTGTTATTTAACAACTTGGAGCTCTACATCGATAAAATACTTAACTCTGAAAGACAGTCCGGGTAGTTGGCGACAGCTGTACGATCCTTGAACCTGTGCGTGTGTGAATAAATGAATATATAGAGAGGTGGTACCTCTCCCTTTAAATGTGGACAAAGCCCGAAACCATGATATACAGGTTGTCTGCCAAATCCAGTGTTGTGGCTCATTCTTTATCACCCTAATTACGTTTTCTTTACTGGGGGGAGGGGGGGGGGGATAAAACAAATACATTGTTTTAATTCATTCTTAAAGATAGAGGCGCCACTTTTTGTGCATGACTATCATCCGCCTGCAACTTATATATATGAACTAACCGAATGACTCGGGCAACGCCCGGGTTTTACCCGATTAAATGTTTTTATTCAAATACACTGGTGTCCAAAAAATAAGAAACTTTTGTTTTTTAATGATATGTTTTAAAATATACAACGCTAAAAGCTAAAAAGTAATTTAATTAGGTATTTTAAGTCGTAGAATTTATTTATCGCAACCATTCGATTCGGTAAAATTGAAAATATGCAAATTTTTGCTTGTCTTTATAAGTGTGCTATTTGGCGTGTCGTTTAACCCATCTAAGAATTGTCCAATTATAATTTTATTTAATCCTTTGTTAATTATGAGTTTACGAAAAATTTAGCAGATGATTTTAAATGAAGAGCTGTTGGAAGAATGGAGGCAGGGCAATCACAAGTTGAAGTAGCAAAATGGCTAAATGTGAATAAATCTGTGGTCAGCAAAATATGGAAACAGTTCATTGAGACAGGAACCATCAAAAGAAAAGAAGGTTCTGGTAGAAAAAGAAAAACAGTTACCTCTGAAGACCGTTATCTGTTCATAACTGCCAAGCGATGACAGCTATTCAACTCTCTAATGAACTCTCAAGTGCTACTGGAACGAGAATTTCAAGACAAACTGTTTACCGAAGGCTTCACGAAGGTACTCTTTATGCAAGACGACCAATGGTCTGTATCCCTTTAACCTCTGCTCACAGGAGAGCCCGCTTGAATTGATGCTTGGAACACCACGCCTGGACTCATGATCAGTGGGCCAATGTTCTCTTCAGTGACGAGTCAAGATTTGGTTTAAACACAGATTCTCGACGAGTTTTCATCTGGAGGGAGCCTGGAACCCGCTATCATCCCAGTAACATCAGGGAAATAGACAGTTTTAGAGGGGGCAGTCTCTTAGTCTGGGCTGGCATCAGTTCTAGCAGACGCACACCACTCCACATTTTTTCTGGGGGCACTTTAACTGCCCAAAGGTACAGGGACGAGATCCTTGAGCCCTATCTAAGACCTTATAGAGATCAAATTGGTCACAATTTAATTTTTATGGACAATAATGCTCGTCCGCATAGGGCTAGGCTAGTAAATGAATATCTCCAGAGTAAGAATATTCGAAGGATGGATTGGCCAGCCAGATCTCCGGACCTGAATCCAATAGAGCATGTGTGGGATGCTCTAGGGAGGCGTATTGGAGCTCGTCACCCCTCTCCCAGAACCCTCGTTGAGCTAAGAACTGCTCTATTGGAGGAGTGAGGTTTACTACCCCTGGACCTCCTCCAAAGCCTGGTAAACAGTATGAGGGCTCGCTGTGAGACCTTGATAGCTGTTAGAGGTGATCATACTCCCTATTGATATCTTATTTCTTTAAGATCTGGAACCTTAGCTTTGGGTATGTTGGTAATAATTTGCACATATTTCATAATTTCAAATACTTTTTTTATTTTCATATAGCTAGTCAAATTATCCATAGTTTAAACTATTTATATACTAAATTTTATATTTGTTAATAAATTAGCTTTTGAGAAATTTCAATATTGGTTAAGTTTATTATTTTTTGGACACCAGTGTACTATTCGTTACAATTATAAATGGATGTCACTCTTGTGAAACGTACCGCTCCAAACTTTGTGTTTGAGAAACGAAATTTTTATAGAGAGATGATCTGGCTTTTTGTATTCTGCTCGAATGAATGTTTTTCTGTTAGAATTTTGTTCCTGCATACTAAAAATGAACTGGCGTCACCCGTGGTCTCTGCTTTTTAGAATTTGTATCTAATAATCAAACATTATACAGCAATATTGTCATCATCATTTTCTGACTAAAAACAGCCATTTTTGCCCAGAACCAGTCAATTTCAGATTTTCTTGGCTAAAAATGCAAAAAATGTCTCTTTCAGATTTTTCTCTATGTCCTGTTAAAACACGTTTTACATGTACATTAAGTCAGCTGATATTACCTCCCATCTTAACCGCTAGAGGCGCTGCTTGCGAGGGAAAGGGCAAATTTGCAACGCAAAATTTCACTATAAGTTTTTTCAGATTCTACTCTATATACTGTTAAAAATTCAGTCAGATTAGTTACGTATTGTGGACATCTATAGCCGACAAACATACATACATATATACACTGAATATATATATATATTGCATAAAGCATATTTGAACTAGTAAATTTCATTATATGCTAATTAAGAATAAATACACCTTTTCATCTTTAAAATTCAACATGATCTGTTGATTTATCTAATTAAATATAGAATAACAAATATGTATGTAAATATAACGCTTTCACGTCTCTTTTGAAAATATTTATATTCTACTTTGTATATACATTTTGATATACATAAATATTTATTAAATTGGTAAA
Organism: Cordylochernes scorpioides; assembly: GCA_030710605.1. Lineage (NCBI taxonomy): Eukaryota > Metazoa > Arthropoda > Arachnida > Pseudoscorpiones > Chernetidae > Cordylochernes > Cordylochernes scorpioides. The sequence continues at coordinate 73,939,044 of CP092871.1, read as the reverse complement.
GTGATTCATTTTGATTTATAAATTAATTTATTTGAAATATATTTATCAAATATACCTGTGTGAATATTATAAAATAGCGTTAAAACCCTCAATTTGTGGGTTCACATTATACGTTTTATGTTTGCTATATATATATATATATAGTTTTACTCACAAATACTCCTCTGGCAATTAAAATACTAATTGCGCAACTGAGACTCCTATGGGTGTTATTTCCAGAAAATCGATCAAAGTGCTGGAAGACTGACTGTTCTTTAACTTGTGATCTATGTAATATCAGAATACAAGATGAAATCATGCATACAATTTATGATTTCTGTTACTTGGAGAAACAAAGAGGGGAACTCTTGGGTGATTTCTCCTTGTTTCAATCCGATAGTCAACAAATTTATAACTGGATGAATGCAATGACGTTTGAGCAAGGTCTTCTTTTTGGTTTATATAAATTCTACAAGGCCGCGCAGTCACCTTTCGGAGGAGATTAATTGAATCGTCGAATGCCGTGGTCCATTTGGACGAAGAAAGCGAAGACCTGAACGCGGCTGATTCCACACTAGCCTGTTCAGTGATTCGCTAACCATGACGTATGTACAAAGCCATTGGACATGCTTCGGACCAGGAGGCTGTTGTTGGGTGATGCGCTGCCTGGAGTATAGGAGCTCCATCTATTATTTCTTCCTGTGGTAAATCTTTATAAGACCGGTGGTCTTAATAAAGCATTGTGTGTGTATATATAAATAGTTTTTTTTCTTTCGATAAAGTTCTTTACGAGGAATATTCTGGAAAATTCTATTGCCGTGTATAAGCCCTCACTCGGACATGTCAGCGCGGTTATCTCGTTCTAGTTACTATTCTTAAAAAATAATTTTAAATTAGAAAAAAAAGGTCAGGTGTTTATATTTAAAAAAAAGGCATATTATGACCGCACACACATGAGCATATCTATATGCGCCATCTAGTGGAACAAAATAAAATAAACATTCATTCAGCTTGTTACGTGATATTCGGCCACAATTATATGTATCATAATTAGAATAAGTGGTACAATATCCTAAATGTATATAAAATTCAACGTGCCAGCTTGACGATCATATAATCTCAAATAAGACAATAAATTCAAAAAGAGCCTCAGCCAGATACCCAAGCAAGACGAGAGAGTTCAGTTAGTATGCAACAATAGTTGAAATAAAGTCAGACAGACAATATAAATTTCCTAGATTGTCACTTAGACCCTTCCCGGGGATCTTCCACAAGTCTTTAGTAAGTATTAACGACCATACGCTGGACGACAGACATTCATGGAGAGACCCTTCTGTACCTTGTCTGTGTCGCTGGCCTCTCTTAGGTGTAATTCACCCTGCCTCGTCCTTTATGTAGAAACCCTGAAACCACTGGCCCCATGACTGCTGTTGCTTGTGGTACCACATATATATATATATATATATTAGATAATAAAGAGTCATATGTATAGAATTGAAACGCCACCTTTGTCAAGGCACAACAACGTTTTTATCTATGAAGGTAATGTTATATAAAGTACTTATCTATAAATGTATATCTATTTATTTTAAAATAATATTATATACAAATTAAGAGGGAATAGATGATTATTTCCTATGAACGAATAATATCTCATCCCCCTTATATATAAGAAGTATTAAAATATGTCTAACGTTTTAAAAGAATACCGCGTGTTAACAATTAATAAATTATCTTTAAAATATTTAAATACATTTCTTAAATTTACTCGCCTATCACACCAATTTATATTCATCTCTAACTAATTCACAAAATGTTAGCATTCAAAAATATCGAATGAAACCAACAATCCGTTAGGTTTTACAGGATCAAGCTAGTAAATACTATAAAGTGTTTATAAAAGGGTAAAAAGAGATTTTAATAACTTACCGTTATAATAAAAACAATATAATATTGCAGTTTTGTCGTTTTTAGGTCAAATTATTGGCTGTCATCTCATTGCATTTCTTTAAAATGATGCTTTATTATTTAAAGTCCTTCATTTATATTATTACGAACACTAAATATGGACATACAAGAAAGAGTTAAAAATCTATAAATGGGTTAAAAACGCCAACAAAACGACAAATTTACTTCTATTATAATGCAATTACCTTGTATCTATCCCGTTATCATAATGTACTGCATAAACAAATAGTTTGATTTGATAGGACCGCTTAAAATTTGCATCAACATGTGTAAATAAGAACAGATAGAGGTCGCTGTCAAACAAAATTCGATATCTTTTGATGGCGACCAATGACAAGTTTTACAAATCAGAAGATAGTGTGTCGGCCAGGCATCAAAGACGACAGCATTTCAAAAAGATAAATATTATCTTTTTCATATTTCAAACTGGTCACGTTGTCAAACGTATTTTTAAATGTTTGTGTATATATAAATGTTTTGTATAAAAACATACATTTAAAATATATATATATTTACCCTACAAAGGCGTTTCTATATTATTGATAAAATCATAAATTTAATAAAATATATATAATATATAAAATTGTAAGTTAGAAAAATATATATTATCAAACTGTAACAACGTGGGTTATATTTAATATTTCCAAGGTAAGCTACTTGAATATAATTTTTAATTCAACACTTCTATAAAGATAGGTTCATAAAATCACGTAAAAATATTATCAAGAATTTTTCGATTCAAAATATCTTAATCACATTTTAAAAAGTAATCTAAATTTGAGGTTATAAAATTTCAAGAATTTTGTTATAAATTTTTCCATTTAAAGTTTTTATATATTTATTTATTTACCGAATAAAGGAACTATGTGTGTGGATTTCTCTCTCTCTCTTCTTATTTACATTTATACATAATAAAAAAAATCTGAAATCTCTTTAAAAAATCAGAAGAATCAAAACAAAGCGATAAAACCAAATAAGAAAAACCAAAAGATTTATTTAAATCAAACGCTACTACTTTTCGGAAACGAAAATTTTGTTTTGAGAGAAAAGCCTCAACACCACAATAATAAATCTATAAAAACTTAACCCTAATCAGAAAAGCCCTAACTTCCGATTATTTAGTGAATTTGATGGAGAAGTCTTGGGATTAGGTAATTAAAGAAAAAAAAAAGAAGAAGGAATCTTCTGCTTCACAAAAAGCGGCAACAACAAAAGGTTTAATGCGACATTAATTAAATTAATGGAAGCTCGTCTGGTAAGAAAAAAAAAAGTTCCCATTATAGGGAAAGTAAGTCTGGCGTAATTGAGTCAGTTCCCTAACAATTCAAAACCTAGCCCCATTGACTTTTTTTATTATTTTATTGTACGTGAGTTTTTTATATTCGACAAATTTTGTGTTATTGCCTTACAATTGTTATTGTTGCGTTTATTGGTGGTGTGAATTGATGGCATGTTATTATAGCCCTAAAAACCTATTTTTTTAAGGTTTCTGTAGCATCAAATATTATAAATACATTATGTATTATAATAGGTATTGTTATTATATTTTGTATATAATTATTAGAGTATCTGTAAAATAATTTATATATATAAGATCTATTATCAATATTAGCTTCTCTCTACTTCAAATGTGGTTTATATTAAATACTAGCCGAATGACCCGGGCAACGCCCGTGTTTTACCCGACTGTAGATGTTACAACGGTGATC
>CP092871.1:73912070-73935288 GCA_030710605.1 Cordylochernes scorpioides | reverse complement strand
TGTCAATAGATAGGTCTAAATATTGTGTGTATTTAGGGATGCAGTATGTTGATAGAAATAGATAATCAGCTTATGTACAGTCTTAGCGGAGAGACATAACAACCACTCACATGATATCATACAAGAGATTATATATTTATTATTTCTATAATTATAAATTACAATTTGCGGCGCACTCACTTGTAATTATATTACCTATATGAATATAATTTCAAAATGTAATTTAAAATCGATAATATTTTACACTGCAGTGAGAGATAGAAGATATCGTCCCTACAACTGCAAACTATCGAATGTGAAAAATTCAATTTTGAAGGAGAGAGAAATGAAGAGACCATGTGGCCTACCCTCAGTAGAGGAAGGCATTGAAGGAGGGAGAAATGAAGAGACCATGACATGGTCTCTTCATTTCTCTCTCCTTCAAAATTGAATTTTTCACATTCGATAGTTTGCAGTTGTAGGGACGATATATATAATGCCATCTATGTGTTTAGAACGGCATTATTCAGCGCTGTTTCTTTCTAATTCTATAGTGGGAGAATTTCTACTATGAGGCAACTGAATATAAAGAAGATTTGGGAAGGCTTGGCTCATCAGTGAAGAACCACCTTCCAAGCGAATTCGCCAACTTAATCGGCCAGTTCGCCTCAATAATTGTATTCATTCTGCCTATCTAGTCTGTATGTGAAAGATATATATTTTGTTGAGGATGTTTCAACACAATTATGGATTTAATTTGTAGAAGCCTTTTTCGTAGTTTCTTTGAAACGCCTTCCAATGCAGACAATATAATCAGAATGTTGGTTCCCCACTGATGATCCAAGCTTTCCAAATCTTTCCATCCTCAGTTTGCTAGGTATGATAATCTGCCCTAGAGGATTGAAAAAAAAAACTGACGCTCTCTGAATAATTTATTATTTACCAATATATACGTACTTCAAAGTTTTCTCTCTCTCAATCGTATATTTATAAATATACTTTTAAATAAAAGAATATATAATTTAGATTAATTTTTATATTTCACGCACATATATAAACATAAAAATTTGTGGGAGAATGATATTCATGTATCAGAATTGGCGCCACTTTCTTTAAAAATGAGTAATAACAAAGTATTTAGGTTATCACTCCACAGTAAAAAAAGTAAGGTTGGAGATAAGAAATGAGTCACAACAATCAGTTTTGACAAATTCAGACAAAAGCCAACAGCCTGTATACCATGGTTTCAGTCTATGGCCCTCATCAGTATAGGAGCGGCTCCGATTTCATAACATCCTACGAGAAATCAGTCGAATTGGCTAAAAAGATGTTTAAGCTGGCAAAGTGGTAGGGCCGATTTTCAGGCTAGAATACTGATGAGGGCCATAGCTCGAAACCATGGTATGCAGTCTAGCTTCTTGTCTGAATTTTCCAAAACAGGTGTTGTAGCTCATTCTTTATCATTACAATTACCTTTTGTACTGGAGAGTTAGCCCAAAATGCATTGTTTTTATGTATTTTCAAAGGGAGAAGTGATACTTAACAAAGAATAGAAAATATATATAATATAATTTTTTGCGAGTAAATAAAATTATATATATTTGGATTTTTTTATATATATAAAAGACGAGAAGAATTTAAATGAAAACATAAATAGGATATTTATACTTAAGATAGAGGTTGCCTGGCCGGCATTCTTTTTTTTATTATTTGACTCGTGCTTTAGATGTTGTACTAAATTCGAAAAATCACGTGAGAACGCCCTTACAACCTTAGATCAATTTTTAACGCCTTGTCAAATGCTTTATTTTTATTTACTTCTCCTGACGAAGACAAAAGAATTTTGTCTAAACGTTGAGAAAAATTAAAAAAAACTCTAACTGGCCGAAGTGTCTATTTTTCATATAAAAAGATAATTATAAAAAAAAAGTTGATAATATACCTAAAAAATAATGAAGAATAAAAGAGAAACATAAAGAGTAAAATATGAGTTTATATTATTATTTCTATGAGGTGAATATTCTGAATGTATCAAAATTTCCATACATAGGTCAAAAATAACGGGGATGACGATAGGCTATTTTAAAAAATATATAAATCAATTATTAAAACTATATATTCAAATTATTCTAGTTAGCTCACGAGCAGCGCCCTCTAGAACGCGGGCGATCTGACGGCGACGCGCCCGTTGGCTGCCGGCGAGCACGTGACTTCCCTGCCCCCTGCCCCCCCGTCGAGAAAATGTAATCGTCCGGCTACCGGCCGCTTGGAAAGTCCAAGTTCCCACCGACCGTTGGCTGCCGGCGAGCACGTGACTTCCCTGTGCGCGCGCACAGTTTTGTATAGTGTTTGAGAATAGAACATTTAATCGGGTAAACCCGGGCGTTGCCCGGGTCATTCGTCTAGAATATTAATATAATTAAATATTTTATCAATATTATTTAATATTTATTGTGAATTTTATATTCTTATTTTATATATATATTTAATTAAATATATTGGATCAAAATATAATATATTTATTTTACCAATATTTCAGTTGGCTGAACGCCAACCTTTTTCAAGGTATTACAGCATATTTATGTCAACAACCTTATAATACCTAAAAAAAAGTTGACGTTCAGCCAACTAATATATATATTTGTAAAATAAATCATTTTTTTATCCAATACATGCCTTTTTAATTAAAGATTTATTTATGGATTTCTCTATTTACAAATATATATATGAAAAAACAATAGAAAAAATGAAAAGATCAGGTATTGATATTAAAAACAAAGTAGGCATTTCCTGACCAGGAGCACATGTGCTTTTCAGAAGTCAGAGCGCCATCTGGCGGAACAGAAATCAACTAAACATTGATTTAGCCTGTTGCCTGATATTTGGCCAACCCAATTTCTTGATAAATCAGAGAAAAGCCATCCACGAACGCGTTTCGCGCTGTTGGCGCTCGTCAGCGTGGTGTAGGCTGTAAAACCTCTTTCTTTTTGGGCGCGTGTGTACAGCCTACTCCACGCTGACGAGCGCCAACAGCGCGAAACGCGTTCGTGGATGGCTTTTCTTGATTTATCAAGAAATTGTGTTGGCCAAATATCAGGCAACAGGCTAAATCAATGTTTAGTTGATTTCTGTTCCACCAGATGGCGCTCTGACTTCTGAAAAGCATATGTGCTCCTGGTCAGGAAATGCCTACTTTGTTTTTAATATATATAAATATATAATGAATTATTTTAGTTCGTAACCATATTACATATATATATAGGGTATATAAAAATATCTCTAAATTGACACAACGCTGGATTAGAGCTTTAAGAAATATAGTTTGAAAGAAGATATAAAAGTTGATAATAAAGATGTGTGGGAAGTTCCCAATCTGTAAATCTTTCAGACGATTGATTTAAAACTATCGACTCATAGAAATTATTATTGAATTTTCTTTTTTTGTTTTTGACTTTTGGAAAAGCCGAAAATAAAAGACATTTTAAATTTTAAAGAGATATCTCATTTATAATTATTTTAACTTATCGAAAAAATAATTTGATTCAAAGCCTTTTTCTTTTTTGGAGATATTATATAGATTTTAATCTCATCAAAATTTTATTACGCTCATTTAAAAAAAACGCCGATATTTTAATACGTTTTTTAAAAATCATGTTCCATTATATTATAGATTGATTATGAGCTATAATTACTTTGCAACAGATATTTGTGTGAAAATATTTAGTACAAATGTGAAATTGTACTGGGATCTCCTGATCGTCAAACTGTAGTTATTGATGGTTTGCGCCATTTATCGGAATAAATATTAGATCAACTTTATTTTTCTATAATATTACAGAATATTGGTTTAAACCATTTCCTAAATAATTATAAGTGTATTAAATATATATTATATTTATTTAAAATGATATAAAATATGTGGACACTATTTGAAATTTCAATTAGATTTTTAAACGTAACCTCTCTAAACTATGAAAATGTTATATATTTGTTTTGCACTTTTTTTTAATACAATATATTTCACTCTAATGACAACATTTTACACCTCAATAATATCGTCGTGAAATGTGTTTATTTTAGAGTAAAATTGAAGCAAATCTCTATTTAGTAAATATGTAAATACGTTTTATAGTTTATATATAGTGTGGTATATAAATATGTATGTTTTTTTACTATCCCGAGTATACGTGGTAGAGGCCATGATAATCATGGTGGGTATAAGTAGGCGACTGCTTTGACTGTAAGTGCACCACATGTCTACACAGGTGAAAAACAGTTTGACTTTGCACTTACAAATGTGCCAGAGTCCCGTTTGGTTACTTGCACTCGCTGGTGAGGGTGGAACTTTGCAAGAATCGGAGGCCATTGGAGCATTTATTTTTTATCAGAAAAAAAAATAAGTGGGATAATGGGATAAAAAGGATACGATCCCGGGTCGTAGCGGTCAAAAACCAACGGTTTAGATCATCCTTCTACCGACCCCCTAGATATAGGTAAATTCCATAAGTGATTTTCTTTCTAGAATGTTGTGAGGAAATCACGAAGTTTATTAATAGAAAAGTAAAACCCCTGCTTAAATAGAACTGTGTGTTTCTATTCTGATATAGCGACAATAGTTTACACATTAATAGCAACATTTTACCCTTTATAATAAAAACGTTTAACAAATTTTAATTAAAAAAAACATTTATATTACAAAAACAACAATTAGCAATATTAATTATTGCGATTTTTTTAACTCTAACATAATTTTATCTTAGATATATAAAGACAAAGATTGTCTCTCCAGTCAAAATAGGCGTCAAAACTAGACACCATCTATTGACCGTCATCGCAAACTAACGGACTCAGGTTGGCTGGTGTTGTGGCTTTGTCACCGACCCAAGTCCGCTAGTCTACGGTGACGGTCAATAGATGGCGTCTAGTTTTGACGCCTATTTTGACGGGAGAGGCAATCTTTATAGATAAATATCCTTCCGGCAAAATTTCCATCTATACTGAATATATATTTTCACACCCAACAATATATTAATTGGAACAGTTTAATTAGTTGTGATAATTGTCTATTATATATACTTTCTTATAGCCATTTTAATCACGAAATATAAATGTAATATTACAATTAAGTCAAACACTTTTATTTGGTATTACATCTCCCCATATTCCTGCTACAAGCTGTCTTCCAACTTAATTTTCAGCCGTTTCAATAACTAGTTTCATATAAGTTTTAACCGATTTGATAAAATCATCACGCAAGTTTTACCATTCGGTTTAGATATTCCCGAATTTATCCCTCTTATATGCGACGAGCCAATGTTACAGTTGACATATATACATGTCATAATTTGTATATAATTAAATGCAACCCCGACCCACTATGTATATATCATGTATGATTTTCAAAGACTTAATAAAGAACAAGGTAACTGGAGGAAAGAAAGTAACAAAAGATATAGGAAGTAAGACTAAAGCTGGCACGACTATTTTGGCACCCCTGTGTCAACATTGCAGGGGCAGAGACCGGTCGTCTCTAGTGACCGCAGAAGTTATTTTAGCCAAGATGCACTCAATACTTCCGGCAAAAACAGGACGTATCTAATATCCGTCGAAGCTATAAGCGTCAAGATACCCAATACTTCCTGACGAAATCGGATATACCAGGCAGGCCATCTTTCATCAAGGAGAGCCGCCAGCCAATTAGGGAGGAACCACTAAGTAGGTCAACCAATAGGAAAACACCATGTGATCATATCTCAACCAATCAGAGAGAAACTGAAGCTTGGTGTTAAATCGAAAAGCAAGAAATGTCAGTTACGCTTTGGCTCCCAAGGAGGTGACATCGGCTCTAGACCTCTCCCCCTCTGCTCATCCCACAGCTAAGTACAATCACCGCCATGTGATCAGTTAATTAATAAGTCAAATCGCTCAGCTCTTATCAAACTTTCTTTCCTCCAACCCGTTGCCTTTATTTTCAAACTCAATCACGTGTCCTGATTATTCCTAACTGTATGCTGCAACTTCCACTCAAACGACTGCGCTTCAATCAAATCTCACCATTCACATCCAACAACAAGAAACCCCGCAACGATATTGCCACAGAACGGTTAAGTCGACAGGATAAAGATTATGGAACTTAATCAGGATAAAGATTATAGAGCTTAATCAGGATGAAGATGGAAATTAACCCAGACGCCAGCACAACAAAAGGCAATGATAAACCAAGAGAGAAGAAACTGACAACGAACGAAGCGACAAGACATACCCTGGCGACGGTAATTTTAGAACTGACCGCCGCGCTACAAGGGGCGAGATCCACGCAACTGGAAGCGGTCTTCCGGAGCGCCACCCTCGGGACAACCGCCGCCCGCACCGCCGGTACGTGTCCGAACAACCTGACGTCCACCGAGGAGTCGCCACCCGCCATGCCGTACCAGTACACACGGAAGCAACCCACGCGACACGGGCCCAGTGTACCGACAACGCGGTCCACTCGAATGGAAGCAGTACAAATGACTAAATTTCCCTTTCAATTGCGAGGACAGTGCAAAAGGTCCCGACCCGGTCCAGCAGATAGTCCAAGCCAGCCACACCAAGCCGAAGACGCCACAGTGGAGACTTTTCGAGACTAAGGTAGGCAATCCACCCAATGACGCCATCAAATTGACTTTGGACTTGTATCTGACCCAGGACCTACCATGTACCTTTCTAATTGAACCAGACGCAGGTTCGAACATATTGCCGTATCATTTATACAATAGATTAAAAGCACAACTTCCCAACTTAAGTATTAAAAAACCTTCCCTTGATCTATCCACCCTAAATAGTTTTACGAAAATAATAGGACATTTAACTTTCCCTCTGACAATAGGCCAAATAACCCGTAGAGAGAACTTCCACGTGGTAAATGCATCCTTGCCATTTGGAGTTCTTACCTTAAAAACCCTTTATCAGTATAAATTAAAACTAAATTATAATCGCGGCATTATTTTCCAACTTGGCGTTCCATTATCTAATACTATCTACCACTTCAAACATGTGTCAAATGAATGCAAGCACGGGCTAGGCCAAAACCTGTCCCAAAGGACTCGCACAGCAACCAAAGCTTTCACACATGGAAACCCTTGCCTGCATTCATTGCCCAAACCCCAAATATTTACATGCCACCATTCTAATCTCACACCACGCAACTTTTCACTCAACCCAATTGCCAATACTTTATGCCCACCACATATAAAGCCACCACGACTCCAACCTACAATTCCAATAATGCCCAAAAAAGTGTCCGTACACCGACACAGTTCACCCACTTACCACACAAAATCCACACATGACCATATTTCGCAACGCCATAAACACGCAAATGTATCTCACAACATACACGCACCCATACGCCACCACACAACAAACACGCACAACCCGCACAACAAACGCAACACGCACGCCAAAAGACAACAACAACAAACAAGCGCATGCACAACCGTTAAGGATAATACAATCATCCCATCTACACAAAACATAGAAAAAATTCACGCCACCAAACAACCACACAATCGAAAAACATTGCGATCTTTCCTAAAAGCTGTGAACGTCTATAAAGAGTTCATTCCAGACCACGCCCGCTTGCGGACACCACTTGTCAACCTTCTAAAAAAGGATGTCGTGTGGGTCTGGGATGACAAATGCCAGAAAGCGTTCACTAACCTGAAAGAAAACCTTACCACATACCCCACATTACACCTTTACCAGGAAGATCTGCCATGTCAAGTGTACTGTAACACCTCAACATTCAGCATTACAGGCGTTCTTAAACAAGTCTACCCTGATGGGAAGACATACACCGTTCAACATTTCAGCCGATCTCTGCGTAGTCACGAGCGAAATTATTCAGACTTGGAACTACAATGCCTAGCCATTGTGGAAAGTGTGGATAATTTCCGCACCTGTCTAATGGACAGAAAGTTTACAATATTTTCTGACCATCCCGCATTGCAGTGGTTGAAAGAGATCAAAGCTCCGTCAGGCAGATTGTTTCGATGGAGGTTAAGATTGTCAAGATACGAATATGAGGTCCGTAGCATAAATGGAGTACAACAATATGAAACGGGCATTGGAACTCGTATCCCATTTTGTGGCTTTCTAGATGCGCCACTCATACAGAGCCAACAGTCTTCTCCACCGGGAAAATCTCGCGTGACTATAGATCACAATAAACTGCGCACCGTCTCCCGAAAAGGAGTACTTAAAACTATAGTCCCAAGTTCACTTACAACCAGACTCCTTAAGTCCGTACACACTCAACACCACCATCCAAACATCTCCAAGATGACGAGGCTCATCTCAGCACAATATTATTGGCAGAACATGACACAAGACATCGCAAAACAGGTAAAAACCTGCCCCACCTGCCGATTCGCTAGAAGAATCGATGAATACAAACAACCTGCACGTAAAAATACCGACACAGGCACCAAAGCCAAACAAAATTCGTACATAAAGCACAGCGTACACACAACACAAACAATGCCAAAATTACCACATCCACGTCAGAGAAACGATCACACATCTCAACCTAAACCAATTACCGCCGACATATCTCTAATAAAACCATTGACGATCAAACAGGAGAACTGTAAACCTGACAACCAGTTCAATCATATCACACCACCCCCTAAAGATATCAAACAAGAGAAATGCGAACCTACCAATCATTCAAATTCTACAATTCATAAGGTTCAAGCAAATATTTCAGAGTCCCCAGTTACAAAAATGTGGACGAACATGGGGCAATACCCTATTTTTCATCTGATTTTCATCCTTTGTTTGTTACTTCTGCCATACAACTGTATTCCAATTTTATTCATCAATTACTTGTTTATATATACCATGCCCGCTCAGAAAATCTTCGAACTACAAGAGGCAGTTTTTAATTTAGGACAAGCATTTTTTAATTTTGGACAAACAGTTTTTCATTGTGGACAAGCAATTCTTCATTGTGGACAAGCAATTCTTCATTGTGGACAAGTATTTATAAAACTTCTCATAATTTTAGGAACCATCTTCGCAGAAAATCTAAATAAACTCCGAAGAGATAGCAGTAACTGAAAAGATAACCAACCAGTGTCGGAGAAATCACGCTCCAAAAACAAGCCCTGAACCGCACCAAAAATAAATAGACGGCAGGAAATGAGATTTGAAACACCACGACAGGAAGTATAGTCCACGGAGGTTAAATTCGGCCTCTGTAAACAAAGCGGAGCGCCTTCGTCCGATCTCCAATTTCCCTCCCTCTCGTTTGCCCGACACACCCCACTTCCGTATCTCTAATTACAATGAGAAGATCCCCTATTGAGGTCGACTGGGAACCTCACTATACCACCGGTTTTGATTCCAGTTCGAGTCTACATATCGATTTTTACCACCCAATTACACATCCACGAAACAACACCTAGAACTAGCTCACACATCTCTTACACAACCGACTTCTAACATTTTTTCACAACACACACACAAAGACAAAAAATTACACGTAAAGGTTATATAGATTTCCATGTCTCCTGTACACAGCATAAACGCACTTGAGGGCTAGAATCACGTTTTTCACCTAAGTGTCACTACAGATGAGACAAAAAATTTATAGGGCATAATTGAGCAAGTAAAACATTTATAGGGCAAAATGGAGCAACCAATACATGTAGATCAGGGCATGAAGATACCAAAGGGTTCCAACCAATACACCTTATTTTTCATATCAATCATTTTCATTATTTTCTCTCAATTAAAATTTAAATATTTAATCAATTTAGCAATTTATTCAACTTATTATCAATTTTAATCATTAACTATCATTTTATTTACCAATTAGTTTATATTATCATTTTCATTTATCAATTATCATTCTATTTACCACTTGACTTATATTGCCACAACTCAATTATCAACGAAAACTCACTGACTTTCGATTAAACTAAAAACATTAAATCACCCTTTGTTGTTGAAATCTTTTTATTTTTCATTTTTCTTTTTTCCAAGCACTCTACTTTGATTTCGCTCAAAAAACTTTTATTTTATTTTTATTTTTGATTTCTCAAAAGACCTAATAGAATTCCCTCGGTCTCCATTCCCAATTCCGAGCTAGAATATAATTAGGCATTTTTCCTTTTTTTTCTCACCACGCACCAAGCATTCACTTTGATTTCTTCCAACTTTTTATTTTTATTTTACTTTGATTTCTCAAAAGACCTTATGAAATTTCCTCGAATTCCTTTCCAAAATTCAAGCAAAAAAGTAATTAGGCATTTTTCCTTTTTTTCTCACCACGCACCAAGCATTCACTTTGATTTCTTCCAACTTTTTATTTTTTTTATTTTTGATTTCTCAAAAGACCTAATAGAATTCCTTCGATTTCATTCCCAATTTCGAGCTAGAATATGGTTAGGCATTTTTCCTTTTTTTTCTCACCATTCAACCAAACACATTCAATTTTGATTTCATTCAACTATTTTTATATTATTTTTATTTTGATTTCAAAGCCTAAATAGAACCCCCTCGAATTCATTTCTTAACTCGAGTAGAATTCGTTTAGGCGCATTTTCTTTTCTTTTAATCCACTATGTACCATAACATTCCTTGATTTCTTACAATTAAAAATTTTTGATTTCTATTAATTATACTCAACCTATCTCATCAACACCATTCTATTTTACTTTTATATTACCAGCAATGTTTGTATATAGCCCCTCCATACCCACAACTAATTTTCCCACAAAATTATTTTTCACTTTACAGAATTCTCTCAGGCTAACCCCTTCTTGAATTCTTCACATGTAGGGGGCGCATCTGTCATAATTTGTATATAATTAAATGCAACCCCGACCCACTATGTATATATCATGTATGATTTTCAAAGACTTAATAAAGAACAAGGTAACTGGAGGAAAGAAAGTAACAAAAGATATAGGAAGTAAGACTAAAGCTGGCACGACTATTTTGGCACCCCTGTGTCAACATTGCAGGGGCAGAGACCGGTCGTCTCTAGTGACCGCAGAAGTTATTTTAGCCAAGATGCACTCAATACTTCCGGCAAAAACAGGACGTATCTAATATCCGTCGAAGCTATAAGCGTCAAGATACCCAATACTTCCTGACGAAATCGGATATACCAGGCAGGCCATCTTTCATCAAGGAGAGCCGCCGGCCAATTAGGGAGGAACCACTAAGTAGGTCAACCAATAGGAAAACACCATGTGATCATATCTCAACCAATCAGAGAGAAACTGAAGCTTGGTGTTAAATCGAAAAGCAAGAAATGTCAGTTACGCTTTGGCTCCCAAGGAGGTGACATCGGCTCTAGACCTCTCCCCCTCTGCTCATCCCACAGCTAAGTACAATCACCGCCATGTGATCAGTTAATTAATAAGTCAAATCGCTCAGCTCTTATCAAACTTTCTTTCCTCCAACCCGTTGCCTTTATTTTCAAACTCAATCACGTGTCCTGATTATTCCTAACTGTATGCTGCAACTTCCACTCAAACGACTGCGCTTCAATCAAATCTCACCATTCACATCCAACAACAAGAAACCCCGCAACGATATTGCCACATACACTCATCCACAAAGCTTAGGAAATTGGAAAGTTTTTTATGTCCCCGGTCGTATGTTTTTTAAAGGAGACAGAAGCAATTTAGTTCACACTTGGTTATCTCGTGTGGCTTAACTAAAGTTCACTGTAATACCTTTCAGAGTTATTGTCTAAATCCCGATATACATGGTAAAAGGTACAACTTCCTTTAGTTCTGTCCATGAGTGTATATTGGTTATCTCGTGTGTCTTAACTAAAATTCACTGCAATATCTTTCAGAGTTATTGTCTAAATCCCGATATACATGGTAAAAGGTACAACTTCCTTTAGTTCTGTCCATGAGTGTATATTGGTTATCTCGTGTGTCTTAACTAAAATTCACTGTAATATCTTTCAGAGTTATTGTCTGAATCCCGATATACGTGGTAAAAGGTACAACTTCCTTTAGTTCTGTCCATGAGTGTATATTGGTTATCTCGTGTGTCTTAACTAAAGTTCACTGTAATATCTTTCAGAGTTATTGTCTGAATCCCGATATACATGGTAAAAGGTACAACTTCCTTTAGTTCTGTCCATGAGTGTATATTGGTTATCTCGTGTGTCTTAACTAAAGTTCACTGTAATATCTTTCAGAGTTATTGTCTGAATCCCGATATACATGGTAAAAGGTAAAACTTCCTTTAGTTCTGTCCATGAGTGTATATTGGTTATCTCGTGTGTCTTAACTAAAGTTCACTGTAATATCTTTCAGAGTTATTGTCTGAATCCCGATATACATGGTAAAAGGTACAACTTCCTTCAGTTCTGTCCATGAGTGTATATTGGTTATCTCGTGTGTCTTAACTAAAGTTCACTGTAATATCTTTCAGAGTTATTGTCTGAATCCCGATATACATGGTAAAAGGTACAAATTCCTTTAGTTCTTTTAATGAGTGTATTTATGTCAACTGGAACATTGGTTCGTTGCACATACGAAGGGAAAAATTCGGGTCTATCTTAACCGGATGGTAATCCACTAATAATGGTTATCTACAGAATAGTAATATTTTGTTACACAGACAATTTCTCTCCTTTTCCCTCTTTTACTATATGTGAATAAGATCGATTTGTTTTGATCAAAATTAATTGTCCTTTTTCTTCCCTCATTTTTCTACGCGACATTCTGGTGGAGAGGCTGGGCAGGATAGAGGAGAACAGACCTTGAGATCTACATGTTCACCGACTTATTTCCGGAGTCCACTGCAGTGTCAAATCAGGAACTCAAGAAGACGATGTGTGTCTCTATAGAAACTATGGCGATCTTCACTTCGAAAGAAAACTGACTTAAATCTGTTAGGGATCGCTTAAAAGAGGTTTAGGGAAACCTTAACCGAAAGTAACACCAGGATTTGCAAGCTAAGGCCCACAGCTCCCATAGGGAAGCAGCCTTGTAAAATAATATTATCTCTCCACACACACATCTAGAGAATATTCATTTTAATATTTTGTATAACTCAGCAAATTTCTCTCCTGGCTTTTCTTGTATGTAAACCAAGGTTTATTTGTCTTGATCAAATATTCTATTAAAGTTTAGAAGAGTTTCTCAATAGCGGTATAAAAGGAAAACAAACCCCAATGTAATATAACAGCGGTATGGTAGATTTAACTGGCGAAACCGCTGGAAGGGTTCACTACTGATGAGCCAGGCCCTCTAATTATTTTATAATTTTTGTAGAGACAGTAGTTAAAAATTTCATATGTACACTCATGGACAAAACTTAAGGAAGTTGTACCTTTTAGCATGTATATCTGGATTAAGACAAAAATATTGAAATATATTTGATATACAGTGACCTTTATTGAAGACACACGAGATAACCAAGTGAGGAGACAATTGCTTCTTTATCCTTAAAAAAAAAATAGACGACCGGCGACATCAAAGACTGTCCACTTCCATGAGGTTTGCCTATGAGTGTAAGAGAAACGTCAAAAATAGTTAAAATTTCTTATATTTGAGTGTTGGAATCTTAGTCCGCGTCCTCTAATTAAATAATGTAACACTCGAGAACCTTGTAAGATCTAAACGCCAACTGTAGGCTCATTACAACTGCCATCTATCGATACATTTTGCAATTATTTGTGACAATATTGTGATATATATAATCAATTATTATCTCTACAGACTTTTTTTTTTCTGAAATGATATTAAATGAAAGGGCTTGGCTCATCAGTAGTGAACCCTCTCAGCAGTATCACCAAATTAATCTCCAGAAAGTTTTACTATTGTATTGGATTGGCTTTCTTATATAACCTACATTCTTACTGAGGAAGGCAGCATATGGGTATTGAGGGAACCTATGGACATAAGCTTATATAGGTCTGTAGAATTGCTTATATATATATATATATATATAGCTGTAATATTGTGTTGAGTCGACTTATCTGTGATTAGGGATCCTGTCGACTAGCTGTAATATTGTGTTGAGTCGACTTATCTGTGATTAGGGATCCTGTCGACTAGCTGTAATAATGTGTTGAGATCCTGTCGACTCTCTGTAATAATGCGTTGGGGTTTGGTAAGCCTGTTGTAGAACCTCGTCGACTCTCGCTATAAGTTGTGGCAACCGAGGGTCAAACCTGTAGTAACCGCGAGGGACAGTCAGGGGTGGAGAGTTTTCCAGTGCCTCTCTGCACCTTGTAGGACCTTTAACAGTTCTCACAAAGTACAGGCAGTCGTGGTCGAGGCAGAGTGGAAAAGCTGGGGATGTCCACACACACAAAACGAAGCGACACAGTTGAAAGAAAGTTCCTTGAATAGATAAAAAGTTGAGCCAAAAGCAAAGATGGAGATCGAGAAGGTTTCTTACTGTTTTACATGGTCGATGAGTTGGTGACAACCGGCGACACGCTGATGGGGAACTCACTGGAACTCACTGCTGTTGCTAAGGCCGGTCTTATTTATACGACAGCTCTGACAAAGAGAATTGGGTCATGCACGTGTCGAGGGACACCGGACACTGGCGACAGTCTGTCGCTTCCAATCTATCTTTAGAAGTTACTTTGTAAATCTCTCTCTGGCTCTTAACTCAGCTTTTAATCTATTATATATTTTTATTTATTCATCCTCAGTACATTACATATGGGGATACAAGGACACACGTCAATTATGCATATAATTAGTTATAGTTTATAATTAGTTCTATATACAACATGACAATTTTGTTATACGTATTACATAATATAGGGTTATTGGTTTAAATTATCATAGATGGGCCCCGTGAGTGAAAGGGTTTATCCGGGTTTAAGCGGGTAAAGCCTCTCTAACACAGGTAAGTAATTAAAATTTCTTTTAATTAATTAAAACTGTGAGGGTAAAGGGCTATAACAAGATGTTTATTTGGCTATATCTGAAAATTATAAAAATAAAACTTATGTTTAATTAAAAAGTTATGATATTCATTATAAAAGAGAACTGTAGATAAAACCTTTGTTTGCTAAAAAATAATGATGATGTTCTAAGAGATTGTTGGCGGGCGTTGGAAAGGGTTAGGGGTTGAAGAATATGCAATTGTAAGTGTTGCACAGACAATCAAATACTGAGATCCAGGTGCAAAGCGAGGATATAGACTTGTGTGTCTTCCTAGGCAATGTTTCACCTGTGATCCTGTATAAGGTTACAGTGCTTTGTCACAATTGTAGGGTTATTGGGTTGAAAAGTTGTTGAAGAAAAGAATTAATATGATTGAAAGGGGTGGTAGAGCCATGCGATAAGTAGAATTGTTGTAGCGACAGTAGGTGGTCTGACTTGACTTGAAATCAAAGGTTGATTGTGGTCCGCAAGAGTTGAAAAATTGAAAGTTGGAAAAAGTGAACGCTTTGTGCATGCGTTGGTGATGTGCTCTGCGGATGATTGAGATAAACTTTTGAAACGTGTTCAGACCAAAAAGTCGAGACTTGTACTTCTGGGGAACTGTGTTCAAAGAGTTTGTTGAATTACGAAATCAAAAGAAAAATTGTCAAGCAGTACTGTCATTTCTCTACGTTGATGTGAAGCAATGGCGGAGAGAAAGATAGTAGTGTAAAGTACACTGAAGTGGTTAGAGAAATAGATTGTTGTAAACGATTGTTGTATAGGCCCGATAGTTGATGGTAAACAAACATTGTCATATAATAAAGTATTTAAACAAAAATATAGTGAATAAAAAGATAAAAATGTGATTGCGGATAAAA
The DNA here is from genome assembly GCA_030710605.1 of Cordylochernes scorpioides. Classification (NCBI taxonomy): domain Eukaryota; kingdom Metazoa; phylum Arthropoda; class Arachnida; order Pseudoscorpiones; family Chernetidae; genus Cordylochernes; species Cordylochernes scorpioides. The sequence goes on along the minus strand of CP092871.1, from coordinate 73,919,522 downwards.
AAGTATAAGTGGATAAGATCAAACATGTACTATATGAAAGATATAATAATGAATTAGTAAAATATAAAAGATATAATAATGAATTAAAAATGATTATTGAAAGAATTAAATGCTTTGCCATACTAAAATAATATCATGAAGAATAAAATTGTTACAATAAATTTGTTAAAATAATGTTGGAATAAAAATTTGATTATAATTGAAAAGTAAAAAAAATAAAAATAAAAATAATTATTCAAGATTTTATACAAAATTATAATATAATTAAAGATTATTAAAGATTATATAAATGTTAAGTAGTGAAAAATGGAACAAAAATTGTCTCTTTGGAAGAAAAGTTACAACTGTGGTGTGTAACTAGGTCATTTCCCTTTTGGTACACATTGGTGTTTCTATGCCTCTCTGAAACTGGAAATACGTGAACAGAGATGTTCATGGTGATATGTTAAATTGGGTAATGATTGGTAAGTCAATTAATTATAGGTGCTGCAATCTATCCATTCTGCGAGCTGGGCCACGAGTTTCAAGTACAGGCGAACTGGAATTGGAGGTGTCATGTTAACCTGACGCCGCTGCAACTGTTTATTGATGTTGGCGGACGTTGTGAGTCACCCTGCTGGCTGGAAAAAAATCTCTCAGCACAGTGGTACTTGTCTATTTGAAAATATAGTTTTCTCGGTGTTCGCAAGCGTTGTGTCTCGACGATGTTGCGGACTTAATAAAAATGTTATTCAATGATGTCAGGTTTAGATGTGTGTAAAAGTGCGACTTCAACGTAGACACGCTTTGGTGAGGTGTCACAGGCATGAAGGCGTCTTGGGCCTGTTAAGTGAGAAAATTGTTGTGGTGCGCTGTGTGACACTTAGTAAGTGGATTGAATAGAAAGGTGTCACGTGAAGTCTGTTCTTGGTACAGCATCTAACTTGTTTCCGAAAAATAACAAATTTATTAGTCATGGGTGGTGGTTGTACAAAACACGTCGAGAATTTTCAGATTGTTATAGAGGTGGCATGTTTATTGCGAAATCTTTTGTTCGCGCCAATATGGAGCTCGTGTGGCTCGAAATTGGATGTTGTTAAATCGCGCGTTAATAGATGTGGCCAATTGGAGAAAGTGATGTGGGAGTGTGTTGAAGTTCGTTCTGAGAGATGTGTGAAAATATTAATAATTATGCATGTAAAAAGAAAAGGACGAGGGAGTGTAGCTATGCTGGAATTTTTAACTTGTTTTGGGGAAGGACAGTTACTTTTCTAGTTGTGCTTTTGAAGATAGTGTATCTTTCGATTTTTGTATTAAAAAAAAATGCGTTTCATCTATGTTTATTAAAATTTGAATATATTTTTTAAATCGTTGCTTATGTTAGTGCGAAAATTATACTTGTAAAAGGGCAATGGCAAGATAGTGACTTATAATTTGAATGGGGTGTGTACATAAAATAGTGAACATAACAATGATTTTTGCAAAGTTTTGTGTATTTAAGTAAGACATTGGTGTTTTTTGGTATAAAAAATAAGGTATTAAGAGAAACACACAAATAAGTTTAGAAAATAGGATTCGAGTAATTAAAATATAATATGATTTTTTATGTAACATTGAAAGTAATGAATTAAAATTTAAAAGTTGCTTAAAATAAAGTAAAAAATGATAAATGAGGGTGTACAATATTTAAAATTTGAATTGAAATGCTATAAAAATGATAAAATTTGATTTTAAGATAATTACAGTAAAAATAAACATTATATTTATGGAAAATCACGTTGTTAGCATGAAGAGAGAGTTAAGTAGATTTTTAAAAACTCACAGTTTTTATGATTGTTCAGTCAGGAGACTTGGTCTTTGGTTGTTGTCCTGATGACGTGGAAGGCGTCCCATGTAGAGCTTGTAGAAGCTTGTGACTTCTGTTTGGCGATGGTGGCATGTCGTCTGGATGGTTGCGTTGTAAGGTCGAAGGTGGGTAACTTCTCACCGGCTTATTTTGCGGGAATGTCGGCTGTGTCGTTGGGGGGAAGATTGCTTGGTCGTTTCGTTGGAATAGCGTGCTTGTTCCTCCATCTTTGCTTCTTGGCTCTTCTATCTATCTGGACAGTATTTTTACCTTCTTCGTTGTGGTCTCCTTCGTTGTGGTAATCCTGTCGACTAGCTGTAATATTGTGTTGGGTCGACTTATCTGTGATTAGGGATCCTGTCGACTAGCTGTAATATTGTGTTGAGTCGACTTATCTGTGATTAGGGATCCTGTCGACTAGCTGTAATAATGTGTTGAGATCCTGTCGACTCTCTGTAATAATGCGTTGGGGTTTGGTAAGCCTGTTGTAGAACCTCGTCGACTCTCGCTATAAGTTGTGGCAACCGAGGGTCAAACCTGTAGTAACCGCGAGGGACAGTCAGGGGTGGAGAGTTTTCCAGTGCCTCTCTGCACCTTGTAGGACCTTTAACAGTTCTCACAAAGTACAGGCAGTCGTGGTCGAGGCAGAGTGGAAAAGCTGGGGATGTCCACACACACAAAACGAAGCGACACAGTTGAAAGAAAGTTCCTTGAATAGATAAAAAGTTGAGCCAAAAGCAAAGATGGAGATCGAGAAGGTTTCTTACTGTTTTACATGGTCGATGAGTTGGTGACAACCGGCGACACGCTGATGGGGAACTCACTGGAACTCACTGCTGTTGCTAAGGCCGGTCTTATTTATACGACAGCTCTGACAAAGAGAATTGGGTCATGCACGTGTCGAGGGACACCGGACACTGGCGACAGTCTGCCGCTTCCAATCTATCTTTAGAAGTTACTTTGTAAATCTCTCTCTGGCTCTTAACTCAGCTTTTAATCTATTATATATTTTTATTTATTCATCCTCAGTACATTACATATGGGGATACAAGGACACACGTCAATTATGCATATAATTAGTTATAGTTTATAATTAGTTCTATATACAACATGACAATTTTGTTATACGTATTACATAATATAGGGTTATTGGTTTAAATTATCATATATATATATATATATATATATATGTTTTTTTTTGCTTATCCCTAGTACACGTGGTACAGGCCATGGTAATTATGCTGGGTAGTTAGCGACTGCTTTTTTACTGTAAGCGCACCACATGTCTACACATGTGAAAAGCAGTTCGACTTTGCACTTACAAATGTGCCAGAGCCCCGTTTGGTTACTTGCACTCGCTGGTGGGGTTGGACTTTTGCAAGAATAAATACAATGAGTAGTGATATTCTGCCAATATTATTTCATATTGAGGCAATTATTAGCAAATTATAATTTCAAATTCCATCTTTCGATACATTTTTGTAATATTATTAACTTTTTAGATTATTCTTCTATATTATCAAATAGATTTTCTACAATTGCAATGTGACATAAATTATTAGATGGCTTGGCTCATCAGTAGTGAACTCCATCAAGGGACTTTGTTATTAAAATAATGTGTCAATATAAAGTGTAAATTTAAGAGATCGATCCACTAACCTGATCCCAGTACAATATCAGTTATAATATATATTTACAATTGTATGTATTTTTTCTACTGTCCTCAAAGCTTATGTCCATAGTTCATCTAAAATACCCATTCCAAGAGTCTAGCATCAGTATCACTATAAAAGGAAACCGAAAAATGCAATATAACAGCGGTATGATAGATTAAACTGGCGAAATCGCTGGGAGGGTTCACCACTGATGAGCCAGGCCCTCCCATTAATTTTTCATTGCAGTAAAGGCAGTAGAAATTATTTAATTTTTAAAAGAATCATACTACGCGTCTATAATAGTTTCGAATATTCACAACAGATGGCGCACATCATAATATAATTTGACTTTTGTATTATTTTTTCACAAAGTGTACAATGTTGGCTGAAAGGTACAAGAACCTATATATACATATTTTAATCGAAATCCATTTTTTAAAAAAAGTTATATTAACCATTTTTAAAAATAATTCTTACAATTGAAAACCTGTTATATAGGGAGGGAAGGCCCAATTTTTGATTTCTAAAATATTTCGTTTGCTCGAGGGAAATAACTACTTTTGAAAACTTTTAATAACTTGGAATTAATTCGTTTTTAAATCCCGTATTTGACTTTAAACTTAAATTTGTTTGTTAAAGTATATATATTTATTTATAGAAATATTTTATTTAGTATTCATCTCTCTCTCTAAAAAAACGACATTTATAAATCTTACTATGTGTTTTTTCAAACATGACCAATACCTATGGGGATTGATTATATCCTTCTATAGAGTTTAAACCATGTTTGATGATTTTAGCTAAGGGGTGAACCTCTCCATTACATTTTTGGAATCATTAGATAATGAATTTTATAACTTCTTATTAAATAAAAAAAATCGAATTGTTCGGATAAAAGAAAGAAACGTAGAAACTTCTAATAAAACAAAGATTCTTTAATATCTGACAAAAAATAACTTAATATGGTTGTAAAGGGGAACCTACATCCAGAAGCTATATGTACAGGCTAAAGGGTTAGAATTATGTACATAAGACCCTCAACCTACAACGAACATACCTTAAAACATATTTCCCTGACTTGGCATATAACAGGTTAATATATATAATCAAGAAAATTCAACCACGAACGTGTTTCGGACTTTTGGCCCTCGTCAGCGTGGCACAGGCTGTATCTCAACCAGAAAGCTTCCTGGACCAGAATTTTGGTCGTATAGTCGTAGAGCCTGTAAAATACTCATTACTCTAATAAACTATAAAGTTAAATATTTAAGAAAATTCGCTGATAGAAGAGTGTTTCTTTTTAATAAGAAATTTTCTTAAAAAATAGTTTTTTATTCGTAATTTTTTTACAGAAGGGATTATAATATTAACAAACTAGAAATGTACAAAAATAAAAACGATATTCTTGAATGCATTACGAAGCAATACGCACCAACGACCGCAAGTCTCTCTTATGCCAACACATCACAGAATTTCGCCACTCGTTCAATTTGGACAGCGCTGTATGCGTTTACAAGGGCGTCGGGAACAAGTATCAGCGCCTAGTCCTTGAATCTTTGGTCTCGCACTGCACGCCCAGTTTTAACCGAAAAATCGACCTCCCACCCCAATACTCCGTGTTTTACCTCGCCAATCCCCCCAGCTGAACTATTTACCTACTGTATTGGGCTATCTTTCATATCCATAGTTTTAAAATATTTCTAAGTTGTAACCTGAAGAAGGGCATTCTTGCCTGAAAGCTTGTGTTTTTACCATTAAAAGAAAATCACCACGTTTTTATCGCCTTCATTTCAAAGCAATAATAATCCTTCGAAGACCATTTCACAGATCTACATTTATCCCTTCTTCCAATAGCTAAGCTCAGCAATCATTCTCTCCTGCAGCTATGGTATTGAAAAGATCAGTAGAACTCTCAAGAAATATAACATCAAAACTATATATACCAGACACCATCGAATTTAGCAACTCTTCTACGCCATTCTGATACCAAACATAAACAAAACAAGAATCTGAAATCGAATCTCAATTACAGAATTCCACGTCATTCATGCCCATCCACATTCAAAGAAGAGAGAGGATAAACTATAGAGGAGAGAACCAATCAACATCGGACAGCTCTCAAAAGTAGTAGACCTCACACTAAAATAGGACCACCTATCAAACTTCGACTCAACTGATATAGAGTATACCAGGATATTAAAGACAAACACTCTAGACTTTTTCTAGAAAGCTGGGCCTCAATAGAAGACAACAACAGTATAAACATTAAAATATACATTCTTCAAGTATAACTCCAATATAAATCATTATACTTCTTCATTATCTGTGATAATGTATTCATATGTCTACATAACTTAGCACTGTATCTTGGTTGGACTTTAATTCAGAAATATACGAGGGCCATCCAATAAATAAGTTTCCCTATTTTTTTTTCTGCGAACGAAACGTTGTAAAAATTAGTTAGTATGGAAGAAATGGTCACTAGGATGCGTTGGAAGCTGGTGACCTTCAAAATCACGCTACTAGTAAGCGCAAGTCCGTAGCGCTTCAGTTTCCATGGAGCTACCACTTGTGAACGTGTCCACTTGCGAACTCCGTTCTGTAATTCGTTTTTTCACGGCGAAAAATGAAACTGCGGTCAATATTCATCGCAATTTAGGTGTCAGTGTATGGTGAAGAATGTATGAGCATCCAAATGGTTCGCCGATGGCGTTCGGTGTTCTTAGAAGGACGGCAAAACGTGCATGATGACGAGCGAAGCGGCAGGCCCGTTACTGCTACGGACAATGCAGCCGTTACTGCTGTTCGGAATGTGGTGGAAGCAGATCGCCGCGTCACCATTGACGAAATAATAATTCGACTGCCTCCTGGAATCGAAATTGGACGCTCTTCGATTAGAACAATCATGTCAGATGTTTTGAATTTTCGCAAAGTCTGCGCAAGATGGGTCCCGCGTTTGCTCTTGGAAAATCACAAGCAACAACGGATGGAGGCAGCCCGAGCTTTCCTGGAAATGCATCGAAGAGATGGAGATCAACTGTTTTCCCGTATTGTCACTGGAGATGAAAGCTGGGTGCATCATTCAACTCCAGAAAAAAAACGACAAAGCATGGTGTGGAAGAAGCCTGAGGAAAGTGCACCAAAAAAGGCGAAGGTCCCAATCTCTGCAGGCAAAGTTATGGCTATGGAAAACTTCAAATGGGAAATTTTCACACATCCACCTTATTCTCCGGAACTTGCCCCAAGCGACTTACATCTTTTTCCAGCACTCAAGTGGCACCTTGGAGGCAAGCACTTTGCGAATGATGACGAAGTGCAGGCGGAGGCGAACCACTGGTTACGAAGTCAGGACACAGCTTGGTACAACAGTGGTATCTAAAAATTGCTACAACGGTACCAAAAATGTTTGGACAAAAATGGTGATTATGTAGAAAAGTAGTCTATGAGTTGTATAATGAAAATAAAATAACTGCATAATTGTAAATAATGTTGTTTATTTGTTAAAAAATAGGGAAACTTATTTATTGGATGGCCCCCGTATATGCCTTTTTTCTGATTTATATCACAATTCTCTGATTCATGAAAATATTGTAGCAAAGTATTCATTATTTTATTAACAGAGTATCACTTTTTATGTTTATATATTTGCTACTCTGTAAACTGCCCTCGTTGCTTATCTTTTGTTTCTAGTTCATAGTTTGTTCTTGCCTTAAATAAATTGCTGTGCCATTCTAAGATTTGTGTTTCCTAATTTTCCACGTTTCAGTATAGTATATTTTATTGTTATTCTTGTGTTTTGTTTATATTAAATATTTTGTAGACTTTACATTTATTTTTTTTTATTTTATAGCAGTAGCTAGTATAGTTATATAGAAATATGAACTAACACGCGGCCTCTCAAAACCAGATTTGTTTCCCTCAGGAAGTTTGGCGTGGAGCCACTAGGAATATTGGAAGAATAAATAAATGTAT
>CP092871.1:73848517-73911970 GCA_030710605.1 Cordylochernes scorpioides | reverse complement strand
TGATCCTAAATATGCATTTTCCTATATGTATACCGAGATGAAAATCAACACATACAAACAAAAAAAAATATTTTAAAACCTTACAGATTAATTATAGCAAAATACCGTCACACAATTACAGTATATTCGTTTACAAAAAAAAATGTATTGAAAATAGAGAAATCCATATTTAATTCATTAGATAATAAAAAGGCATATATCGGATTGAATATTTATTTGCCAATATTTCGATACAAATATTTAGATACAAAAATGTAATGCCTTGATAAAGGTTTGGCGTTCAGCCAACCGAAATATTGGCAAATAAATATTTTATTAAATCCAATATATGCCTTTTTATTATCTAAAAAAATTTATAATTTGAATAAATATATTGTCAGAGAAAAATAATGAGTGATAGAAAATAAATCTTAATTCATTTGTGAATACAGCATTGAAGTTACATTAGAAACACTATTGTTTTGAAAATAGAGCAATCCATACTTAATTCATTAGATAATAAAAGGCATATATTGGATTTATATAAATATATATATATGAATATAAAATAATAATATAAATATATAATATAAATATAATATAATAATATAAATATGTCATAATTTGTATATAATTAAATGCAACCCCGACCCACTATGTATATATCATGTATGATTTTCAAAGACTTAATAAAGAACAAGGTAACTGGAGGAAAGAAAGTAACAAAAGATATAGGAAGTAAGACTAAAGCTGGCACGACTATTTTGGCACCCCTGTGTCAACATTGCAGGGGCAGAGACCGGACGTCTCTAGTGACCGCAGAAGTTATTTTAGCCAAGATGCACTCAATACTTCCGGCAAAAACAGGACGTATCTAATATCCGTCGAAGCTATAAGCGTCAAGATACCCAATACTTCCTGACGAAATCGGATATACCAGGCAGGCCATCTTTCATCAAGGAGAGCCGCCGGCCAATTAGGGAGGAACCACTAAGTAGGTCAACCAATAGGAAAACACCATGTGATCATATCTCAACCAATCAGAGAGAAACTGAAGCTTGGTGTTAAATCGAAAAGCAAGAAATGTCAGTTACGCTTTGGCTCCCAAGGAGGTGACATCGGCTCTAGACCTCTCCCCCTCTGCTCATCCCACAGCTAAGTACAATCACCGCCATGTGATCAGTTAATTAATAAGTCAAATCGCTCAGCTCTTATCAAACTTTCTTTCCTCCAACCCGTTGCCTTTATTTTCAAACTCAATCACGTGTCCTGATTATTCCTAACTGTATGCTGCAACTTCCACTCAAACGACTGCGCTTCAATCAAATCTCACCATTCGCATCCAACAACAAGAAATTCCGCAACGATATTGCCACAGAACGGTTAAGTCGACAGGATGAAGATTATGGAACTTAATCAGGATAAAGATTATGGAGCTTAATCAGGATCAAGATGGAAATTAGCCCAGACACCAGCAAATCAAAAGGCAATGACAAAACCAGCGAGAAAGAAGCGGGCAAGAAGAGAGGCGACCAGGCGCCTTCTAGCGGCCATCATATGGCAAATGACCGTGGCCCTCCGACGTGTCAACGCCCCACAAAGTGAGACGGAATTCCGGAGCACCATTCCCCGGGGAGGACGACGGACACAACCCCCGCCAACCCCAGGCGAGTGTCACCAAGACCGGACACCGACCACCGAGGAGTCATCCACCGCCATGCCGTACACAGTCCCCGAAACCAATCCCCGCGACCCGGGACAGCCCAAACGATTCCAAAATGATCTTCCAGTACCGGACTTTACTTCAATTTCGCGGACGGTGCGAGCAGTCCCGAGCCCCAAGCCAACCACTCCAAACCAAGGCGTCCCAAAGGAGACCTGTTGAACTGAGGTAGGCACCCACCCTATGCCGTCAAGGAATTGACTTTGAACTTCTATCTAACCTACCTACCCCTTTAACCATATCTAACCTTTGTACTCAATGAATGCACGCACGGGCTAGACCAAACCTGTCCGAAAGGACTTGCACTGCAATCAAATTTGTCACACAGGACAACCCTTACCTGCATTCATTGACCCCACCACCATGTTTATCACTCAACCCAATTATCAATACTATATGCCCTCAAATACAAGCCACAAAGGCTTCAACCCTCACCATGCCCAAAAAAACGTGTCAGTACAGCCCACACACTTACCACACAAAATCCATGCATGACCATACGCCGCCAAGCCATAAAAATGTACCTCACAACAATCCCACAAACGTATTTAGCAACAATCACGACATTCACGACAACAATACACCGACAACATCCATCCAAAGGACGGTTTTCACGCTAACAAACACGCACAACCCGCCCAACAAGCGCGACACTCGCGCCAAAAGACGACAACCACAAACAAACGCATGCACCGTCGTTAGTAACAATCATCTCGTCTACCCAAAACACTAAAAAATGTTCACCTTAAAAGGTACCATATACTCTAACAATAGAAATTTCGATATATGACTTTAATAAATTTGTTGTTCATAGTGAGAACAGGTAAAATTTTGTACAAACAAGGATTTCGCGTGACACCTTTTCATTCACAATTTTTTTTTTTTTTGATTCGTGTCACAGGTCACCCACAAAACTTTTTCACTTCAGGCCACAGACGCCTTTCACCAAGCCTGTGACACGTCTCTCACTCAAAGCGTGTTCACGTCGTAAGCCTCATTTTTCACTCAATTCCACCCTAATGCCACTGAATAGCATTTTTTACTAAAGTCACAACGACCATTCGATTTAATAAATGGATACAACGTCCGGATTTTCAAAATACAAATAATGCCGAAATTACACCAACTTATCTCTTCACAATGTATTGGCAGACCACAACACATGACACAAGACATCGTCAAACAAGTAAAACCCACAAACAAAACAAAATTTCATACACCAAACATATCACACACGCAACGCAACCAATGCCGAAAGTAAAAGATTCAATTATAAAAGACAATTAGGCCGACAGGAAACGTAGAAGCAAGGCAGATGTCTTCCCGCGAAGAATAAGGACGTCGCCGTGACTCCAATTACGCAAATAGTGGGTGGATAAGTTTAGACCGGACCTCGCGTACCCGACACACCCCACTTCCGTATCTCTAATTACAATGAGAAGATCCCCTATTGAGGTCAACTGGGAACCTCGCTACGCCACCGATTTTGATTCCAGTTCGAGTCTACATATCGATTTTTATCACCCAATTACACGTCCACGAAACAACACCTAGAACTAGCTCACACATCTCTTACACAACCGACTTCTAACATTTTTCACAACACACACACAAAGACAAAAAATTACACATAAAGGTTATATAGATTTCCATGTCTCCTGTACACACAGCATAAACGCACTTGAGGGCTAGAATCACGTTTTTCACCTAAGTGTCACTACAGATGAGACAAAAAATTTATAGGGCATAATTGAGCAAGTAAAACATTTATAGGGCAAAATGGAGCAACCAATACATGTAGATCAAGGCATGAAGATACCAAAGGGTTCCAACCAATACACCTTATTTTTCATATCAATCATTTTCATTATTTTCTCTCAATTAAAATTTAAATATTTAATCAATTTAGCAATTTATTCAACTTATTATCAATTTTAATCATTAACTATCATTTTATTTACCAATTAGTTTATATTATCATTTTCATTTATCAATTATCATTCTATTTACCACTTGACTTATATTGCCACAACTCAATTATCAACGAAAACTCACTGACTTTCGATTAAACTAAAAACATTAAATCACCCTTTGTTGTTGAAATCTTTTTATTTTTCATTTTTCTTTTTTCCAAGCACTCTACTTTGATTTCGCTCAAAAAACTTTTATTTTATTTTTATTTTTGATTTCTCAAAAGACCTAATAGAATTCCCTCGGTCTCCATTCCCAATTCCGAGCTAGAATATAATTAGGCATTTTTCCTTTTTTTTCTCACCACGCACCAAGCATTCACTTTGATTTCTTCCAACTTTTTATTTTTATTTTACTTTGATTTCTCAAAAGACCTTATGAAATTTCCTCGAATTCCTTTCCAAAATTCAAGCAAAAAAGTAATTAGGCATTTTTCCTTTTTTTCTCACCACGCACCAAGCATTCACTTTGATTTCTTCCAACTTTTTATTTTTTTTATTTTTGATTTCTCAAAAGACCTAATAGAATTCCTTCGATTTCATTCCCAATTTCGAGCTAGAATATGGTTAGGCATTTTTCTTTTTTTTTTTTCTCACCATTCAACCAAACACATTCAATTTTGATTTCATTCAACTATTTTTATATTATTTTTATTTTGATTTCAAAGCCTAAATAGAACCCCCTCGAATTCATTTCTTAACTCGAGTAGAATTCGTTTAGGCGCATTTTCTTTTCTTTTAATCCACTATGTACCATAACATTCCTTGATTTCTTACAATTAAAAATTTTTGATTTCTATTAATTATACTCAACCTATCTCATCAACACCATTCTATTTTACTTTTATATTACCAGCAATGTTTGTATATAGCCCTTCCATACCCACAACTAATTTTCCCACAAAATTATTTTTCACTTTACAGAATTCTCTCAGGCTAACCCCTTCTTGAATTCTTCACATGTAGGGGGCGCATCTGTCATAATTTGTATATAATTAAATGCAACCCCGACCCACTATGTATATATCATGTATGATTTTCAAAGACTTAATAAAGAACAAGGTAACTGGAGGAAAGAAAGTAACAAAAGATATAGGAAGTAAGACTAAAGCTGGCACGACTATTTTGGCACCCCTGTGTCAACATTGCAGGGGCAGAGACCGGACGTCTCTAGTGACCGCAGAAGTTATTTTAGCCAAGATGCACTCAATACTTCCGGCAAAAACAGGACGTATCTAATATCCGTCGAAGCTATAAGCGTCAAGATACCCAATACTTCCTGACGAAATCGGATATACCAGGCAGGCCATCTTTCATCAAGGAGAGCCGCCGGCCAATTAGGGAGGAACCACTAAGTAGGTCAACCAATAGGAAAACACCATGTGATCATATCTCAACCAATCAGAGAGAAACTGAAGCTTGGTGTTAAATCGAAAAGCAAGAAATGTCAGTTACGCTTTGGCTCCCAAGGAGGTGACATCGGCTCTAGACCTCTCCCCCTCTGCTCATCCCACAGCTAAGTACAATCACCGCCATGTGATCAGTTAACTAATAAGTCAAATCGCTCAGCTCTTATCAAACTTTCTTTCCTCCAACCCGTTGCCTTTATTTTCAAACTCAATCACGTGTCCTGATTATTCCTAACTGTATGCTGCAACTTCCACTCAAACGACTGCGCTTCAATCAAATCTCACCATTCGCATCCAACAACAAGAAATTCCGCAACGATATTGCCACAAATATATAATATAAATATAATATAATAATATAAATATATAATATAAATATAATATAATAATATAAATATATATATAAATATATTAACACAAAGCAATAACGCGCCATCTATACATATGAAATAAAAGGATTTAAAAGCGCGAATGTTTCTTTTATACATAAAACAAACTTCTACTTACATTTAAATGTAATGCTACTGTCCTATAAGCTTATGTCCATAGTTTACTTGAAAACCATTTCTAAGATTCCATCCTTCAGTGTAGCATATAAAAGCAGAATGATCCAATACAGTATTAGAGCTCTGAGAAGCGGTCTGGTGGATTAAATTGGCGAAACCGCTGGGAGGGTTCACCACTGATGAGCCAAGCCCTCCCAATATATTTTACCATCGCAGTAAGGACAGTAGAAGTTTGTTTTATGTATAAAAGAAACATTCGCGCTTTTAAATCCTTTTATTTCATATATATAAATATATGAAAATATTTTATTAAATCCAATATATGCCTTTTATTATCTAAACACTATTGTGTTTACCAGTGTTATATACCTAAATAATATCATATTGCTTTTGAATAAAATTAAAGAAAATATATGTAAAATTGATTTCAAAACGCTAATAAAAATACAATATTTAATAAAAATAATTGTTTATCATTACATTAAATATAGGAGAATTTATAATAAATATATATTTTTAAAAATTTCAAATAACTATAAGCATGTATGCGAAAAAGAACATTAAATTTATAAGCTCTCAACAAGGAGAAATACTAGCTCCTCAGGATCGCACATGTAAATTTTGTTAAACTTTGACCACGTAACTCTATTATCATTTATGTCGTCAGATTCAGTCTTGAAATAGATGCGGGCAGAAAGATTAGTCGTGTGTATGCGACCCAATTTTTAAAGTTTTTTTTTTATTCTATTTAAATATATCTCTTTTCCCTTTCAATATTTCTACATTCCAACAAAGGATATTTTTAAAATACATTTCTTATTTTGAAATTGTTTTCTAATATGGATTTTTTAAATAACATTATTATTTTGTAAAATAAATGCACTTTTGATATTTTAATTGAACTATTTTTAAATATATATATTTTTTATATTCATAATAAATATGTTTTTTTATTGATATGAATAACATTTTAATTTTTTTTTAATGTTTCTATAAGCTTGCTATTCAATAATTAATTATATAACAACTATCTAAATATATGAAAATATAAATATATATAAACTATATATATATATGAAATAAAGTGTTGAATGTTTGGTTGTTGTCGACTTGTAGTATCCTGTCGACTCATGTAATGATTTGTTGAGTTTGATGTCGACTACTGAAATAAGAGTTGAAGTCCTGGTAGCTCTTGTTGTACTGTGTTGACCGAGAGGAACAGTCAGGATGTAGAGTTTTCCAGTACCTCTCTGCACCTTGGAAGACCTTTAAAAGTTCTCACAAAATACAGGCAGTCGTGGTCGAGGCAGAGTGGAAAGTTTGGGATGTCCACACAAAAAACGAAGACACAGTTGCACTAAGAAAGTTCCGTAAACAGATAAAAGTTGAGCCGGGAGCGAAAGATGGAGATAGAAGAGTCCTTACTAGTCTACATGGTGAATGAGGAGGACCTTGGTGACAACCGACGTGAGCTTCGCTGAGGGTGGACTGAACTAAACTGTACTGAACTGTCAAGAGACTGTAAGGTGATGATTTATAGGTTAAAGACGGGGCGCCCTTATGTGACAGGGGCGTTTGAGAAAGGGCGCCTTTACCTGTCCAGGTGTGAGAGGGGTCTCTGCATTCCACCACATGTGACAGTGTGGGTGGCCTGTCGTGGGAATTGTGAATCTACTTGATTTATGACCTCCATCTTTAGACTTTGTTGTTTTGGCAATACTAGGCTCGATCTCTGCTTTAGCTCAACTTTTAAATCTATTACAGATTTTATTTATTTATCCACTTCGTACAAATAACATTACATAGGTGATGCAATGACACAGATTAATCATGCGCATAATTATTTATAGATGTGTTTCTATATACAACATGGCAATCTTATTACAAGTTATATAGACAGTATGGGGTTGTTGGTTTAAATTACCATAGATGGGCCCCGGGAGTGAAAGGGTTTATCCGGGTTTAGGCGGGTAAAGCCTCTCTAACACAGGTAAGTAATTAAAATTTCTTTTAATTAATTTAAACTGTGAGGGTTAAAAAGGCTATAACAATATGATATTTGTTCGATATATAAAAGTGAAATAAAAATGACATTTTGTTTGATTAACAAAAAAGATGATTAAAATAAAATGATGACATAAAAATTCACATTCTAAGAGAATATTGGTGGGCGTTGGACAGGGTTAGTAGTTAAAGAATAAGCAATTGTGAGATTTACACATGCAATCAAATACTTAGGTCCAGGTGCAAAGCGAGGATATGGACTTGAGCGTCTTCCTTGGCAATGTTTCACTTGCGATCCTATATAAGGGTTACAGTGTTTTGTCACAATTTTAGGATTATTGGGTTAAAAGTTGTTGAAGAAAAGTTGCTTATTAATATGATTGAGAAAGGAGTGAAATAGAGCCATGCGATAAGTAGAATTGTAGCGACAGTAGGTGATCTGACTTGACTCGAAATCAAAGGTTGAATGTGGTCCGCTAGAGCTGAAAAAAAAAAAAGTTGAAAGTTGAAAAAAGTGAACGCTTTGTGTATGCGTTGGTGATTTGCTCTGCGGATGAAATGAAATAAACTCTTGAAGCTTGTTCAGACCAGAAGTTTGGATTTGTAAGTCTGGGGAACTGTGTTCAAGGCGTTTGTTGAATTACGAAATCAAAAAATAAATTGTCAAACAGTGCTGTCGTTTTTCTACATTGACGTGACGCAATGACTGAAAAGATAGTGATGAAAAATATAGGGGATTGGTTAAAGAATATGATTGTTGAAAACGATTGTTGTAGATGCCCGATAGTGGATGATAAACTTTGTCAGATAATAAAGGTATTTAAACAAATAAAATATAGTGAATAGAAATATAGAAATATGATTGCGGGTACAAAAAGTGTAAGTGGACAAAATTAAACCTGTAATATATAAAATATATAATAAATAATAAAATAAAAATAATTTTTGAAACAATTAGATGTTTTACAATACTAAAATAATATCATGAAAAATAAAAGTAAATTTGATTAAAGGTTTTTTTTTTTTTTTTATGTTGGATTAAAAAATTTGTTTATATAATTGAAAGGTAAGAATAAGAATAATTATTCAAGATTTTATACAAAATTTATAATATAATTGAAGGTTATTAATGATTGGATAATTTTTAAGTAGTGTCAAATTGAACAAAAATTGTCTCTTTTGACGAAAAGTTACAGTTGTGGTGTGTGACTAGATTATATCCCTTTGGTAACATCGGTGTTTCTATGACTCTGAAACTGGGAATACGTGAAATGATCTTTTCGTTTGTCCTCAATGCTGGTATGTAGAGAATGATTTCTCTTTCGCGTTAGAAAGTCTATATAAGACTTAACCAAATTGTTTTAATTGGTGTTATCAATTAACATGTAAAATGTTTAATGTATGTTGTGTTGTGATATCTCGTTGGTGAGATTTGTGAGATTCTCGAGGAAATCTAAATGAGTAGTGTGACACATGTGTTCAAACTGGCGTCATGAAGCTAGCGGTCAAGAAGATCTGCCTTGAGGGGGAAGAGAGGGCATGTCAAGGGGAGTGACGTCAAAAAGGGAGTCCACTTCCTTTTTTTCACGGAAATTCTATTTTTGGGGTGGTCACACGTGCGGGGTGTTTATTTTCTGTCTTACTTGAAACTGACTTTCTCTCTCTTCTTTTGTTGAAGTTTGGCAATTTTCTTGCCTATTTGAAAATATAGTTTTCTCGATGTTCGTAAGTGTTGTGTCTCGAAATCAGTTTAGACTTAGTAAAATTGTTATACGATGATTTCAGGCTTAGATGTGTGGTGAAAGTGTGACTTTCGACGTGTACACGCTTTGGGGTGAATTGTGGTGTCACAGGCGTGAAGGGCGTCTTTGGCCTGAAAAGTGAAAATGTTTTGTGTGGTGGCACTGTGACACGAAGTGAGAAATGTGAATAAAAAGGTGTCACGTGAAGTCTTCGTTTGGTACAAATCTAACCTGTTTCACCACGAATAACAAATTTAATAAAGTCATGGGTGGTTGTTGTATGAAACACATCGAGAGAATATTTGACTGTTAGTGGATGTGGCACGCTTAATGTGAAATTATTTTATTGTGGCGACGATATAGAGCTAAGTGGAGCTCGAAATTGGATTTGTTGTGAGTCGCGCGTTATTAATTGTTGCCAATTGGAGAGAGTGATGTGTGAGGGTGTTGTAAGGTTTGTTGAAAGAAATGTACTGATAACCAACTATGCATGTAAAAAGGAAAAGACGAGGGAGTGTATTTATCCTCGAATATTAACGATTGTAATCGTTTTGGAAGGCTGTGACTTAAATTAGCTACTGGCGGTGAAGTGGTGTGAATCTTTATTCCTAACTTGTTTTGGGAAAGATAGTTGTTTTCCCTAGTGGTGTTTTTGAAGATATTGTATCTTCCGATTTTTGCAATTAAAAAAAATGCGTTTCACCTATGTTAATTTATATTTAAAATTTGAATATACTTTTTAAATTGTTGATTATGATAATTAAATGATTCTTATAAAAGGGCAATGTCGTGAGAGTTACACACAATTTGAATTGGACGCTTACTTAAAATGGTGAACATTACCAAATTTTAAGAATTGATAAAGATATTGGTCTTTTGGTATATAAAGATAACTAATAAGTAAAACAAAAATAAGTTGGGAATTATGATGAATGAGATTTTTAAAAAAAATAATAATAATGATTTTTTTTTTTTCAAGTCGTAGCTTTGGATAATGCCATTTTAGGTAAATTTAGGAAAGGCATGTAAGATTAGTAAATTAGTAAAAATGCGTGATGGGCGAATTTTTTTTTTTTTTAAGTAAAATTGAGAGTAATAACTTGAAATTTATAATCTGATTAAAAATTAAAGTAAATTTGATCAATGAAAATGTGAAAGTTTTAAAAATTGAATTAAAAAATGGTATAAAAAAGGTAAAAATTGATTTTAAAATGCTTAAAGTGAAAATATAAGTACAAAATTTATAGGGAATCAAGTTGTGAACTTGAGGATAAAGTTAAGGTAGGTTTTTAAAAACTTACAGTTGTGTGATAAAAGTTCAGTCAGGAAACTTGATCTTGGCTTGCATTCCTGCTGACGTTGAAGACGCTCCATGTAGAGCTTGTAGACGCTTGTAGCATCTGTGAAGTTGATTGTGGCTTGTTGCCTTGAGCATTGTCTCGACGATGTCAAGTCGAAGGTGTGGAACTTGTCACAGGGTTTGGGCCACATCGCTGCTCGGTTTCCATGACTTGCGGGAATATCGGGGCTGTCGTTGGCGTGGTCAGCTTGCTCCTGGCGTTGGCGATCGGTTAGCGGGTATGCGGAAGTCCGTTGGGGCGGCGTTTCTTCCGTAAATATCGTCTCTTGTTGGGGGGGGGGGAGAGATTGCTTGGTTGTTTCGTTGGAATGGTCGGTTTGTTCCTCCATCTTTGCCGTTCTCGCTTCTTATCTGAACAGTCTTCTTACCTCTTCGTTGTGTCATCCTTCGTTTTGGTCATCCTGTCGGCTTCTGAAATAAAGTGTTGAATGTTTGGTTGTTGTCGACTTGTAGTATCCTGTCGACTCATGTAATGATTTGTTGAGTTTGATGTCGACTACTGAAATAAGAGTTGAAGTCCTGGTAGCTCTTGTTGTACTGTGTTGACCGAGAGGAACAGTCAGGATGTAGAGTTTTCCAGTACCTCTCTGCACCTTGGAAGACCTTTAAAAGTTCTCACAAAATACAGGCAGTCGTGGTCGAGGCAGAGTGGAAAGTTTGGGATGTCCACACAAAAAACGAAGACACAGTTGCACTAAGAAAGTTCCGTAAACAGATAAAAGTTGAGCCGGGAGCGAAAGATGGAGATAGAAGAGTCCTTACTAGTCTACATGGTGAATGAGGAGGACCTTGGTGACAACCGACGTGAGCTTCGCTGAGGGTGAACTAAACTAAACTGTACTGAACTGTCAAGAGACTGTAAGGTGATGATTTATAGGTTAAAGACGGGGCGACCTTATGTGACAGGGGCGTTTGAGAAAGGGCGCCTTTACCTGTCCAGGTGTGAGAGGGGTCTCTGCATTCCACCACATGTGACAGTGTGGGTGGCCTGTCGTGGGAATTGTGAATCTACTTGATTTATGACCTCCATCTTTAGACTTTGTTGTTTTGGCAATACTATGCTCGATCTCTGCTTTAGCTCAACTTTTAAATCTATTACAGATTTTATTTATTTATCCACTTTGTACAAATAACATTACATAGGTGATGCAATGACACAGATTAATCATGCGCATAATTATTTATAGATGTATTTCTATATACAACATGGCAATCTTATTACAAGTTATATAGACAGTATGAGGTTGTTGGTTTAAATTACCATATATATTTAATTAAAAAGGCATATATTGGATCAAAATATCATTTATTTTACCAATATTTCAGTTGGCTGAACGCCAACCTTTATGAAGGTGTTATAACATTTTAAAGTATGTCAACAACAACGTTTGTGGCGCTGAGCTAACATTAATATGTTATAATACCTTGATAAAGGTTGGCGTTCAGCCAAGTGATATATTGGTAAAATAAATGATATTTTGATCCAATATATGCCTTTTTATTTAAAAATTATTTTCAACCGATGAAACAATTTATTTAAATACTAGTAGAAAAGCCCGTCCAAGGACGGGATCGGCTAGAGCAGGTGGATTGAGAGGTTTGAATCGGTTCAAGTTCGACTTTTCCTTTGGAACAGCATTTATGAAAAGTTTTACTGTATGTCGTTTGTTCCAATTCGAAATACTTTGCTCTACATTTTGGGCAAACTTGATCAAGTTGGCCACAAAAGTGCAGGGGAATTTGATCTTCCTCGAAACATGTCCCTGTTGGCAAAGGTAGATTATCTCCCTGTCGAATTCTTTGCATCCTCAGCCTACTGTTTTCCCTTTGAAGGGCTCTTTGATTTTCGCTCATATTCATTCGGTATTGCCGTTGTTGTTCATTATGCCATTCTCTTACGGGTGAATTTAAATGTCTTTGTCGCTGCTGTTCTCAATACGACGTTGCTTTGCTTCGATGGCCTCAACAATAGAAAGGGCTCTTTTAGGAGACATTGTTTATAAAAATAAAATAATCAAGCTAAATTAAAAAATAAAATTATTTAAAAAATATTATTCCTCAAATATTCACCGAATAAATTGCCGACGTAACGTCACACGTCACACGCCACGTCACACAGAATGGACCAATCCTATTCGGCTTCAACGAAGAGACGCTTTATTATCCCGTGCTCAGTCCCATCTCATCACGTAGTCAGTCCCATTTCATCCCGTGCTCAGTCCCATCTCATCCCGTGCTCAGTCCCATCTCATCCCGTGGTCAGTCCAATCTCATCCCTTGCTCAGTCCCATCTCATCCCGTGCTCAGTCCCATCTCATCCCGTGGTCAGTCCCATCTCATCCCGCTGTCATTCCCATCTCATCCCGTGCTCAGTCCCATCTCATCCCTTGGTCAGTCCCATCTCATCCCGTAATCATTCCCATCTCATCCCGTGATCATTCCCATCTCATCCCGTGCTCAGTCCCATCTCATCCCGTGGTCAGTTTCATCTCATCCCGTGCTCAGTCCCATCTCATCCCGTGGTCAGTTTCATCTCATCCCGTGGTCAGTTTCATCTCATCCCGCTGTCAGTCCCATCTCATCCCGTGGTCAGTCCCATCTCATCCCGCTGTCAGTCCCATCTCATTCCGTGGTCAGTCCCATCTCAACCCGAGCTCAGTCCCATCTCATCCCGTGCTCAGTCCCATCTCATCCCGTGCTCAGTCCCATCTCATCCCGTGCTCAGTCCCATCTCATCCCGTGCTCAGTCCCATCTCATCCCGTGATCATTCCCATCTCATCCCGTGATCATTCCCATCTCATCCCGTGCTCAGTCCCATCTCATCCCGTGCTCAGTCCCATCCCATCCCGTGCTCAGTCCCATCTCATCCCGTGCTCAGTCCCATCTCATCCCGCTGTCAGTCCCATCTCATCCCGTGCTCAGTCCCATCTCATCCCGTGCTCAGTCCCATCTCATCCCGTGTTCAGTCCCATCTCATCCCGTGATCATTCATACTTCATCCCGTGATCATTCCCATCTCATCCCGTGCTCAGTCCCATCTCATCCCGTGCTCAGTCCCATCTCATCCCGTGATCATTCCCATCTCATCCCGTGATCAATCCCATCTCATCCCGTGCTCAGTCCCATCTCATCCCGTGGTCAGTTTCATCTCATCCCGTGGTCAGTTTCATCTCATCCCGTGGTCAGTCCCATCTCATCCCTTGCTCAGTCTCATCTCATCCCGTGCTCAGTCCCATCTCATCCCGTGATCATTCATACTTCATCCCGTGATCATTCCCATCTCATCCCGTGCTCAGTCCCATCTCATCCCGTGCTCAGTCTCATCTCATCCCGTGCCAAGTCCCATCCCATCCCGTGCTCATTCCCATCTCATCCCGTGATCATTCCCATCTCATCCCGTGCTCAGTCCCATCTCATCCCGTGCTCAGTCCCATCCCATCCCGTGCTCAGTCCCATCTCATCCCGTGCTCAGTCCCATCTCATCCCGCTGTCAGTCCCATCTCATCCCGTGCTCAGTCCCATCTCATCCCGTGCTCAGTCCCATCTCATCCCGTGTTCAGTCCCATCTCATCCCGTGATCATTCATACTTCATCCCGTGATCATTCCCATCTCATCCCGTGCTCAGTCCCATCTCATCCCGTGCTCAGTCTCATCTCATCCCGTGCCAAGTCCCATCTTATCCCGTGCTCATTCCCATCTCATCCCGCGATCATTCCCATCTCATCCCGTGCTCAGTCCCATCTCATCCCGTGCTCAGTCCCATCTAATCCCGTGCTCAGTCCCATCTCAACCCGTGGTCAGTCCCATCTCATCTCGTGGTCAGCACCATCTCATCCCGTGGTCAGTCCCATCTCATCCCGTGCTCAGTCCCATCCCATCCCGTGCTCAGCCCCATCTCATCCCGTGCTCAGTCCCATCTCATCCCGTGCTCAGTCCCATCTCATCCCGTGCTCAGTCCCATCTCATCCCGTGTTCAGTCCCATCTCATCCCGTGCTCAGTCCCATCTCATCCCGTGTTCAGTCCCATCTCATCCCGTGATCATTCCCATCTCATCCCGTGATCATTCCCATCTCATCCCGTGCTCAGTCCCATCTCATCCCTTGCTCAGTCTCATCTCATCCCGTGCTCAGTCCCATCTCATCCCGTGGTCAGTCCCATCTCATCACGCTGTCAGTCCCATCTCATCCCGTGCTCAGTCCCATCTCATCCCGCTGTCAGTCCCATCTCATCCCGTGCCAAGTCCCATCTTATCCCGTGCTCATTCCCATTTCATCCCGTGATCATTCCCATCTCATCCCGTGCTCAGTCCCATCTCATCCCGTGCTCAGTCCCATCTCATCCCGTGCTCAGTCCCATCTCATCCCGTGCTCAGTCCCATCTCAACCCGTGGTCAGTACCATCTCATCTCGTGGTCAGTCCCATCTCATCCCGTGCTCAGTCCCATCCCATCCCGTGCTCAGCCCCATCTCATCCCGTGCTCAGTCCCATCTCATCCCGTGCTCAGTCCCATCTCATCCCGTGCTCAGTCCCATCTCATCCCGTGTTCAGTCCCATCTCATCCCGTGCTCAGTCCCATCTCATCCCGTGTTCAGTCCCATCTCATCCCGTGATCATTCCCATCTCATCCCGTGATCATTCCCATCTCATCCCGTGCTCAGTCCCATCTCATCCCTTGCTCAGTCTCATCTCATCCCGTGCTCAGTCCCATCTCATCCCGTGGTCAGTCCCATCTCATCACGCTGTCAGTCCCATCTCATCCCGTGCTCAGTCCCATCTCATCCCGCTGTCAGTCCCATCTCATCCCGTGCCAAGTCCCATCTTATCCCGTGCTCATTCCCATCTCATCCCGTGATCATTCCCATCTCATCCCGTGCTCAGTCCCATCTCATCCCGTGCTCAGTCCCATCTCAACCCGTGGTCAGTCCCATCTCATCCCGTGGTCAGTTTCATCTCATCCCGTGGTCAGTCCCATCTCATCCCTTGCTCAGTCTCATCTCATCCCGTGCTCAGTCCCATCTCATCCCGTGATCATTCATACTTCATCCCGTGATCATTCCCATCTCATCCCGTGCTCAGTCCCATCTCATCCCGTGCTCAGTCTCATCTCATCCCGTGCCAAGTCCCATCCCATCCCGTGCTCATTCCCATCTCATCCCGTGATCATTCCCATCTCATCCCGTGCTCAGTCCCATCTCATCCCGTGCTCAGTCCCATCCCATCTCGTGCTCAGTCCCATCTCATCCCGTGCTCAGTCCCATCTCATCCCGCTGTCAGTCCCATCTCATCCCGTGCTCAGTCCCATCTCATCCCGTGCTCAGTCCCATCTCATCCCGTGTTCAGTCCCATCTCATCCCGTGATCATTCATACTTCATCCCGTGATCATTCCCATCTCATCCCGTGCTCAGTCCCATCTCATCCCGTGCTCAGTCTCATCTCATCCCGTGCCAAGTCCCATCTTATCCCGTGCTCATTCCCATCTCATCCCGCGATCATTCCCATCTCATCCCGTGCTCAGTCCCATCTCATCCCGTGCTCAGTCCCATCTAATCCCGTGCTCAGTCCCATCTCAACCCGTGGTCAGTCCCATCTCATCTCGTGGTCAGTACCATCTCATCCCGTGGTCAGTCCCATCTCATCCCGTGCTCAGTCCCATCCCATCCCGTGCTCAGCCCCATCTCATCCCGTGCTCAGTCCCATCTCATCCCGTGATCATTCCCATCTCATCCCGTGATCATTCCCATCTCATCCCGTGCTCAGTCCCATCTCATCCCTTGCTCAGTCTCATCTCATCCCGTGCTCAGTCCCATCTCATCCCGTGGTCAGTCCCATCTCATCACGCTGTCAGTCCCATCTCATCCCGTGCTCAGTCCCATCTCATCCCGCTGTCAGTCCCATCTCATCCCGTGCCAAGTCCCATATTATCCCGTGCTCATTCCCATCTCATCCCGTGATCATTCCCATCTCATCCCGTGCTCAGTCCCATCTCATCCCGTGCTCAGTCCCATCTCATCCCGTGCTCAGTCCCATCTCAACCCGTGGTCAGTCCCATCTCATCCCGTGGTCAGTACCATCTCATCCCGTGGTCAGTCCCATCTCATCCCGTGCTCAGTCCCATCTCATCCCGTGCTCAGTCCCATCCCATCCCGTGCTCAGCCCCATCTCATCCCGTGCTCAGTCCCATCTCATCCCGTGCTCACTCCCATCTCATCCCGTGCTCAGTTCCATCTCATCCCGTGTTCAGTCCCATCTCATCCCGTGCTCAGTCCCATCTCATCCCGTGTTCAGTCCCTTCTCATCCCGTGATCATTCCCATCTCATCCCGTGATCATTCCCATCTCATCCCATGATCATTCCCATCTCATCCCGTGCTCAGTCCCATCTCATCCCGTGGTCAGTTTCATCTCATCCCGTGCTCAGTCCCATCTCATCCCATGGTCAGTTTCATCTCATCCCGTGGTCAGTTTCATCTCATCCCGTGGTCAGTCCCATCTCATCCTTTGCTCAGTCCCATCTCATCCCGTGCTCAGTCCCATCTCATCCCGCTGTCAGTCCCATCTCATCCCGTGCTCAGTCCCATCTCATCCCGCTGTCAGACCCATCTCATCCCGTGCTCTGTCCCATCTCATCCCGTGCTCATTCCCATCTTATCCCGTGATCATTCCCATCTCATCCCGTGGTCAGTCCCATCTCATCCCGTGCTCAGTCCCATCTCATCCCGTGCTCAGTCCCATCCCATCCCGTGCTCAGCCCCATCTCATCCCGTGCTCAGTCCCATCTCATCCCGTGCTCAGTCCCATCTCATCCCGTGTTCAGTCCCATCTCATCCCGTGCTCAGTCCCATCTCATCCCGTGTTCAGTCCCATCTCATCCCGTGATCATTCCCATCTCATCCCGTGATCATTCCCATCTCATCCCGTGCTCAGTCCCATCTCATCCCGTGCTCAGTCCCATCTCAACCCGTGGTCAGTCCCATCTTATCCCGTGGTCAGTCCCATCTCATCCCGTGCTCAGTCCCATCCCATCCCGTGCTCAGCCCCATCTCATCCCGTGCTCAGTCCCATCTCATCCCGCTGTCAGTCCCATCTCATCCCGTGCTCAGTCCCATCTCATCCCTTGCTCAGTCCCATCTCATCCCGTGCTCAGTCCCATCTCATCCCGTGGTTAGGCCCATCTCATCCCGCTGTCAGTCCCATCTCATCCCGTGCTCAGTCCCATCTCATCCCGTGCTCAGTCCCATCTCATCCCGTGGTTAGGCCCATCTCATCCCGCTGTCAGTCCCATCTCATCCCGTGCTCAGTCCCATCTCATCCCGTGCTCAGTCCCATCTCATCCCGCTGTCAGTCCCATCTCATCCCGTGCCAAGTCCCATCTCATCCCGTGCTCAGTCCCATCTCATCCCGTGCTCAGTCCCATCTCATCCCGTGCTCAGTCCCATCTCAACCCGTGGTCAGTCCCATCTCATCCCGTGGTCAGTACCATCTCATCCCGTGGTCAGTCCCATCTCATCCCGTGCTCAGTCCCATCTCATCCCGTGCTCAGGCCCATCCCATCCCGTGCTCAGCCCCATCTCATCCCGTGCTCAGTCCCATCTCATCCCGTGCTCAGTCCCATCTCATCCCGTGCTCAGTTCCATCTCATCCCGTGTTCAGTCCCATCTCATCCCGTGCTCAGTCCCATCTCATCCCGTGTTCAGTCCCTTCTCATCCCGTGATCATTCCCATCTCATCCCGTGATCATTCCCATCTCATCCCGTGCTCAGTCCCATCTCATCCCGTGCTCAGTCCCATCTCAACCCGTGGTCAGTCCCATCTCATCCCGTGGTCAGTCCCATCTCATCCCGTGGTCAGTCCCATCCCATCCCGTGCTCAGCCCCATCTCATCCCTTGCTCAGTCCCATCTCATCCCGTGGTCAGTCCCATCTCATCCCGTGGTCAGTCCCATCTCATCCCGCTGTCAGTCCCATCTCATCCCGTGCTCAGTCCCATCTCATCCCTTGCTCAGTCCCATCTCATCCCGTGCTCAGTCCCATCTCATCCCGTGGTTAGGCCCATCTCATCCCGCTGTTAGTCCCATCCCATCCCGTGCTCAGTCCCATCTCATCCCGTGCTCAGTCCCATCTCATCTCGTGTTCAGTCCCATCTCATCCCGTGATCATTCCCATCTCATCCCGTGATCATTCCCATCTCATCCCGTGCTCAGTCCCATTTCATCCCGTGCTCAGTCCCATCTCATCCCGTGATCATTCCCATCTCATCCCATGATCATTCCCATCTCATCCCGTGCTCAGTCCCATCTCATCCCGTGGTCAGTTTCATCTCATCCCGTGCTCAGTCCCATCTCATCCCATGGTCAGTTTCATCTCATCCCGTGGTCAGTTTCATCTCATCCCGTGGTCAGTCCCATCTCATCCTTTGCTCAGTCCCATCTCATCCCGTGCTCAGTCCCATCTCATCCCGCTGTCAGTCCCATCTCATCCCGTGCTCAGTCCCATCTCATCCCGCTGTCAGACCCATCTCATCCCGTGCTCTGTCCCATCTCATCCCGTGCTCATTCCCATCTTATCCCGTGATCATTCCCATCTCATCCCGTGGTCAGTCCCATCTCATCCCGTGCTCAGTCCCATCTCATCCCGTGCTCAGTCCCATCCCATCCCGTGCTCAGCCCCATCTCATCCCGTGCTCAGTCCCATCTCATCCCGTGCTCAGTCCCATCTCATCCCGTGTTCAGTCCCATCTCATCCCGTGCTCAGTCCCATCTCATCCCGTGTTCAGTCCCATCTCATCCCGTGATCATTCCCATCTCATCCCGTGATCATTCCCATCTCATCCCGTGCTCAGTCCCATCTCATCCCGTGCTCAGTCCCATCTCAACCCGTGGTCAGTCCCATCTCATCCCGTGGTCAGTCCCATCTCATCCCGTGCTCAGTCCCATCCCATCCCGTGCTCAGCCCCATCTCATCCCGTGCTCAGTCCCATCTCATCCCGCTGTCAGTCCCATCTCATCCCGTGCTCAGTCCCATCTCATCCCTTGCTCAGTCCCATCTCATCCCGTGCTCAGTCCCATCTCATCCCGTGGTTAGGCCCATCTCATCCCGCTGTCAGTCCCATCTCATCCCGTGCTCAGTCCCATCTCATCCCGTGCTCAGTCCCATCTCATCCCGTGTTCAGTCCCATCTCATCCCGTGATCATTCCCATCTCATCCCGTGATCATTCCCATCTCATCCCGTGCTCAGTCCCATTTCATCCCGTGCTCAGTCCCATCTCATCCCGTGATCATTCCCATCTCATCCCGTGATCATTCCCATCTCATCCCGTGCTCAGTCCCATCTCATCCCGTGGTCAGTTTCATCTCATCCCGTGCTCAGTCCCATCTCATCCCGTGGTCAGTTTCATCTCATCCCGTGGTCAGTTTAATCTCATCCCGTGCTCAGTCCCATCTCATCCCGCTGTCAGTCCCATCTCATCCCGTGCTCAGTCCCATCTCATCCCGCTGTCAGACCCATCTCATCCCGTGCTCAGTCCCATCTCATCCCGTGCTCATTCCCATCTCATCCCGTGATCATTCCCATCTCATCCCGTGCTCAGTCCCATCTCATCCCGTGCTCAGTCCCATCTCATCCCGTGCTCAGTCCCATCTCAACCCGTGGTCAGTCCCATCTCATCCCGTGCTCAGTCCCATCTCATCCCGTGCTCAGTCCCATCTCAACCCGTGGTCAGTCCCATCTCATCCCGTGGTCAGTACCATCTCATCCCGTGGTCAGTCCCATCTCATCCCGTGCTCAGTCCCATCTCATCCCGTGCTCAGTCCCATCCCATCCCGTGCTCAGCCCCATCTCATCCCGTGCTCAGTCCCATCTCATCCCGTGCTCAGTCCCATCTCATCCCGTGCTCAGTCCCATCTCATCCCGTGTTCAGTCCCATCTCATCCCGTGCTCAGTCCCATCTCATCCCGTGTTCAGTCCCATCTCATCCCGTGATCATTCCCATCTCATCCCGTGCTCAGTCCCATCTCATCCCGGGCTCAGTCCCATCTCAACCCGTGGTCAGTCCCATCTCATCCTGTGGTCAGTCCCATCTCATCCCGTGCTCAGTCCCATCCCATCCCGTGCTCAGCCCCATCTCATCCCGTGCTCAGTCCCATCTCATCCCGCTGTCAGTCCCATCTCATCCCGTGCTCAGTCCCATTCATCCCTTGCTCAGTCCCATCTCATCCCGTGCTCAGTCCCATCTCATCCCGTGTTCAGTCCCATCTCATCCCGTGATCATTCCCATCTCATCCCGTGATCATTCCCATCTCATCCCGTGCTCAGTCCCATCTCATCCCGTGCTCAGTCCCATCTCATCCCGTGCTCAGTCCCATCTCAGCCCGTGGTCAGTACCATCTCATCCCGTGGTCAGTCCCATCTCATCCCGTGCTCAGTCCCATCCCATCCCGTGCTCAGCCCCATCTCATCCCGTGCTCAGTCCCATCTCATCCCGTGCTCAGTCCCATCTCATCCCGTGGTCAGTCCCATCTCATCCCGTGGTCAGTCCCATCTCATCCCGCTGTCAGTCCCATCTCATCCCGTGCTCAGTCCCATCTCATCCCGTGCTCAGTCCCATCTCATCCCGTGATCATTCCCATCTCATCCCGTGATCATTCCCATCTCATCCCGTGCTCAGTCCCATCTCATCCCGTGCTCAGTCCCATCTCAACCCGTGGTCAGTCCCATCTCATCCCGTGGTCAGTCCCATCTCATCCCGTACTCAGTCCCATCCCATCCCGTGCTCAGCCCCATCTCATCCCGTGCTTAGTCCCATCTCATCCCGCTGTCAGTCCCATCTCATCCCGTGCTCAGTCCCATCTCATCCCTTGCTCAGTCCCATCTCATCCCGTGCTCAGTCCCATCTCATCCCGTGGTTAGGCCCATCTCATCCCGCTGTCAGTCCCATCTCATCCCGTGCTCAGTCCCATCTCATCCCGTGCTCAGTCCCATCTCATCCCGTGTTCAGTCCCATCTCATCCCGTGAACATTCCCATCTCATCCCGTGATCATTCCCATCTCATCCCGTGCTCAGTCCCATTTCATCCCGTGCTCAGTCCCATCTCATCCCGTGATCATTCCCATCTCATCCCGTGATCATTCCCATCTCATCCCGTGCTCAGTCCCATCTCATCCCGTGGTCAGTTTCATCTCATCCCGTGCTCAGTCCCATCTCATCCCGTGGTCAGTTTCATCTCATCCCGTGGTCAGTTTCATCTCATCCCGTGGTCAGTCCCATCTCATCCTTTGCTCAGTCCCATCTCATCCCGTGCTCAGTCCCATCTCATCCCGCTGTCAGTCCCATCTCATCCCGTGCTCAGTCCCATCTCATCCCGCTGTCAGACCCATCTCATCCCGTGCTCAGTCCCATCTCATCCCGTGCTCATTCCCATCTCATCCCGTGATCATTCCCATCTCATCCCGTGCTCAGTCCCATCTCATCCCGTGCTCAGTCCCATCTCATCCCGTGCTCAGTCCCATCTCAACCCGTGGTCAGTCCCATCTCATCCCGTGCTCAGTCCCATCTCATCCCGTGCTCAGTCCCATCTCAACCCGTGGTCAGTCCCATCTCATCCCGTGGTCAGTACCATCTCATCCCGTGGTCAGTCCCATCTCATCCCGTGGTCAGTCCCATCTCATCCCGTGCTCAGTCCCATCCCATCCCGTGCTCAGTCCCATCTCATCCCGTGCTCAGTCCCATCTCATCCCGTGTTCAGTCCCATCTCATCCCGTGCTCAGTCCCATCTCATCCCGTGTTCAGTCCCATCTCATCCCGTGATCATTCCCATCTCATCCCGTGCTCAGTCCCATCTCATCCCGGGCTCAGTCCCATCTCAAACCGTGGTCAGTCCCATCTCATCCTGTGGTCAGTCCCATCTCATCCCGTGCTCAGTCCCATCCCATCCCGTGCTCAGCCCCATCTCATCCCGTGCTCAGTCCCATCTCATCCCGCTGTCAGTCCCATCTCATCCCGTGCTCAGTCCCATCTCAGCCCGTGGTCAGTACCATCTCATCCCGTGGTCAGTCCCATCTCATACCGTGCTCAGTCCCATCCCATCCCGTGCTCAGCCCCATCTCATCCCGTGCTCAGTCCCATCTCATCCCGTGCTCAGTCCCATCTCATCCCGTGGTCAGTCCCATCTCATCCCGTGGTCAGTCCCATCTCATCCCGTGGTCAGTCCCATCTCATCCCGCTGTCAGTCCCATCTCATCCCGTGCTCAGTCCCATCTCATCCCGTGCTCAGTCCCATCTCATCCCGTGATCATTTCCATCTCATCCCGTGATCATTCCCATCTCATCCCGTGGTTAGTACCATCTCAGCCGGCCACGTCACTTAAGTGGGGGGGCAAGCCAATCAGGTTTGAACACGTCACACAGAATGGACCAATCCTATTCGGCTTCAACGAACAGACGCTTTATTATATGTGATATTTATTTGGCAATCATCTTTGAATGCAATATGAAATAATATTTTCTTATATTTTTCTTTATAAAAAAAGATACTATTATTTCATATTGCATTCAAAGATGATTGCCAAATAAATATATTTAAATAATTTGTGTTATCTATTGAACGAATATTTTTCTTCATAAAAGAGTTAATGAAAAATGAATAATAACTTTAAAAAATAGCAACAATGGAAAAAATAATGAAAAGTCTATAAATATCAAAAATATATATTTTTTATGGAAAAAAATAACAGAAGTAATAAAATAAAATGAGAGACAATATTCGATATTCACATGAGAATAAATATCGCGTGTTAAAAAACAACAAAGCCGTGGTTATATATCTAAAGAGAGCCTTTCTTTAGATCACAATTACAAGATGGCGTCTGGTCGTTTTTCTTGCCAGACGACCATTATATTGCCCATTAGCTACCTGTCCACATGTCAAAATGTCCACGTATAGCCACCCACAGTTTTCAGACGTGAGGGCAATTTATATTACACTTCCATATTGGTAATAAAAGCCTTTTTAGTCGCCATTTTATGACGAGAATATTATTGGCATCTTTTGGTTCCTTTTCTCTTTCAAAGTATTTACGAGTAAAAGAAAAAAAAGAATAGGGCTATACAATATTAATAATAAGAATAAAAAATGAAAAAAAAAATCAAAATAATATTAATATGCATTTTATAAAATTACATTTTCTCCTATCAAATGTATATATCAATGATTATTTCTATATAGAAAATTTTGTATTTTCTTCTAAGAAAATATATTCCATTTAATTTCCGAATTGATTAATTCGGTGTAAACAATTAGGTTATTAAGGTTTGTTAATATATAAAAATGAAATTTTTTACTATAATATTATTTTTGAAAATAGATATTCCTAAAGATTATATATGAGATAATGGAAATCAAACAAATAAGAAAGAATGGAAAAACATAAGCCGATTAAGTAGTAGTGATTTTTTCCATAAATTTAATTATCTCTAAAATTATTATAGTTCCCTTGTTTCACGTTTTTGTAATTAGACACTAAATAGCACATTAAATTTTGCTAATAGTTTTACAAATTGAAAAATGTATTTTATTTATTTATTTTCCATATTAGAAAGATAAACTTTTTTTGGGTTAATATAAGAGGCTACTCTGTGATTTGTTTATTTTTATTAAATCCTATTTTTGTGTCTCGGAGATTATAATGAATAAACTACCAAATCTAAATATATTTTAAAATTCATTATATTATGATGTATTAGCGTGCCATCTGTTATTAAAATTCGAAACCATTATTTTTTCCATTGCAGTAGGGCACAGTAGAAAGTGTTTTATTTTTAAAAAGAATCATACGCGTCTAAAATAGTTTCGAAAATTCATTATATTTATTTTACTGGTTTGTGTCTAAAAAAACTAAAATATAACTAAAATCTGCTGTTAATTCCCGGTTATTAATTACTAAACGGAGGATTCATTTCCTATATAAAATTAAAATAAGTGATATATGGCAAAATTTATTTAGATCAAAATATAAACTTTCAGCGCCATCTATAGGTATTTATTATTATTATTTAACAGTTGGGAGAGACACGCCATATCCACAATTTGGATAATTGCGTGTATATTTTAAATTATATACAATTAATACAATTGAACATTGGGAATCATGAAAATTAAACGTTCGATGTCAAATTTTGCATATAGTAATTATAAATAGTAGCTTGAAATATTTACAGTCAATACTTTCGCCTCAAAATATACATCCTGCAGAATCTATTAAACTTAATGTATTGGTCTTTATTACAAGCAGCTCTATAGGTATAAAATTGAAAACAATGCGGGTTTTTTTTTTTTGTAATATTTTTAAATTTATATTTTGAAATAAAATTATATACTGATATACACTGAAAGAAAAAGAGTTGAAAATATTTCGAGAGGACCTGACTCAATAATGAGAAATCTCTCTTATTTACATATATCTCATTTTTTAAATTCAAAAAACATTTTTTTTAAGTATTAAAAGTTGCAAAACTTATTTTGTAAAAAAAAAAAAAGAATATACATATAAATGTGTATAAAAGCACACAAAAATATTTTATAAATAAAAATATATAAACAAAATAAAATTGAGTAGTTAAACGATGTTTTGTTTAAATGTCAAACGATCCTTTTTAATATTCTTCTTTTGTTTGTAAAAGTCGTCTGGCAAATTGAAGCGACGTCACTTCCGGCGCTGACTTCCGCCAATCAACGTCGCCATTAGAATCGAAATTTCTGGAAAGTCTTTGAGATCCGTCGTTTGTTTCGAATTTCTCTCTCTCTCTCTCTCTCCATTGACTTCTCTCTCCCTCGGAATATTTTTTATTTTTATAAAAATAAAGGTAAATACACAAGAGGGTCTTTCTATACACTCTTTTTTCACTGTTTTAAACGATATAAACGTATAAAAAGATGATTTTTTTTGGATGTCCCACATTTAATTTTTAAATATATATGTTTTATTTTTGAGAGAATATATATACTAAATTATATCATAAATTATTCTACTATTTGAGAATAAATATTTTACATAAACGATATCAAATAAAGAATACACGCGCATTTTATATAAAACTTATTTATTATTTATTACCAGTTGCAAATAAGCCACGCTATATCCGATCTGGATAATTGCAGGGCGTGAAACTATTTACAATAATTCATATTGTAGTAGAGTAGGTAACAGAATATTCAAGAGAAAATAAGTAATTAACTTATATAAAACTTAGATTTCGTATTTTAGCATTACTATATATTGATTAGCTAAAGCCCACTTCATTATCTTTATACATGAGTGATTCTTCAAAAAAGCTATAATATATATTTAAAGCTATATTAGAAAATATTCGACTTTCGATTAATTTTCAAAGATTTCGTTCGCCCCAGACGTTCGATCAGAATGGATGCCGCAAGAAGTGGCAAAAATACCTAACGCTACCAAATGTATTATCTTCAATGGTGAATCGTTACAGTTGACAGATACAAGTTGGGAAGTCAAGGAGCATGTGGAGAATAAGTATGGGGGAAAGCCACATGAAATTTTTCTCTGAGCGGGGTCTACCCTAGGGATGGTAGTCTTGGTCAGGTTTTGTCTTTCGTTAGTGAATATATATGTACTAGACGAATGGCCCGGGCAACGCCCGGGGTTTACCCGAGTGCGAATATGTCTATTGTCTATTGTCTACACCTTGTATACATCTTGCTTCCTAGGGTTGCCTAGAGTGGCCGCTATAGACAGGGTGGTCTGTATAGGCAGGTGGATGTATCACACAGCTGATAATAGGGTTGCCTAGAGTGGCCGCTATAGACAGGGTGGTCTGTATGGACAGGTGGATGTATCACACAGCTGTAGAGTGGTCGCTATAGACAGGGTGGTCTGTATAGACAGGTGTATGTATCACACTGCTGATAACAGGGTTGCCTAAGGTGACCGCTATAGACAGGGTGGTCTGTATAGACAGGTGGATGTATCACACAGCTGATAACAGGGTTGTCTAGGGTGGCCGCTATAGACAGGTGTATGTATCACACAGCTGATAACAGGGGTTATCTAGAATGGCCGCTATATACAGGGTGGTCTGTATAGACAGGTGGATGTATCACGCTGATAACAGGGTTATCTAGAATGGCCGCTATATACAGGATGGTCTGTATAGACAGGTGGATGTATCACACAGCTGATAACAGGGTTGTCTAGGGTGGTCGCTTTAGACAGGGTGGTCTGTATAGACAGGTGGATGTATCACACGGCTGATGACAGGGTTGTCTAGAGTGGTCGCTATAGACAGGGTGGTCTGTATAGACAGGTGTATGTATCACACAGCTGATAACAGGGTTGTCTGAGGTGACCGCTATAGACAGGGTGGTCTGTATAGACAGGTGGATGTAACACACTGCTGATAACAGGGTTGTCTAGAATGGCCGCTATAGACAGGTGTATGTATCACACAGCTGATAACAGGGTTGTCTAGAGGGGGGCGGGCAGGGAGGTCACGTGTTTGCTGGCAGCCAATGGGCGCACATTCTATCCGTGAGCTTCAGACAGACAGACAGAATAAGGCAAATATATAAGTAGATATATATGTAATTTGAAAAAGGAAAAATAATTTCAGGTTAAAAGGTTTATTTTAATTTTGGATTTGCAAGCTTTCGAGTAAATATACTGCTCTTCAACGGGCTGATACTCTATGTATAATCTCTAAATAATTTTTATACAGAATAATTGAAAACTTTTGTTATTGGCATGTGCGGGCGTACAAAAGACTGTTTACAGCTCTCTCGCGGGCGTGCATCCGATATGTAATATATATATATATATATATATATATATATATATATGTGATGAGGTCTGGTAGCCTCTTGTAGAATCATGTCGACTAAATATGTGATGAGGTATCCAGTCGACTTAATCTGTGGTGTGCGATCCTGTCAACTCTCGCTATGCTGTGTTGACCGAGAGGAACAGTCAGGATGGGGAGTTTTCCAGTACCTCTCTGCACCTTGGAAGACCTTTAACAGTTCTCACAAAGTACAGGCAGTCGTGATCGAGGCAGAGTGGAAAGCTTGGGAATATTCACACAAAAAACGAAGACACAGTTGCACTAAGAAGGTTCCGAGAACAGATAAAAGTTGAGCTAGGAGCGAAAGATGGAGATAGAAGAGTTCTTACTGGGCTACATGGTCGATGAGGTGGATCTGGGGTACAACCGACGAGAGCTCACGCAGATGGTGAAGTGACTGTATTTATAGGTTAAGACGGGGGCCTTATGCGACAGAGGCGTGGATCGTCTGGTGAAATTCTACTGGCGCTGTGGCAGTTTCCATCTTTAGACCTTGTTGTTTTGTGACTTCCATCTATCTCGAATTTAGACGTTTTTGACTTCTATCTCTTTATTTCTTGTTATAAGTTATATACAATTTGGGGTTGTTGGTTTAAATTATCATATATATATACTCAGTAAAACATTATTAAATTATTATTTATAACTCAATTATATATGAATAAATAGTACAAATCTGACATTGTACTGGGATAATGTTCATAAATTTAAAAAAGGCCTCTCTTTATCGTGGAACTGAAAGTTCAGTTCCACGATAAAGATATGCCTTTTTCTCAATTATATACATTATGTTGTATGTTGTGTGAGTACAATGAGTGCAACAATTAAGGGGAATATATACAGTGATAAAGGTTATCACACACACCATTTTCTGAATTGCGGCATTTGTAAAATAAATGGTAAAACTAAATATTTATCCTAAAAAGACTTATCAAATAATAAAATATAATTTTGTTATACATTACAAAAGCATTACCTGTTTCTCGTATTTTAAAATATATTCAGAAATATAAACATGAGAAAGTATATAATCACTTAAGGTAAATAATATTGCTTAGTATTTAGAAGAATATACATACATTTACATAAAAGGGTAGCTAGGCTAAGGAACAAACTAAGGCCATGGTGAAGTAATACATGGTAACCTAATGGAATAGCCATGTTCTGGATGTTTATGGTTAGCTTAGGCCTTAGCAGGGGTCATCATTCATCTGCGCAGGAAGCTTTTTACCCATGGCCTCTAGATCTCACAAATATCATTGTTTATTTGCATAGAGACACACATATTTGCATAAACCATGTAAATCTACAATTATCTGAATTCCCGTGTGAAATGTATTTATATTGTCACTTTTTATATAAAATTTGCATAGGTTGAATTTTATAAAATCTATTTTCCAAACTGCTATGTAAATTCCTTTCACTAATCTTGTATTAGATAATAAAAGGCATA
This sequence comes from Cordylochernes scorpioides, assembly GCA_030710605.1. Lineage (NCBI taxonomy): Eukaryota > Metazoa > Arthropoda > Arachnida > Pseudoscorpiones > Chernetidae > Cordylochernes > Cordylochernes scorpioides. Next base: position 73,882,966 of record CP092871.1, on the reverse strand, counting down.
TATTGGATTTAATAAAATATTTATTTTGCCAATATTTCGGCTTGCTGAACGCCAACCTTTATCGAGGCATTACATTTTTGTATACAAATTGAATGTAAATTATTGGCGTGGAAGGTCAATAAAGTTAATAGAGACAACAGCACCTCGACTAATTGTTTTTATTAGCGCTAATCCGAATACCCGTTGACACAAGAAATATCTGTGACAATATAAATAAAGATATTGAAAACAGAAAAAATAAAATTTAGTGTAAAATTGATTGCTTTCTCTATCCGTCACGTATTGGGCATAGAAATAATTTCAACTTTTTTGACGTGTATGTTTTTTAAATAAACCCATTTTCACTGCTCTTAGTGCAATGATAAAAATATTGGGAGGGCCTGACTCATGATTGGTGAACCCTCCCAGCGGTTTAGCCAGTTTAATCTACCATACCGATGTAATACTCACCACTGATGAGCCAGACCCTCTCATTATTTTATCATTTAGTAAGAACAGTAGAAAACTGTTTTATTTCTAAAGAAAAATACGCGTCAAAAAAGGTTAAAATTCTTATAACAGATGGTGAGCTAATGTATGATGTTGATTTAAATAATTATATTGAATCTTATACAGTTTCTTTATTAACTCTATTGGGGCCATCTATTGCATATAGAATACTAGCCGAATGACCCGGGCAACGCCCGGGGTTTACCCGATTAAATGCTTTTATTAAAATACTATTCGTTACAATTATATATTGGCGCCGTGGATGTCATTCTTGTATAATATATAAATGAGTTTTAAGAATTGTAAAAAAAATTGCATCGGCCGGGAATCGAACCCGGGGCGCCCGCGTGGCAGGCAAGCATTCTACCACTGAACCAAAAGCAAACGGTGACAGAAGTGTCTCGCGCATTGGCGGCACCAAATGATGGGGGGGGGGGGGGGGGGGGGGGGGGGGGGGGGGGGGGGGGGTGGGAGGGGGCAAATGTGGCGTGATCGTAGCCGACCAATAGGAGGGCGCCGGCAAACCGTGACAGAGGCCATGACGCTCGTAACTGTATATAGAATACAAGGTTGTCCCAGAAGTTCGTAAACACATTGAAAAAATTGAAATTCCAATATTATCCTTATAATATTATTCGCCGTTATGTATAATGCATTATGTATTTGCATTATGTATATAGTAATTGTATTATGATGCATTAGCGCGCCATCTGTTATTAAAATTCGAAACTATTATAGACGCGTATGATTCTTTTTTTAAAATAAACATTTGCTACTGTCCTTACTGCAATGAAAAAATTCCAAAAATGCAATATTACAGCGGTATGGTAGATTAAACTGGCGAAACCGCTGGGAGGGTTCACCACTGATGAGCCAGGCCCTCTTATTATTATTTTTTTTCATTGCTGTAAAAACATTAGAAATTGTTTATTTTAAAAAAGAATCATACGGGTCTATAATAGTTTCGAATTTTGATATAGTAATTGCATTATGCATTATTATGTGTATTCGCCGTAAATATATTATCTGTCAAGTAATAAGAAAACAACGAACATTTGGGATAACCTTATATTATGAATATATATATATACTAGACGAATGGCCCGGGGTTTACCCGAGTGCGAATATATTTTAAAACCGTTGTCTTGGGTGGTCGCTATTGACAGGGTAGTCTGTATAGACAGGTGGATGTATCACACAGCTGATAACAGGGTTGTCTAGAGTGGTCGCTATAGACAGGGTGGTCTGTATAGACAGGTGGATGTATCACACTGCTGATAACAGGGTTGCCTAAGGTGACCGCTATAGACAGGGTGGTCTGTATAGACAGGTGAATGTAACACACTGATGATAACAGGGTTGCCTAAGGTGACCGCTATAGACAGGGTGGTCTGTATAGACAGGCAGCTGATAACAGGGTTGTCTAGAGTGGTCGCTATAGTCAGGGTGGTCTGTATAGACAGGTGTATGTATCACACTGCTGTTAACAGGGTTGCCTAGAGTGACCGCTATAGACAGGGTGGTCTGTATAGACAGGTGAATGTAACACGCTGATGATAACAGGGTTGTCTAGAGTGACCGCTATAGACAGGGTGGTCTGTATAGACAGGTGGATGTATCACACAGCTGATAACAGGGTTGTCTAGAGTGGCCGCTATAGACAGAATGGTCTGTTTAGACAGGTGGATGTATCACACAGCTGATAACAGGGTTGTCTAGAGGGGGGCAGGGAGGCCACGTGTTCGCTGGCAGCCAATGGGCGCGCATTCTATCCGTGAGCTTCAGACATACAGACAAACAGACAGAATAAGGCAAATATATATATAATAAGTAAAAATAAAAAAGGCATATCCTGACCAGGAGCACATGTGCTTTTCAGAAGGCAGAGCGCCATCTGGTGGAACAGAAATCAACTATTCATTGATTTAACCTGTTCCCTGATATTTGGCCAACCCAATTTATTTATAAATCAAGAATATATATAAGTAAAAGGAGTTTGAGAGAAGGAAACCCCGATTCTTGCAAATTTCCAACCCTACTAGTGAGCGCAAGTTGTTGTAACTAACAACAAATGTAAAAAATAAACGATAAAGTTTAAAAAGAAAAGAAAAAATTTAGAGGTAGCGATAGGCAGGTGTTAATCTGGCAGGAAATGAACAACTATATTTGATAATTCAAAAAGTTATAAGGCTTTATTATACAAAGTGATAATGAGACACAAATTAAACCAATGTTGGTCCAATCAATCCTGAACTTTCTGTTTAGGCTAGACTCGGCTTCTCTTGCCTCAGTGGACTTTATCTTCTCTAACTTTAATTCCCTTGACTTTATCCTCTTTAACTCTTGACCTCAACTTCTTTATCCTTAGGCTTCTTTAACCTCTTTATCTTTAGGCTTCTGTAACCTCTTTATCTTTAGGCTTCTTGAACCTCTTTATCTTTAGGCTTCTTTAACCTCTTTATCCCTAGGCTTCTTGAACCTCTTTATCTTTAGGCTTCTTGAACCTCTTTATCTTTAGGCTTCTTGGTTCCAATGAACCTCCTTTGCCTCTTAACCTCTGGGTTCCAATGAACCTCTCTAGATCTGCAGACTCTCCCCGCGCGCGCCCGTCTTCTCTTCTCCTACCCTTTCTCCTCCCTGGCATCTTCCTCGCCGCGACTTTTATAGGCGCATAAAAGGTCACGTGGAGGACTCTGTGGCGCACTCTGTGGCGCATCCCGTGATGCCCGCCATCTAGAGTCGCTTTCCTGAATCATTTCTAACACAAGTAATCAAATTGGGCTCTGGCACATGTGTAAGTGCAAAAGTCGAAATTATTTCTGCATGTTTTGACATGTGGTGCACACACAGTAAAATCAGTCGCTAGCTACTACTTACCATGATTATCATGGCCTGTATCGCGCTTACTATCGATTATATATATGTTTGAAATGTATAGCAACAAGAGTCAACAATGGCAACAAGCGCTTAAATAACCTTTTAGGACGTCGTTTGTTTTCTCTTAACTTGAATGAACTGATTTTTAATATTTTTATATTATTTTATCTCTTTTTATATATCATGGACATCTTTCAAAATAATTTCTTTAATCCTCTTTGTAGTCCTTTAATATTATTAACACCTTTTCTATTATTCCCCTTATACTGAAATTATAAAATTAATATATGTATATTAATGTGTATACCAAAGGAGGCACCCCTCCCCTTTAATTGTACATCAGAACGATACCCTTGTTCATCAACCTAGTAAAACCCTTACTAGTGATCATAATAAATGAGTCACAACACCGGTTTTGGCAATTTTAGAAATCCAGACAAAACCCAACATGTATACCATGGTTTCGGGCTTTTATGTATATAAGTATATCCAAATAGGGTATATATACTGTTTAGAAACATTGAGACAATGCTATTTAGATTATCCCAGTGCAGAATGCAACGGTTGATGAGATAAAAAAATATGCAGTAACATCATCTTCGGCGAATTCCAACAAAATCTGTATACCATAGTTACAGGTTATGGCCCTCATGTCTGAATTTTCTGGTGTTGTAGCGTATTTATATCATCAAACTTTGCGTTCTTCACTGGGATAATAAGGAAATATCCTTGTTCATAATTCAATCGATATAATCCTTTGTATCAATATATATATATATATCGGATATATATAAAATATGAATATACAATATAAAAATATGAAACTTCTTAAAGATTTGTGCATGAGTGCATGTATTTCTATCAATCCCTATTTTAATAATTCCATATTAATATAGACGAAACATTGTTGAAGCATTCAAAATACTCGTATTATGGTCAAAATTCGAGGAGAAATAAATGTTTAGGTAACGAGGAAGGTTTCTGGAACAAATATTCAGGTGGTTTGAACATTGTAGAAGAAACTAAGATAGAAAAACTGGAATAAAGTTTCTCCATAGACGTCTAATTTCGTCTTGCCACATCGAACAAGTATCATAAGGAGTAAAGGATTCTAGAAGATCATTGTTCGATTATCCGAATGTGCTGGCGGATGAACGAAATGTTGATGGGAAGACATAAATTATAGTGGGGAATTTGGGCAATAAAAATATATGTGATATCTTGGGACCTCTGGGACCAGTGTTACCTGATGCTAGACGAACCTCGATGTCAACTCTACCGTGCAGTCGTGGTGGAAGGCGACACAGCTGGGCCAAAGGTGAAATAAACAAACAGAGATTCCACTAAGAAGCGTCTGACGTCAAGAAGGAATGGGATGAGGAGAGAGGGAGATCTTTAGAGCAAGTGTTACCTTGTTGAGAGCCAAGCGTAGACTGACAATTCTTGCTTCTCGATTTAACACCACGACCTGTCTTCTTTCCCATTGGTCGAAAGGTGTCACATGGCCTTTTTCTATTGGTTGACCTATTTAGGTGATTCTTTCTAATTGGTCCTTACTGAGGTCTTTGTCGGAAGACACGCCCGATCTTGTCAGGAAGTATTGGGTGTTAGTTCGACTCTTATAACTTCCGCGGTTATCAAATACGTCCGGTCCTGCCCCGGAAATTTGGGCGTCTCTCAACTTTTATAACTTCTGCGGTCACCAGATACGTCCGGCCTTGTCAGGAAGTATTGACTGTACAAGTTATTAATAATTGTACCCGCTTTAAGCCTACTTCCTATGTCTTGCTGCTACTTTCTGTCCTAAGCCTGATTAGTTTTAACCTTAATTTTCTCCTGTTAGTCTCCATTCCTTCTATCTGTACAGTTGCTATACTTTATTAGATTCTTACGCGGTACAGATTGATGTTAGTTGAGGCTTTCTATGTGCAGTACATAAGAAGTTATATACAGTCATGGGGTGGAACCTGTGGTAGTAGATATCTAGACTATTTACAACAATTCCATGGTCTTAAAACATCACAGATGGCCCCGGATGTGAGAGGGTTCATATGGAGGGATTTAAGAGAGCGGAATAGGAAGACTGTTATTAAGGAAGTAATTTTTAAAAATTAATTGAAATGAGTTGGTATATAACATGGGGTGGATTTCTGTATATCCATAAGAGATAATAAAGCATAAACAACTAATACTAAACATACAAGTAAAAATAAAAATATGAATAAAATATTTAATAGAGAACATATAATGATGATAGGTAAAAATATAACTGATTGGATGGGTAAATCATGATCTCTTCGTGATGGGCGTTAGAAAGGGTTGAGGGGTTAGTTATTACTTGGTTGAGGCAATGTCACTTTGACTCAAGTCCCAAACCATTTAATGTGCACGGCGCGGAAAACCTAGGCCATGTTTCACATGTAAATTTAAGGACCGAGTAAAGTTACAGTACCACAATCGAAAAGTAAGATAAGGGGGATTGTTATGGGTTTTAGTAATTAGTCGTTAAGACGTACGCATGCAGGATAAATGAGGGCGAAGATCAGTGACCAGAAATCAAAGTTTTAATTGGAGTCGTCAGGGGCTTAGCGAGAAAAAGAGTTAAAAAAAAAGATGTGCCAGCGTGTGGCATGAGAGTGCCCTGGAATATATAAAAAAAAATACAATTTGCACGTATCCAAGCCAGAAGTTGGGATAAGGTAAATCTGGGGGACGGTGTGTCAAGATTGTTAATTACGAAATCAAAGTAGGTCAAGTCTAGCCTGCGAAGGAGTTAAAAGTTCCTGCGGAAAAGGGTTAGTATTTATTAAGAAGTAACCTTTAAAGTGGTTGTTTAAGAGGTTATTGAAGATTGCCCTGTTTTTAGATCATGATTTTTAGTTTGATTATAAAAGAATATATCATTGAGATGTGAAATTGCGAAATTAAGGCTTTGCATATAGCGTTAAAGGATTTAAAAAATCGAAAATAGAATTGCGAAGTTAAATGCAAAGTGATATTTAAAAAAAAGTAAAAATAGTGATGATATGATACAAAGATTAACACACTACAGCAGTATATAAGGGGTAATAGAAAGTGAAAATATTAAATGAAAATTAAAAATGAGCAGTAATATACTCGATAGCATTGACATGGTAGCGGAAGATGAAACAATGTAAATAACATCTAATTTATAAAGTGAGAGAAAATATAAAATGACAAATGCAAATTAGTGATATAAACATGAAATATAAACTTGAGATTATTAAATATGAAAGATAAAATATAAAGTTGATTATAGAATAGAGTCATAAAGCAAAAGTAAATAAGTTTTGGTAAAGAAAAATAAAATAAAATGACAATAATCTAAACTGATTGGTTGACGTTAAAAAAAACAATTATAAGAGCTATATAATGAATATATACAAGATTATTAAAATGAAAAATTTTAAAAAATGTTCATCGAGAAAGAAGAGCAAGTAAGATTATACATAGAAATTATATATCGTGAAAGAATGGAAAGTTGTAGGCCAAATGTAATGTTCCTGTTTTTTAGGATGGGTAGAGAGAGCTTTAAATTGTCCTCGATCGCGATATCTTTGGTCTTGTTGACCTAAGTTTTTCTAACTTATCGAATTTGTTTTATGTTTGACGTGACTCGTGGATCATATTGTTTCCAACTGTGTGAAACTTACTAGTCCTAATGTTGTCGATTTTTTGTTCCCTGCGCCACGTTTAGGTGAAAACGTGATTCTTCCTAAAGCGGCATTTATTCTGTGTGTGCAGGAGAAACACGGCGATCTATTCTAACCGATAAAGGGTTGTTGTTGTTGTTGTTTTTTTTTTTTAAAACATGTGTGGGTGTGTGTGATTTTTAGGTAAAATGTTGTCCTTGGATCTGAGTGTCGATGTTAAGTGGACAAGTTAATCGAGGGCGAGAGAATGTTAGTGAACAGATTTGTTAGTAAATGTAAAATAACGTGTTAAGCAAGTTATTAGTAGCTAAACGGGATATCGGCGTAGAAATTGGTTAGGGATTAGAACGGTATATAGTAAAAGGCATGCACTAATATTTAATTTAATAGGTAGCGAAAAATCCATTAGAGTGACATCGGGGTGGCGACGGGCGGTAACAAGATGTCGGCTGTTTGTTTGCTCGGCTCCCTTCGAATTTATTATTAGCGATTTCCGGCGGTGGCGGGCATATTTATTTGGGTCAGAGGCCCTTTGTGGGGGCAGCTTGCTTGGTGGTTGTCTCCCACCTTTGTAAACGCGGTTCTTGCCTGGTTTTCTGATGGCTATGTATTCGTGACATCTTTTTTATTTAGGGGTCGATTGGGTCTGTTAATTCGGACTACGTTCGGAGATATAATTTCTATAATTGTAAACGCAAAAGCGTTTTGATTTGTCACGTTTGGTGACAAGCGTAATAGGACTGGCATAGGGAGATACTGAGGTTGTAATTATCCTGTGTGTTCAAGCATTTGTTCGATTTGTGTTTGTATTTCGAAAATCCGGATATTGTATCTGTTGATATTAAATCGAATGGTTTTTGGCGGACTTAGTAAAAATGTTATTCAATGATATCAGGTTAGACTTGAGTGAAATTGCGACTATCTACGTGGACAATGTGTGGTTAAATGTGTCACAGGCGTGATGAAGGCGTCTTTGGCCTGAGAAGTGAAAGAGTTTTGTGGCGTAGCTCTGTGACACGAAGCGAAAAAAATTGTAAATGAAAAGGTGTCACGTGGAGTCTTTGTTTTGTACAAAATCTAACCTGTTACACTAAGAATAACAAATTTACTAAAGTCATGGGTGCTGGTTGTACGAACATATCGATAATTTTTATATTGTTAGTGGATATGACACGTTTAATGTGAAAAAAATAATTTTTTGTGTGTGTGTTCAGTAGGGCGACGTAATAAAGCTTGTGTGGCTCGAAATTAGATTTGGGTGTGAAGTCGCGCACTAAAAATTTGTTGCCAATTGGAAAAAGTGATGTGAGAGGGTGTTGTTTATTTTGTTGAGAGTGATTTGTCGATATTTAATTATGCGTGTAAAAGGAAGGTACGTGAGAGTGTAGCTATTTTGGACTTTAACGATTGGAATAGTTTTGGAAGGCTGTGATTTAAGTTACTTCTGTCCAAAGATATGAAAGAAAAGGACATAGGGGCGTTGAAAATGGGATTAGGAACATTACAATAAGATTAAATAAGAGTGTTGGAGTTCACCACGTGTGAGCAACCTGTTCCAGGAGGGAAAAATTTAGTAAATGGGACAGTTGTATTAACCTGTCCATGGGGCACGTGTTGCTTGCACGAGGTGAATTTGTATAAGGTAGTTGGTAGAGGTACATTATCTTGATACAGGAGTAGCTGAGGACAGTTTATAATTAGTAGAAATCATCTTATGGAGTTAAGGAATAAAATACCAAAAGGCAAAGGTGTATCGATCATATGGAATTTTAGATTCTGCGTTATGTTAACTATTTTTACGTTTAAAAGATATAATCTATGGTGAAAATATTATTAGCTATGGCGTTAATAGTTAAGTTAAATGGATGGACAGGTATTTTCTTTTATAAACTGGTTTCTACTATTTTAAAAGTATTCCGACTAATTATATCGATAGATGCTTCTGTAGCAAGTAGTAGAGTAGGTTTACATTATTGGACAGTTCAGCTCGAACCAGAAATTGTTCAATAAAAATTATAGAAGTAGGAACCTACTGTTGTGCTGTCTTGTATGTCGGGACAGTCCTGGTCTTGTGCCGTGGTTGGGGGATTCTTGGGACAGTCAGAGTTCATTGTTTGCGCTGGGTTCGTGGTTTAGAGATGGTCGGGGGAGCAGGTAACATACGCTCGCGTGTTGGTAACTCGGAGGGGTGCTTGCAGGAGGTTTGGTGGCTTTCTCAGTCTTGTAGAGTATTGTAGTTGGGCCCGATCTGCTTGGGCGTCGTAGTTGGTGAAGAAGTTCTGCGCCTCGTACGAACCATCGTAGCGATTCCACCTCTCGCGATGTCCGGTCACGGCAGAAAGCTGATGTAGCGTCGTCAACCTCCCCAGGACATCTGACACCGGCGGCGGGGGCGTGACGTCTTCCTGGCTGGGGGCGATTTCCTCCGTTCTACCGAGAGTGTTTTCTTTCTTTGGAAAAGTGGTGTTTTCGCCACTTTCGGAGTCGGGATCGGACTCCATTGGTTCCTTTGGATTCTCCTCTCTTCCCTGTTCCATCTTTCTGTACAGACAGTGGTCTATTTGCTTACTTGTACCTTGGCGTCCACTATCCTGTCGACTCTTCGGACGGGGGAGTCTGTGATATCTTGGGACCTCTGGGACCAGTGTTACCTGATGCTAGACGAACCTCGATGTCAACTCTACCGTGCAGTCGTGGTGGAAGGCGACACAGCTGGGCCAAAGGTGAAATAAACAAACAGAGATTCCACTAAGAAGCGTCTGACGTCAAGAAGGAATGGGATGAGGAGAGAGGGAGATCTTTAGAGCAAGTGTTACCTTGTTGAGAGCCAAGCGTAGACTGACAATTCTTGCTTCTCGATTTAACACCACGACCTGTCTTCTTTCCCATTGGTCGAAAGGTGTCACATGGCCTTTTTCTATTGGTTGACCTATTTAGGTGATTCTTTCTAATTGGTCCTTACTGAGGTCTTTGTCGGAAGACACGCCCGATCTTGTCAGGAAGTATTGGGTGTTAGTTCGACTCTTATAACTTCCGCGGTTATCAAATACGACCGGTCCTGCCCCGGAAATTTGGGCGTCTCTCAACTTTTATAACTTCTGCGGTCACCAGATACGTCCGGCCTTGTCAGGAAGTATTGACTGTACAAGTTATTAATAATTGTACCCGCTTTAAGCCTACTTCCTGTGTCTTGCTGCTACTTTCTGTCCTAAGCCTGATTAGGTTTAACCTTAATTTTCTCCTGTTAGTCTCCATTCCTTCTATCTGTACAGTTGCTATACTTTATTAGATTCTTACGCGGTACAGATTGATGTTAGTTGAGGCTTTCTATGTGCAGTACATAAGAAGTTATATACAGTCATGGGGTGGAACATGTGGTAGTAGATATCTAGACTATTTACAACAATTCCATGGTCTTAAATCATCACATATATATATTATTCAATTTGTTCCACCTGTTCTATCTGATATCTAAAAAACAACAAGATTCTGAGGATACAAAATGTTTCCTTAAACTATGTCATTAAAAGAAATGTTGTTTATCAGTTATTATTATTATTGCGTATGATATTGTTTTTTACAGCACAATACAACAATGTTGGCAAGTTTCTCTAGAGTGGAATGTCGAGGTGACGAATCCACTCCAGGGCCTCCTCTGTGCACCGGTGGATATCCCCAAGTGTTCCCTGGAAGAATCTTCGAGGACAGTCCCTTAGGCCGATTCATTAGTGCTGTAAAGACCAGGATATCCTAAAGGATATTTGGTCATCAGTTGGTGATATCTGTCGATCAAAAGATCTATCAGCTGATAAGTAATTCAATATATTATAAAATATCTTATTCAATTTTTATTTTCAAGCTATCGGACTTTTCAGTCCTTCAACAGAATTATCACGATAAAAAATAGATGTTATATACTATTTTATATACAAATTAATTTTTGCATATTTAAATATTAATGATATTGAAAGGGGAGAAAATATATATTGAATTCTTTGTGTGTTATATTCACTATATGCATTTTTATTTTGCTCCTTACATATTTACATATCTTATTTGATTATATACTCTCTTTTCTAACTAAATTTACTGATTATTTATATTAATAATGTGAATATTATATATTTCTATATAAAATAACTTAGGTGTTCCTTTAGAACATACGCATTACTCTATTTCTCTAAAATATATACATAAAAAAATATATTAGAAATTTTAAAAACATTTTCGCTATAAATTAGTTATAAGCTAGAAGAAAATACCAAATTCTAATTTTTAGAATTAATTACGTCATCATTATTCAAAAACAGGGTAGCCAAGTCTTTTAGGTAATAAGAAACAAATTGAAAATGAGGTTTTTTTCTTTATCATAGGGAGACCGTCAATTTTTACCAATTTTTTTAAAAATACTTTTTTTTTAATAATGACTAATTTCCAACTTAAGTGAGAATTGTCTATAATTGGCAGTTTGTGGCAGAAAAATTGGTCTTAATTACTAATCGAAAAAAAAAAACAATTTTTCTCTCTTCGCCTGCGAAAAATTTAATATTCGTCCCCCAAATTTTACCACGTAGTTATTAGTGATATTGAAAGTTAACTCCTCGAAGAAAAAATGCAATCTAAAGCAACTTAACGTTTTATTATTTTTTTTTCCGCGGTAAAATATAGTTTTGAAAGTAATTACTTGTTCGAATATTTTCAATTTTGTGTTTCTTAGCTAGAAACCTGTCTAAAACTTATTAAAACTAGAAGGTAGAGAGAGAGAACGCTAGTTTCCTCTTTTTTCTTACTTAAGTATCAAAGTTTATGGCGTTTTATTTGGGCAGAAGACTTTTTATTTTTGCGCGCGCGCAAGAAAAAAAAAAGGCTTAATTCTCCCATTTCTCTCGTCTGCTTTTTAAAAAATAATATCTTTTGATTTGAAATATATTTCGTAGATGAATAAAAAATAAAATAAAATATGGAATTTCATTACTTTTATATCAATAGAGAGGTGGGCATGTATTTAATCTAAGAAGTGAAAAGAAAAGATGTATATTAAATAGAATTTTATATATATTTCATATATATACATATTATTAAACAAGACACATATTAATGTTACAATTATTTAAATAATAGTGTATTAATTTTAAAGAGAAGTAAATATTTCCATTAAAGTGATGGTATTTTATATATAGAGCGTACAATACTTATTAGGATATAATTTAAAATATGAAACTGATGATTCAACGTATAATATGATGATACGAAAACTCGTCTCTATGAAATATATTATAAAAAATATTAGTCTAAAAAGACAAAGTACACTTCTCCCGTCAAAATAGATATCAAAGCTAGACGCCATCTATTGACGGGAGAAGCTACCTTTGTCTTTTTAGATCAATATTGCCTCCCGGAAAAATTTCCATCTATAAAAAATATCAGATTAAAATTATAAATGCGATGAAAAAAATTCAAGAGATATATAAACTAATTGTATGTTATTGTTGGGAATCTTTTATGGTTCAGACAATGAAACAACAAATAACAAGTTTACTTACAGCTGAAGTGGTTTTAAAGAATTAGGCGATTTTAGCTTTTATGAAAGTATTTTAAATTTATTATTTTCAAAGAGAGATAGAAAAGAACATTTAACAATTTACATTACAATTACTAATTTTGTAAACAAAACCAACACTCCTTTGTTCTAGTTTTTATATTACAGTGTTGTCAGTCTAAAAGTATTTCAAGATCATTGATTTACTATTCTTCTTTTTTTTTTTCCAACATTCCCTCTTAAATCAGTGATCTTATCACATTCAACAGTTTCTTCACTTGACTTATGTTTTAAATGGTTGTCATAAGAAGGGATTTGAATTTGTCAAACTTTGGTCTGGCTAGAGGTTTTGTTAGGATATATTGTTGGACAATATATCAGGTTAAACTTTTGAGCTTGATCTTTCACAAAATGATATTTGACATCAATATGTTTAGTTTTAGTGGTGAATTGCCTGATTTTATAATTTGTATAGTGCTTTGGTTATCAACATAGAGATTTATATCAAAATTATCAGTAATTAATTCTTCTAATAGGGATCTTATGTATGACACTTCTTTGCATGCATCTGCTGCAGCAATGAACTATGCTTCAGTGCTGGAAAGGGCAATTACAGGTTGCTTTCTGGAGCACCAACTTATGGGACCTCCACATAAGTAGACTACATATCCTGTGGTACTTTTTCTAGTTTTAATATCTCCAGCAAAGTCAGAATCACAATACACATTTAATTCAAATGGCATCTCTCCATCATATGATATGCCTAAATTGGTGGTGTGATTTAAATATCTTAGGGTTCTTTTGATGTTTATAATATCTTGAGTTGTAGGATCATGCATTGACCTGCTTTCAAAATTTGTGGCAAAGGTCATGTCTGGTCTAGTTTTGTTTGTCAAATATAAAAGGCTTCCAATTGCTTGTCTGTAGGGAAATTTGTTATCATTTGATATTTCTAAGTTTTTGTCTACTTCTTTTGTTACATCTGTAATGGGAGTGGGTACTGGTTTTGAGTTTTGCATATTATATATTTCAAGAACTGATTTTGCATAATTATCTTGTGAAAGTAAAATTTTATATTTTTTCCTCAAAACACAAATTTATTCCCAAAAAAGTTCTTGGATCATTATTTATTTTAACTTCAAACTCTTGGCATAGTTTTTCTAAAATAATATTTAATTCTTCTTCATTATCTCCCATTAAGATACCATCATCTACATATATTGCAAGGTACATATTTCCTTTGTTGGTTTTAAAAAGACATGGCTCTGATTTTAGTTGTATGAAATCTTGGGATTTGAGAAAGGTTTTCAATCTTTCATTCCATTTTAATGGGGCTTGCTTTAAACCATACAATGCCTTTCTTAACCTGCATATGTTCCCTTTATAACCTTCTGGCAATTGAACATATATTTCTTCATCCAAAAACCCATATAGAAAGCTGTTTTTATGTCAAATGTTTTAAAAACAAACCTTCTCTTAGCCATTAGAGCAAAGTACATCCTTAAAGAGACAGTGCTTATAACTGGACTGAATGTCTCATCATAATCAATGCCTGCTTCTTGTTCAAAGCCTCTTACAACTAGTCTTGCTTTGTAGCGACCATCTTCTTTCACTTTAAAGAGCCATTTAGAGGTCAGAATCTTCTTGTTTGACGCTTCATTTTCTTTTACTATTTCCCAAACTTCATTTTTGGCAAGAGACTCTTTTTCTTCTTTTATTGCCTTTTTCCATTTTTCTTGATTTGGACCAGATATAGCTTCCGAGTAAGTTAGAAGAGCCGATTCTGTTGTTCCATCCCGTTCTAAATAGAAGTCTTCATATATTGATGGTGTTTGTAAACTACTTCTTGGTCTAAGATTATATTTTGAAGTACTTGGTTTTGTAGGGATATCTTCTTTGTCTTCAGAGACTTCTGGTAGACTTGGTTCTTCATTTAATTCTAGTTGATCTTCAGATTCTTCTTCTGGTTCGACAATAGGTATTTTTTCTTCTTTATTTATACATCCTTTATCTAAAAAAAATTACATCTCTATCTGTAAAGATTCGTTTGCTTTGTTCATCCCAAAGGCGATAACCATTTGGTGCATAACCTATAAAGGTATATTTTTTACTTCTGTCTTCCAATTTCTTTATGTGTTTTAGGGTTTTGACATAAGCTTCACAACCAAAAAGTTGTAAGTTTGACAAATTTGGTCTTTTGTTGAACCAAAGTTCTGCAGGGGTTTTCTCTAATTCTTGAGTAGGGCTTCGGTTCAGCAAATAGGCTGAAACCCTTACAGCTTCTCCCCACGTGTATTTTCTACACCAGAATCAATAAAAAGAGCTCTAGTTTTCTCCATCAGGGTTCTATTTAATCTTTCGGCTTTGCCGTTTAGCTGAGGTGAGTGAGGTATGGTGAGATCCATAATGATTCCTTTAGCTTTGCACCAGGATTTTATATCTTCATTTACATATTCTCCGCCATTGTCACATCTTATTTTTGAAACTTTTAGATTCATTTGGTTTTCTGCTTCTGTAATAAATTATTTTAGATATCCTTTTACTTCATATTTATTTTGTAACAAATACACATGACAAAAATGTGTGTAGTCATCAAGAAATGTTAGAAAATAGTTTTTGTTGTCATGGGTAGTGGGATCTAAAGGTCCACATACATCTGTATGGATTATTTCTAAAGGCCTTTTTGATTTTGTTCTAATGGAATGGAATGGCTTTCTTACCTGTTTAGCTTTAATGCATGTTTCACAAATTTCATCTTGACTTATTTTTTCTATGTTTATTCCATTAACCATATATTTTAATTGTTTTAAGCTTGAAAAACTTATGTGACCCATTTTTCTGTGCCATTTTAGCATTTCTTCATTTCGGGTAACTGTTAGGTGAGATTCTTCAATTTCGGGGTTTTCTGTTTCTATATTTATTGTATAGAGTCCATTTTCCTGTTTTTCTCCTTCTAAAACTTTTTTTCCATTTTTTACGACAAATACCTTTTCATCTTCAAAGACGACTTTGCCTTTATTTCTGGTAATGGCACTTACCGATAGTAAATTATTTGTCAAGTTTGGTACAAACATCACTTCCTTGAGATCACATTTTTTCCCTTGAATTTTTCCGACTGATTTTGCTATTAGAGTTTCTTCCTTTTTTGCTATTGATATTTTTGAGTTGCAATCTACTTCATCTAGTAAAAACTTTTTACTATTTATCATATGGCTTGTTGAGCCACTGTCTACAATAAATTCTAGCAATTCCTCATTTTTACATTTTGAAGTCTCTCCTGCAAAAAAGGACAATTTTTCTTCATTTTTGTTTCTGAAAAAGCAATCCTTTTCTTTATGATTTGTCTTTTTACAAATTCGGCAAGGAATATTTTCCTGGAATTTATTTTGAGATTTCTTAAAGAAGCATTGGTCTTGAGTATGATTTGTCTTTTTACAGATGGTACACCATTTTTTATTTAGTCTACAATATTTTGCTAAGTGCCCGCTCTTTTTGCAGTTAAAGCACTTACAAAACAAAAGGATTTAAAAGCGCGAATGCCTCTTTTATACATAAAACGAACTTCTACTGTCCTTACTGCGATGAAAAAATATATTGGGAGGGCTTGGCTCATCAGTGGTGAACCCTCCCAGCGGTTTCGCCAATTTAATCCACCAGACCGCATTCTCAGAGCTCTAATACTGTATTGGATCATTCTGCTTTTATATGCTACACTGGAGGATGGAATCTTAGGAATGGTTTTCAAGTAAACTATGGACATAGGCTTATAGGACAGTAGAATTACATTCAAATATTTGCTTCGAGCAATGCTCTTCAGCAAACTATAAAGACAAGAACATTAGGAATAAATTAACACAAAGCAATAACGCGCCATCTATACATACAAAACAAAAGGATTTAAAAGCGCGAATGCCTCTTTTATACATAAAACGAACTTCTACTGTCCTTACTGCGATGAAAAAATATATTGGGAGGGCTTGGCTCATCAGTGGTGAACCCTCCCAGCGGTTTCGCCAATTTAATCCACCAGACCGCTTCTCAGAGCTCTAATACTGTATTGGATCATTCTGCTTTTATATGCTACACTGAAGGATGGAATCTTAGGAATGGTTTTCAAGTAAACTATGGACATAGGCTTATAGGACAGTAGAATTACATTCAAATATTTGCTTCGAGCAATGCTCTTCAGCAAACTATAAAGACAAGAACATTAGGAATAAATTAACACAAAGCAATAACGCGCCATCTATACATACAAAACAAAATGATTTAAAAGCGCGAATGCCTCTTTTATACATAAAACGAACTTCTACTGTCCTTACTGCGATGAAAAAATATATTGGGAGGGCTTGGCTCATCAGTGGTGAACCCTCCCAGCGGTTTCGCCAATTTAATCCACCAGACCGCATTCTCAGAGCTCTAATACTGTATTGGATCATTCTGCTTTTATATGCTACACTGAAGGATGGAATCTTAGGAATGGTTTTCAAGTAAACTATGGACATAGGCTTATAGGACAGTAGAATTACATTCAAATATTTGCTTCGAGCAATGCTCTTCAGCAAACTATAAAGACAAGAACATTAGGAATAAATTAACACAAAGCAATAACGCGCCATCTATACATACAAAACAAAAGGATTTAAAAGCGCGAATGCCTCTTTTATACATAAAACGAACTTCTACTGTCCTTACTGCGATGAAAAAATATATTGGGAGGGCTTGGCTCATCAGTGGTGAACCCTCCCAGCGGTTTCGCCAATTTAATCCACCAGACCGCTTCTCAGAGCTCTAATACTGTATTGGATCATTCTGCTTTTATATGCTACACTGAAGGATGGAATCTTAGGAATGGTTTTCAAGTAAACTATGGACATAGGCTTATAGGACAGTAGAATTACATTCAAATATTTGCTTCGAGCAATGCTCTTCAGCAAACTTTAAAGACAAGAACATTAGGAATAAATTAACACAAAGCAATAACGCGCCATCTATACATACAAAACAAAAGGATTTAAAAGCGCGAATGCCTCTTTTATACATAAAACGAACTTCTACTGTCCTTACTGCGATGAAAAAATATATTGGGAGGGCTTGGCTCATCAGTGGTGAACCCTCCCAGCGGTTTCGCCAATTTAATCCACCAGACCGCTTCTCAGAGCTCTAATACTGTATTGGATCATTCTGCTTTTATATGCTACACTGAAGGATGGAATCTTAGGAATGGTTTTCAAGTAAACTATGGACATAGGCTTATAGGACAGTAGAATTACATTCAAATATTTGCTTCGAGCAATGCTCTTCAGCAAACTATAAAGACAAGAACATTAGGAATAAATTAACACAAAGCAATAACGCGCCATCTATACATACAAAACAAAAGGATTTAAAAGCGCGAATGCCTCTTTTATACATAAAACGAACTTCTACTGTCCTTACTGCGATGAAAAAATATATTGGGAGGGCTTGGCTCATCAGTGGTGAACCCTCCCAGCGGTTTCGCCAATTTAATCCACCAGACCGCTTCTCAGAGCTCTAATACTGTATTGGATCATTCTGCTTTTATATGCTACACTGAAGGATGGAATCTTAGGAATGGTTTTCAAGTAAACTATGGACATAGGCTTATAGGACAGTAGAATTACATTCAAATATTTGCTTCGAGCAATGCTCTTCAGCAAACTATAAAGACAAGAACATTAGGAATAAATTAACACAAAGCAATAACGCGCCATCTATACATACAAAACAAAAGGATTTAAAAGCGCGAATGCCTCTTTTATACATAAAACGAACTTCTACTGTCCTTACTGCGATGAAAAAATATATTGGGAGGGCTTGGCTCATCAGTGGTGAACCCTCCCAGCGGTTTCGCCAATTTAATCCACCAGACCGCTTCTCAGAGCTCTAATACTGTATTGGATCATTCTGCTTTTATATGCTACACTGAAGGATGGAATCTTAGGAATGGTTTTCAAGTAAACTATAGACATAGGCTTATAGGACAGTAGAATTACATTCAAATATTTGCTTCGAGCAATGCTCTTCAGCAAACTATAAAGACAAGAACATTAGGAATAAATTAACACAAAGCAATAACGCGCCATCTATACATACAAAACAAAAGGATTTAAAAGCGCGAATGCCTCTTTTATACATAAAACGAACTTCTACTGTCCTTACTGCGATGAAAAAATATATTGGGAGGGCTTGGCTCATCAGTGGTGAACCCTCCCAGCGGTTTCGCCAATTTAATCCACCAGACCGCTTTAACCGCTGGGAGGGTTCACCACTGATGAGCCAAGCCCTCCCAATATATTTTTTCATCGCAGTAAGGACAGTAGAAGTTCGTTTTATGTATAAAAGAGGCATTCGCGCTTTTAAATCCTTTTGTTTTGTATGTATAGATGGCGCGTTATTGCTTTGTGTTAATTTATTCCTAATGTTCTTGTCTTTATAGTTTGCTGAAGAGCATTGCTCGAAGCAAATATTTGAATGTAATTCTACTGTCCTATAAGCCTATGTCCATAGTTTACTTGAAAACCATTCCTAAGATTCCATCCTTCAGTGTAGCATATAAAAGCAGAATGATCCAATACAGTATTAGAGCTCTGAGAAGCGGTCTGGTGGATTAAATTGGCGAAACCGCTGGGAGGGTTCACCACTGATGAGCCAAGCCCTCCCAATATATTTTTTCATCGCAGTAAGGACAGTAGAAGTTCGTTTTATGTATAAAAGAGGCATTCGCGCTTTTAAATCCTTTTGTTTTGTATGTATAGATGGCGCGTTATTGCTTTGTGTTAAGTTAAAGCACTGTTTTACTTTAGTAGCACTCATGGCTATTCCCTCTTCAGGCTTTACTTTTTGTTTAGTTTCTTCAAGTGATAGTCTTGATATTAAGTTTGTTAACGTTTTCTCACTTTTTGGTGTCGAGTCCCATGCTGTGCTGAAGTAATTAAAGTAGTCTGGCAAAATGCTCAATATTTTAGAAATTACAAAGCTTTCCTCAATTTCTTGTTTTACATTATTTAATTTGAATACTAAATTTTGCATTCTGCTTATATTTGTTGCCATATCTGTATTTTTGTCAAATTTGAATCCATGAAATTCTTGTAGTAATTTGCATTTTAATTGCTCATCTTCTCTTTGATAAATGGCTACTAGTTTTTCATACATTTCTTTTGAAGTTTTGCAATTTATAATATGTGTTAAAACATTCTTTTCAATGGTTAACATTATGTATTTTTGTGCTTTGGCGTCTTTTAGGCTCCATTTATCTTTTCCAGTTTCATCTTTCAAGTCTTCAAACAACGATTTTCCATTTACAATATCTAGAAGGCCATTTGCTTTGAAAATAATCGTTATCTGAAAATTCCATAAATCAAAATTTTCAGGATTTTTAAGCCTCACAATATTTGCGATATCTTCGCTGACAGCCATTTTTGTTTTTATTTATATTTTATATATATATTTTACCGCGATTCAAAAAGAACCACGCTCTGCTACCATGTTGGGAATCTTTTATGGTTCAGACAATGAAACAACAAATAACAAGTTTACTTACAGCTGAAGTGGTTTTAAAGAATTAGGCGATTTTAGCTTTTATGAAAGTATTTTAAATTTATTATTTTCAAAGAGAGATAGAAAAGAACATTTAACAATTTACATTACAATTACTAATTTTGTAAACAAAACCAACACTCCTTTGTTCTAGTTTTTATATTACAGTGTTGTCAGTCTAAAAGTATTTCAAGATCATTGATTTACTATTCTTCTTTTTTTTTTTTTTTTCAACAGTTATTTGGTGTGCTGATTTCGAAAATGCAGTCTATTTTTCTTTGTATGTGTATGTGTATGAATATTTAAAATCTTTTATAAGACTATAAGTGTTTAAAATTATATATATATCGATGGTTGTCTTTTATATAGCGCAATAATTAAATGCTTTATAAAATATATTTTTAAGTTAAGTTTGAGGGATAAGTTTCTTTTTTGAAAATTTTAATTTAGATTTCTATTTTTCGGACATGAAACATCATGATTTCAACAGATATATAACAGGTTTATTTAATAAATTATTTTATAGTATAAATCATACAAAACATTCGAGATCAATATTTATTATACGAGCGTTTTCTTCCTCTATTTATTAACTGTATGTATATATAATATGTATTTCCTACCCAGTGGTCATCCTCTACGTGGCGGGCGGGAGAAGCAGCACAAGTAAGGGACTGCTCTGTAATACGGTGTCGTGAGCCCCGAACCGCTACGGTAACCGTGAACAGGGAACTCTGAATGGGCTGACTAACAGGGCAATGGCACCCGCCCCCTTTCCATGGAGCATGGACAAGACACCATATAATATGTATTTATAAGTAGGTGTTAGATAATTTGGGAGAAAACGCTGAGATACAGTAAAGATCTCTATTATGGCCTATGAATAAATTATTCAAGAAAGTTGTGATAGCAACTTCAAGGCAGTATTTCATCGATCGTTGATAAATAAACTTATGGATTTATAGTGAATTATTGTACGTTAGCTCATTAGGATATACCAATTAGATATCGACACACTCATCAAACATTTCAGCATTTATTGGCGCCGGGTTTCAGACGACCTATTGTCGCCTTTTTTCAAACTGGAAAGGGCCACATCGGGTCACCGAAAAAAACGTTAGACAATCATTGTTGGAGTTTGATTAGTCTCGCTATCATTGGTGTAAATGAAGGTTCTTATTAATGTGAATCTATCAGGTAATTACAGTCATTCAAGTTTTAAAATAGCTTTGGTTTCTTTGTCTATATCTACTCCACAAAACCCAAGATAGTGGACATTGCTGCTGCTGTGATAGAGATGTATGGAGACATCTGAGGATCTTCATTGAACACGACAACAACAGCAACAACAACTTCAAAGAACCTTTGTGTGGAGAACGTTTAAATTAGTTAATATATGAGAAATAGAAGTATATTTTGGTCTTAAAATACCCTTATGCATTTAAGCAATTAATAAGGGGAATTAAAGCAAGGTAAACAGATTTCCACCTACTGGTTGGACGATCCCAGAACTTGTTTCTGAAGAAGGCTGACGGTTAGGACATGGCGACCTGCAGAAGTCACGGCTCCACCAATCACATGCTGCACAACACCAATACAAGTCACGGCTCCACCAATCACATGCTGCACAACACCAATACAATAATAAAAAGTGGCATCTCCTGATCGTTCAACTAAAAGTTACTGATAGCTTTCGCAATCTGTCGGAGTAATTATCAACTAATTGTTGATTTTTAATTATTGCAGAATTAGCCAAATACGCTTTCTTGATTAATCAAGAAAGGCTAAATACGTTAATCAAGAAAGAGTATTTTGGCCAATTATGGAATAATTAAAAATACAACAATTATTTAATATTTATTTAGTAGGATGGTGCAAGTCATCAGGAATATTCAGCTACGCGAACAGGGGATGCTTTTTTTCTTAATTTATAAACCTGATTCAAGTACAATTTTACTTTAGAACAATATTTAACTAATACAATAATTTTGAATTCTAGAGATCACGACATATCTCACTCAATGGTGGATGTGGAAGCTCAAGGTGGAACTTTTGCTCCATAACAATCCTAATAAAGATTTTCAGATCAAATACATCCCGAATCTACTATGGCTTTTCGTCTTGAAAGAGCTTAAATGATAAGATACACCCTTTCTTGTAATTTTACAGAGTATTGGGCGAAATTCTTTTACCTTTTTCAGTCGTTGAGATTCAGCCTACACTACGCGGACGAGGGCCAACAGTCTGAAATATGTTGGTAGTTGGATTCTCTTTTGTCAGGAGGCTCCTGGAAGGGTTGAGGTCATTTTATTTTGTTTATTTGATAAAAGTGATCGTTCAGAGAAGTTATGATGGGAAACTTTGCTGAATTCATACAAAAATATAAATTCATGGCCAAATAAAATACCATTTTAAAGAATTGCCCTATATAAATAATGGCTGTAAAATAAATAAAAACCAAGTGTACATACAATATTGATGAGAAGGTTCATCACCTGTCAAGAAGTGTGGATGCCCTATGTAACCTTGTACTAGTTCTACAAAAGGTTTTAAAATATTACGCGAAATGTGGTCTCTATTATTTGGTGATAGGAATTTGCCTCCCCCCTCTTTTTGTAATCCCAAGAACCAAGTACAAGCTGGTGGTTAGTTGGCTTTTACTGTACACCACATGAGAGGGGGGGGGGGTGAAACAACAACTGACAGACTCCGTTAGGGCAACAACCCAGAGCAGGAAATGGAAATCTTACTTCATGGCATCCTTGAGAGAAGACATTACTTCAAGATTTTCTCCAACCATGCCCAAGTTAGAAGTGAAACTGTTTGTGTGTACCTGTTTGAGTTTTCTCGGTTTGTTTGCTCTCCCGCCAATGAATGCCTCGTTATTTCTGAGGAACCACTAGACCAGGGGTGCCAGTGAGGCGGGTCAACAAACGCACACACACACACTCTCAAGATTAATATTTCCTGCCACGCGCCTATATATATATTTTTTTGCTATTATATATAGCAATTGCTATTATTGCTATTATAAATACACTCATTGATAAAACTTAAGGGAGTGGAAAGTCTTTGATGTCGCTGATCGTCTGTTTTTGAAGGAGACAGAGGCAATTTTGTTCACACTTGGTTATCTCGTGTGTCTTCAATAAAGGTCACTGTGAAATCTTTCAGAGTTATTTTCTGAATCCCGATATACATGCTAAAAGGTACAACTTCCTTACGTTTTGTCCATGAGTGTATATTGGTTATCTCGTGTATCTTCAATAAAGGTCACTGTAAAATATTTCAGAGTTATTGCCTGAATCCCGAAATGCATGCTGAAAGGTACAACTTCCTTAAGTTTTGTTCATGAGTGGATGTGTAGAATGAAATTTAGCTTCTTTTGACCTAAATCCGCGGTGT
The DNA here is from genome assembly GCA_030710605.1 of Cordylochernes scorpioides. Classification (NCBI taxonomy): domain Eukaryota; kingdom Metazoa; phylum Arthropoda; class Arachnida; order Pseudoscorpiones; family Chernetidae; genus Cordylochernes; species Cordylochernes scorpioides. The sequence goes on along the minus strand of CP092871.1, from coordinate 73,859,422 downwards.
ACAACATGACTACGTAAAGAGGGACCTCGTGTTGGCCATTCTTGTGATCTAGACCTTCTCGCTGTCAAGTTAGATTTTATTGGTCAACTTATACAATTCTCTTGCACACACATATTACAATATATATCGCATATATATGCGCATAGATGACATCTTTATGAAATAGTTATATTAATATTTGTAATGTTAAAGTGACTCTACGTCAAAATATCCCATAATTTGTTGGTCATTTAGTCATAAAATATTAATGCCATCTAGTATCTCTTTCCTATCTCCTTTTTTTTTCTTATCCCTAGTACACGTGGTGCAGGCCATGATAATCATGGTGGGTAGAAGTAGGCAACTTCTTTTACTGTAAATGCACCACATGTCTACATATGGGAAAAGCAGTTCGACTTTGCACGCCTAACTCCTTATTTGTTGAATCCCTTATCCTACAATATTCTTAAAAGTAGAAATATGAAACACATAGTAAATACGATTCCAAGTTTCATATAGATTTCAACAATTTTTTATAAAGTAAAAACTGTCAATTTCTTCAATCCTTGTATACATCTTAAACTTAAAGCTTGCAAAGTCAAAACCATGAGGTATTTGAAACATCGCTTCCCTTCCACGTGACGCATGCTGTTTTCATAAATTGGGTTTAGATTTGTAGGAAGACGCTTTGGTGTGTCTTTTTTTTTTAGTTGAATTTCAACAGGATCGAAGTTATAAGGTGAGTACATCTAGTATAGTAATGTAACTAAAGATTTGTTGTTCTACCCTTCGGGTTGAGGACCGTTCGCCCAATGTTTACACACAGAAATGCTATTAGAGTGTATTACTTGGTCCTAAAAAGTTATCTTTTTATTTGAGCCCATTTTTATTAATATTAAACAATTTTTCACAAATATTAATATGATATTGAAATAACTCTCTTTCTTTGCGTATATAGAGAACATCTGAATTTTCATCACAATAAAATATATTTATTTATTTATTATAAAACACGCTATTATCCTGTGTAGATATTTTTACGTGTGAATTTTCAATTATATATTTTAATATAGAGTTTCAAAATATATATGCAAGCCATTTCTTGTATTATAGAGAGAGAAAGTGAGAAAAATATTATTTCAAAGATATATTTTAAAGTAATATTTTTAATTTAAAAGAAAGTGTATTGATTATGATATATAATATTGATTATAAAAAAATATAAATAGTGAAGTTAAATAATAAGAGAGAGAGAGAGAGAGAGAAAAAAATAAACTAAACGTTGATTTAACTTGTGTTCCGTGATATTTGGGTCCACCAATATAAGTTTTACTTATATACCAACTAGCGGAATGACCCGGGCAACGCCCGGGGTTTACCCGATTAAATGCTTTTATTCAAATACTATTCGTTACAATTATAAATTGGCGCCGTGGATGTCATTCTTGTATAATATATAAATGAGTTTTAAAAATTGTAAAAAAAAAAAAATGCATCGGCCGGGAATCGAACCCGGGGCGCCCGCGTGGCAGGCGAGCATTCTACCACTGAACCAAAAGCAAACGGTGACAGAATTAAGAACGCATGACGCTGATAACTGTATATATTAATTACATCCATGCCACGATAATCACGGTAGTACAGTTTCTACTGTGAGTGTACTACATGACTACAATTGTATAAAACCAGTTCGGTTATAAGGTAGTTAAATGAATTTCTAGATGCGTATACAACATGAGATGTACGGAGGTTGACAAGAAGTCCAACTGAAAAAGAGCATGCACCATATTTTATACTTTCAAACATAGTATGTAAATAGAAGTGGCATGGGGTCCTCACTATTGTGGAGTAGAGAAGAAATATATATTCACAAGAAGTAGACTGGAACTTTATATAAGATATACAAATGTAGACGAGAACTCCAGGTATAACAGCGTGTACCATATTTTATACTTGCAAACATAGTATGTAAATAGAAGTGGCATGGGGTCCTCACTATTGTGGAGTAGAGAAGAAATATATATTCACAAGAAGTAGACTGGAACTTTATATAAGATATACAAATGTAGACGAGAACTCCAGGTATAACAGCGTGTACCATATTTTATACTTGCAAACATAGTATGTAAATAGAAGTGGCATGGGGTCCTCACTATTGTGGAGTAGAGAAGAAATATATATTCACAAGAAGTAGACTGGAACTTTATATAAGATATACAAATGTAGACGAGAACTCCAGGTATAACAGCGTGTACCATATTTTATACTTGCAAACATAGTATGTAAATAGAAGTGGCATGGGGTCCTCACTATTGTGGAGTAGAGAAGAAATATATATTCACAAGAAGTAGACTGGAACTTTATATAAGATATACAAATGTAGACGAGAACTCCAGGTATAACAGCGTGTACCATATTTTATACTTGCAAACATAGTATGTAAATAGAAGTGGCATGGGGTCCTCACTATTGTGGAGTAGAGAAGAAATATATATTCACAAGAAGTAGACTGGAACTTTATATAAGATTTACAAATGTAGACGAGAACTCCAGGTATAACAGCGTGTACCATATTTTATACTTGCAAACATATTCTATATACAGTTACGAGCGTCATTCTTCGTCGCCTCTGTCACGGTTTGCTTTTTTTTTTTTGGAATGGCGCCCTCCTATTGGTCGGCTACGATCACGCCACCTTTGCCCCTCCCCCCACTCGCATTTTCGTTTTTGTAACTATTGTGTTGGAGCGGGTCGCTCCTTAAATAAATGCATATATTAGTTAATAACCAAATGGAATCCTCTCTTTCTTTTTCCCAGTAAGAGACGCCTACGGAAGCCAACAGTACATAGACAGATAAAGCACATAGGCTATAGTTATTAACTAACATATGCATTTATTTAAGGGGCCAAATAGTATTTGAATCAAAACATTCAATCGGGTAAAACACGGGCGTTGCCCGGGTCATTCGGCTAGTAGTATATAAATAGAAGTAATCGGGTGGACTGGAGAGATTATTTCTGTCATGAAGAAGAGCACCTTGTGAAGCGTTTTTTCATTTAGATTCAACAGAATCCAACATACACAAAATGAAATATAAAAATATTGTAACAAGGTATTTATTAATTCAATTATTTTTTTTAACAGAGTGGTCATTTTTATGTTTATATTTTGCTACTCTATAAATTTCCCTCATGGCTTATCGTTTGTATACCATTCATAGTTTGTTCTTGCCTGAAATAAATTGTTGCCTCATCCCGAAGTTTTTGTCTTCCCTAATTTTCCACGTGGCAATATTTACAATTATCTCTCGTACAAATAAATAGTGTCCAAAATTGCCATCTAGACGGCAGTGTATAGTGTTGTTGTAAGGGAGATTGCAAGTTGCGATCTGTCGCCACCATAAATCTCCAAATTTATACAAAATAACTCCCTATCATTTTTTACGTCCACGTCTTTAATCCATTTATAACGGTGTATCAGTCAAAGAAGTCATTTGTCACCCCTGCTCAGTGTTTGACAAATTTGATGGATTTCTTTTACGTCACAGATTTATTTTCAAAAAAAAAGTTTCCCCGCTTCTTCAATTAATCCTAAAATATCTGGTCACATTGCTTTTAGTTTCTATGGATGTGTGTTGCCAAGCTGAATATGTTTTTTCTTTGTTTAAGTATTGCTTTTGATGAATATATCCGGTCACATTGCTTTTAGTTTCGTTTGATGTGTTGCCAAGTTTAATCTATGTTTTTATATAAAAATATAAGTTCATAGAAATATTTCGCCTTTGATGAATATCTGGTCTCATTGCTTTTATAAAAAACTAGACGAATGGCCCGGGCAACGCCCGGGTTTTACCCGAGTGCGAATATATTTTAAAAACGTTGTCTTGGGTGGTCGCTATAGACAGGGTGGTCTGTATAGACAGGTGTATGTATCACACAGCTGATAACAGGGTTGTCTAGAGTGGCCGCTATAGACAGGGTGGTCTGTATAGACAGGTGAATGTAACACACTGATGATAACAGGGTTGCCTAAAGTGACCGCTATAGACTGGGTGGACTGTATAGACAGGTGGATGTATCACACAGCTGATAACAGGGTTGTCTAGAGTGGCCGCTATAGACAGGGTGGTCTGTATAGACAGGTGAATGTAACACACTGATGATAACAGGGTTGCCTAAAGTGACCGCTATAGACTGGGTGGACTGTATAGACAGGTGGATGTATCACACAGCTGATAACAGGGTTGTCTAGAGTGGCCGCTATAGACAGGTGTATGTATCACACAGCTGATAACAGGGTTATCTAGAATGGCCGCTATATACAGGGTGGTCTGTAAAGACAGGTGGATGTATCACACAGCTGATAACAGGGTTTTCTAGAGTGGTCGCTATAGGCAGGGTGGTCAGTGGTCGCTATAGACAGGGTGGTCTGTATAGACAGGTGGATGTAACACACTGCTGATAACAGGGTTGTCTAGAATGGCCGCTATAGACAGGTGTATGTATCACACAGCTGATAACAGGGTTGTCTAGAGGGGGGCAGGGAGGACACGTGTTCGCCGGCAGCCAATGGGCGCGCATTCTATCCGTGAGCTTCAGAATAAGGCAATTATATAAGTAGATGAGAACATTAAAGCACGAATGTTTCTTTTACGCATAAAACAAACTTTCTACTGTCCTTACTGGGATGAAAAAATATTGAGGGGGCTTGGCTCATCAGTAGTGAACCCTACCATCGGTTTATTTCTTCATCGCAGTAAGGACAGTAGAAATTTGATTTATTTGTGAAAAAAAAAAAGAAACATTCGCGTCTTTATTCGTTATATATAGATGGCGTGTTATTGCTTTGTATTAATGTATGCCTAACTTGTTCCGATTATTTGCGGAAGAGCATTACTCGATGCAATGGAATTCTATTGTCTAAAAATCATATGTCCATAGTTCGCTTAAATACCATTTCAAGATTCCACTCTTCAGTGTAGCTTTCTTAGAGCTCTAATATTGTATTAGACGATTCTGCTTATATATGCAACACTAAAGGGTGGAATCTCAGAAATGGTATTCAAGCAAACAATGGACTTTTAAGACACAGTAGAATTACGCAGTAAGTATAGTAGAAGTTTGTTTTATGTGTAAAACAAACATTTGTGCTTTAATATTTTCATTTCTTATATATAGATGGCGCGTTAATACTTTTGGTTTCATTAGATAGGATAATAAGTAATGACTCTTTGATTTGCATTTAGGTTTCCACTCCTAGCTTCATTCTAACTTGAATTCCACAATAACATTCGTGACGGGTTTATAAAGGTGATTGAAGATATTATGACGCGAATGTTTCTTTTCACAAATAATTCAAACTTCTACTCTCCTTACTGCGATGAAAAAATATTGGGAGGGCTTGGCTCATCAGTGGTGAACCCTCCCAGCGGAAGAGCATTGCTCTATGCAAATATTTGAATGTAATTCTACTGTCCTAAAAGCTTATGTCGATAGTTTGCGTAAATACTATTTCTAATATTCCACTTTTCAGTGTAGCATTTAAAAGCAGAATGATCCAATACAGTATTAGAGTTCTAAGGAAGCGGTCTTGTAGATTAAATTGGCGTAGCCGCTGGGAGGGTTCACCACTAAAGAGCCAAGCCCTCTCAATATTTTTCTATTGCATTAAGGAGAGTAGAAGTTTGAATTATTTGTGAAAAGAAACATTCGTGTCTTAATGTCTTCATTTGTTCTATATAGATGGCGCTTTGTATTAATGGGTTTATAAAGAAGTATATTTATTCACTAAAAGAAGCAAATGCGCCTTCAAAAATATCTTTAGAATTATAGTTTAAATATATACACATAACACAGGTGATGGTTGTACTAAATTGATTGCAGTAAGAATATCTTCGAATAAACATATTTATGCGATAAAACAGAATAAGAGAAGAAAAGTTTCTTTATTAGACAAATTATAACGGTGCTAATTTAGTCAAATTATAATATTCAAACACATTGTATGTTGATATTCGTGTTTCATATTAAAACAAAAAAGTGTAATTTTACTTCTTTTTTAATATTAATTGAAGCTCTCTCTATAATATAATACAACAATATAGAACTTTTGCAACCTTAATTTTATACAATAATTAAATACCAATTAGCATTTTTGTTTATTTTTATAAAATATATATATTATATATAATACATGAAGTTATACTTTTCGGTATATATTAAAAATTGTTTTCCATCTAAATTTTTATATATCTAACACATTACTTCTTTAAAATATATAAATTTCAAATTTATTTCTTTGAAGGATTTTATTCGTATACACTCTCTCTCATAGGCGAAACTTTAAAAAAATTGTAAAGTCATTGATATCGCCGCTCGTCGGTTTTTTTTTTTTTTTTTGAAGGAGACAGAAGCAATATTTTTCACACTTGGTTATCTCGTGTGTCTTTAATAAAGGTCACTGTGTGTGTATCACAATCTTTTAGAGTTATTTCCAGAATCCCGATATACATACTAAAAAGTACAACTCCCCCAAGTTGTGTCCATGAGTGTATTTTTTTTAAAGAAAAGTAGCAATAGAAATAGTTCTAAATTTCAACGGAAGATGGCGCTAATTTGATTAATATATTCAAATTTTTCATTAGCTGGAAAATATGCAATTTTATTCCTATTTTGAGTTGCATAATGCATAGGGTGTATATATAATATACATATACATAATATATATGTATGTATATATACGTTAATATTTAGGCTATATTATAGTATGGTTCCTATAATTCATCCAAACCTTTCTTACTTAGCAAGAGTGTCTAAGTAGGTAAAAAAGTTTCCATCACAGAGTAATTAATCTTTAAAGAATATAAATAAATAATTTAGATGAAATTCTATTAACAACTTCGTGTCACAAGATTGGATTCTAAATTAGTGTTAATTTTTAACGCCTTCATTTTCTTCTAAAGAACATATTTTTCTTACAAGTTCCTAAATTAGGTTATTTAAAAAATAATTTATAACATATTACAAACAAGTATTATAAAGTAGACAAATATTGTGACATTGTACATGATAAGTCTTAAAATTTTGCCTATATTTGTCATGTTTATATATTTATTTAAATCCAAACAAATATATAGGATTTCACATGCCAATAAATATCCTTTTATTTTATTACATTCATTATAATTCGAAATGCTGCGCTGCCTGGAGTACAGGAGCTCCATCTATGATTCCCTTTTTCCTGTGGTGAATCTGTATAAGATTGGTGGTCTTAATAAAGCTTTGTGTGTCTGTATATAATTCGATAATTGATATATATAAATTAACATTTTAAAGTAGAGGGAAATAAGGAAAATGAATATATGAAGTATAAATAAACATAAAAAATATTTTAAAACAATTCTCTGAAACATTGACATAGTATTTTTTTTGTTAATCTACGCAAAAGAATGTAGTATGCTAAATATATAAAACAAAGTTGTGTGAGGATGGTATACATGTACCAAAAGTGACCAGGATATACAAATTGGCTTTTTGTCTGAATATTTGCAAATATTGGTATTGTGGTTCATTCTTTAACATTGTCTTTAAATTCATACAGAGGGGACAAACCTAATTCATCTTTTTTCAATATATTTTTTTTTTAAAGGGAAGGTGTCACCGTTGGTACATATACGTATATGTTTTGAACTTTCAAAATTAAATATCAAACATAAATTTTAAATGTGAAAAAATAGTATAAATGTGATATTGTACTGGGATAAGGTGCATAAATTATGAAAAGAGCATCTCCTTATCGTGCAACTGAAAGTTGCTGATGGCTTGCGCCGATTCTGGAATAATTAGAAATCAACAAGAATAGTTGATATTTATTCCGATAGATGGCGCAAGCCATCAGCAACTTTCAATTGCACGATAAGGAGATGTCCCTTTTCATAATAAATTATAAATTTTGCATGTGATATCATTTTTTAAATATTATTTCAATTTTATAATGTAGTTTAAAGAGGTACTATGCAAATTTTATATTTTATAATTATTTTTAGATGTAAGTTTGAAACCCTAAGTATTAGTATTATTAATTCAATCCTCTGGTTTGACAAAAATATCTTAATTAAACTTAGAAATCATTTCATTTCTATGGCAAAAATAAATGTATTCAATAAAATAATCCTTTGGCATTAAATATTGAGCAAATTACATAAATTTATGTAAACCATAAAATATATTTAATTTCGTTTTAAAAAAAAATCTTACCTAAAAAATATTTGTTTCAAATAAACTATTTTATTTTTAAAGAATTGATAAATATTTGGTTTCAAAGCTATATTAAGATTTTTACATAAAATTCGAAATGTTAATTCTATATATTTTATATGATATGAAAAATATTGAATAAGATTATTTACAATGATATTTATATCAAATCAAAAACACGATATAAGAAAAAATAACTTTAAAAGTACAGTATATGTGGTCAAGATTTAATAATTTTATTTTATAATAAAATAAAATGTAATTAAAAAAATATATTAATATACAAATATATTGAAAATAACAATATTTTGTTGCAATATTTAACACCCAACAAAATGAATATATCTTATAATTCTTCTTATTATTTTATATGTAACATTTTTCAAAAGTCATATAATGCTTAACCTTTTTTATATTTTTAATACAGCTAAAAATTTCAATTAAGTTTAACGGGTAATTTAAAAAAAAAATAGGGGCAACTTTTATATTCAAAAATTAAATTTTTTCACTATGAGAGAATAAGATGATTTATTGGGAAAAGGCCTAATTTATAAATCCTTTATATGTAACCCTAAATTGGAAGAATCTTTTGGTCATTAAAAAGGCTTTTGTAAGTTTTCTCGTTAAGGGTTCTTTCTCAACTGGCCCATTTAATTGTTTGTTTAAAAATTTGATTTTCTTAAATATTAGACCAACATCTTCAGTATTTTGTTCTATTAAAAGCTTCTTTTTGTTAAATTTTAATTTTAAAATTTTTCTTTTTTCATTTAACTTCTACTTCCATACAATGACCCTCCCCCATATAAAAGTGGAAAAGGAGGTCTTTATTTTCAAGGTTATTATTAAATGCATTATGGACGAAGCTTTTTCTCATTGAGAAGACTTAACTTTTTTAATTAAAGAGTTTTAATTGCTTTAATGACCCAAGGGATAAAAAAGAAAAAAATTAATATAAGCATTTTAAAAAATTTAATCATGGAAATATTTTTAATAAGACCCTCTATACGTGTTTTTATATGGTCAATCTATTATTATTAGATATTAAAGAAAAATATTATTATAAAATGTCGCAAATAATATTTATTTCTCTCATGAGAGATCACCATAAAATAAAGTTAATACTGGATTCTCCTTGAGGTGGTCGTTCTTCGGAGTGGATAGGTACAGTTCTATTCCTGAGAGAGTAGAGCTAGTCGGAGATACACAGTCCACAAACTAAATAGTGTTTTTTAAATTTATTTTTGTTTTATTATCCCTTGTATCATTACACAATGTCATGGAGACTATAGGGGGTCGGTGTAAGGATAGTCTAAACCGTTGGTTTTCGACCACTACAACCGGGGTTCGATTCCCGCATTGGGCACTTTTTTTCTGATTTAAAAAAAATGCTCCAATGGCCCCCGATTCTTGCAAAAGTCCAACCCCACCAGCGAGGACAAGTAACCAAACGGGGCTTTGGCACATTTGTAAGTGCAAAGTCGAACTGCTTTTCACATGTGTAGAGATGTGGTGCACACACAGTAAAAACAGTCGCCTACTTTTACCCACCATGATTATCATAGCCTATATCACGTGTATTAGGGAGAAGCAAAAAAAAAAGGAGACTATTTACATAAAACAAAAAATGTGGGTGGTGGTACAGGTCGTTCTTGGTGACTCCCATGTATGAGAGTAGAGTGTAAAAGGTATCGATCCATGATGGTAATGCTGCCGTTGGTTGGTTATCCAGGGGGCATCCGGCTTTAGGCTTTCTAGGGGGGGGGGGGGGTAGAAGTCAGATTAGGCCCCCCCATATGGTGTTTATAATAACGTTAAATACATATAATATTATAAGTCTTTCTTATTTTTATTACCAATGGAGATATTCAAACACCCTGAATAACTAGTATTATATAACATAATTTAAAGCTATGCAAATAATTTATAATCTCTATATCATAAAGCGTCACACTTCTAGTTTAAAAGGCCAAGTCCTCATATATACCGGGAGTAAGAAATATCCTAGAAAATATCATAAAAACTCATTGGGAATATCCTCAATTTTGAGATCAATTTTTGCTTCATCTATGGTGCTACTAATCGCAAATAACTTTAGGCTATCAACATCTATCATTGCACAACATATATTGTGAATAATTATATTTTGAATTCAATTTTATGCGAGTAATCGCTACCCAGAGATATTTCGATTATGGAAAACTTGGGTAAAGAGTTTCTTTATTTTGAGTTGTTGCAAGCTTTCGGTCACATTTTGATATTCAAAGGGCAAATCCAAAAAAAAACAAAGAGAGATGTTATCGGGCGTGTATCAGATTGTATTACAGATTAAATATTTAGTTTTGCTCGAAAGCTTGCAACACCACAAAATGAAGTAAAGCTTTTCCCAAAAAACTACTCTTCCTTATTCGAATTCAACTTTATATTTAAAACCAAATTATGCATATCCTGACCACTAAAATGAGCATTTTTTAGATAACAAAGCGCCATCTAGTGGAACAGAAATCAACTAAACGTTGATTCAACCTGTTCCCTGAATTATATTTATGTTGCGATATTTAAAAAAAAAATCAATATCTTTTGAATTATGTAATTAATTAATAAATTTACAAAATTATCTCCATGTCTTCTACTATATGAACTAATTGTAAATAGCTCAACGCGCATTTTACA
>CP092871.1:73758554-73848417 GCA_030710605.1 Cordylochernes scorpioides | reverse complement strand
AAAGTAGAGAGAAAAAATCAGTTTCAAGTAAATAACAAATCTCACCATCCCACATGTTTGACCACACCAGAAATAGAACCCCCCGACGATACCGAGAAAGACAGAAAGTGGACGCCTTTTATGACGTCACTCCCCAAGTCACTGCTATCTTTGGACATATCCTCCCTCCCCGCTCAAGGCAGATGTAAATGACCGCTATCTTCATGATCGCCATTTTAAACACATGTTTCACACTAATCATTTAGATTTCCTCGAGAATCTCACAAACTCCTTAACCACACCACACATATCAAACATTTTACATGTTAATGGAGAGCACAATACATAACATATTAATAACCAATCCAACCAATAAATTGCGCTTCTGAAATTTCTAATTATACAACCAACACAGCGCATCACAATTTATTATTAGTACAATATAATTAATTTTACATTCATATTTCACTGTGCTTCTTAAAAACCCAGCGTCTAAACAATTTCTATTATTCAACCACTAGAAAAATAAAACAATGGTTGCCTGTAAAGTCGGTTTTACGGGCGAAGATTTTACGTGACAACGGTAGAATATTTATTGATATGAATATAATTAAATTGCACAATAGGAACAAGGAATTGAATGAAAATAAGAATTGCGCAAATTTTAACTATAGAAATATATTTTGTTTACTAAAACATTGTACATGTAAACTTAAACTTAACTAATTCCTATTTGAGTGATTTTGTTGAGGATAGGACGATGATAGGAGAACACAGAACAAGACGTTGAAGCAGGTGACTCTGACGTACCGCTGGTGAGGGCTATGTTAGCAGATTTACGTAGCTTGAACCTGCGTTGCCTCTCCGCAGCCGCTTTTGCAAAGGCTCTTACTTGTTCAGGAGTTCTGGTCAATGCTTTTCGTAGTCTGTACTCCCGTTGTCGCTGAGCATTCGTTCTGGCGGTAGAGGTGGTGTGTGGAACAACGAAAGGTACTGCAGACGTTGACGGCACGATATCCTCCGTCTCCATTGAAGTACTGGAAGTTGAAGGCACCGTTTCCATTGTTTTGAGAGTGGTGATTCCTGTTGAACATTTGAAATTGAATGGATGAATTTTTAATTTTAAAGAATCAATTTGAAAATCAAAACACTTATTCAGATCGAAGGTTCAAAATTTTGCTAAATAAATTTGAATTTAAATAAAATTTGTAATTGTAAATGATGAAGTTGAAAATTAAAACATTTACTTATATTAGATGTTAAAATTCTTGCTCAACACAGTTTAAATAAAGTTTTCTTATATCTGCCACTTTTTCTTAATATTTGTAATTTTAAATAATCAATTCGAAAATCAAAACATTTATTCAGATCGAAGGTTCATATTTTTGCTAAATAAATTTGAAACTATTTAAAATTTGTAAAATAATAATTAATTAATTAATTAATTTTAAACTAATAATTTACTTAACACTATCAACATTTATCAATAGTATGACATAACCTATAAACTCAGTTTCTCAACTTTTGTGTCAATCTAACAATTAATCAATCAATCATAGTTTACGATAATGAAATATCAGTGTACAATTATTTACCTTTATTGTTGTAGTTGTTGTAAATGACGAATCTAAGCACTCCACATTTTCACTACAGACACAGCTGACGATACTTTAACCACACGTGTGAACTTGTATTATGACGCTTTCTTGTTTTTCCAACGCCAAGAACGTTCGAGAAAGACAAAGACAGAGACAAGCATGCGCCGATTCAATGCGCCTAATTCTCTAGCGCTGCGCGCGCAGCACTCTCGTTCGGTGACTCATCGTAACGTTACCGGGCGTTACACTTTTTCATAAGTGACTCCCAGCCGCAACCTAATTTAAGACGTTGTCACGTCAAAAATGTACAGCTGCCAAACAGTTGTATGTCGCAATTGTGCGATCACCAAGGTGATCTCATTATTTATAAAAACTTTACGAATAATCACTAATTAAAACAACTTGGTTAAGTTTGATATAGACTTTATAACGGAAAAGAGGTATAATTATCTACATATCGCCTCTTTGGATAAACGAGAATATTGTTCAATCTTACACTACTTAACATTTATGTAATAATTATAATAATCTTTAATTATATTCTAATTTGTATAAAATCTTTAATATTATTTTTTTCATTTTTACTTTTCAATTATATAATCAATTTTTAGTCCAACATTATATATAAAAAAACTCAATCAAATTTACTTTTATTTTACATGATATTATTTTAGTATTGCAAAACATTTAATTGTTTCAAAAATCATTTTCAATTCATTATTATACTTTTTATATATTACATGTTTAATTTTGTCCACTTACACTTTTTTTATACCCGCAATCATATTTCTATCTTTTTATTCACTATCACATATAATAAAGCGTTTGTTCGTTGAAGCCGAATAGGATTGGTCTATTCTGTGTCACGTGTTCAAGTTACGTAGTTAAGTGACGTGGCTGGCTGTAGGTCTGTTTGGTTTTTGTTTTCATCCTTTATTTTATTCTATTCTGACCTTATTAGTCATTTTTTGCTTTCGGCAATTTATTCGGTGAATATTTGAGGAATAATATTTTTTAAATAATTTTATTTTTTTAATTTAGCTTGATTATTTTATTTTTATAAAACAATGTCTCCTAAAAGAGCCCTTTCTATTGTTGAGGCCATCGAAGCAAAGCAACGTCGTATTGAACAGCAGCGACAAAGACGTTTAAATTCACCCGTAAGAGAACGGCATAATGAACAACAACGGCAATACCGAATGAATATGAGCGAAAATCAAAGAGCCCTTCAAAGGGAAAACAGTAGGCTGAGGATGCAAAGAATTCGACAGGGAGATAATCTACCTTTGCCAACAGGGACATGTTTCGAGGAAGATCAAATTCCCCTGCACCTTTGTGGCCAACTTGATCAAGTTTGCCCAAAATGTAGAGCAAAGTATTTCGAATTGGAACAAACGACATACAGTAAAACTTTTCATAAATACTGTTCCAAAGGAAAAGTCGAACTTGAACCGATTCAAACCTCTTAACTACTTGAAAGTTTAATGACTGGAAAGCATCAACTTCCGAGTTTTAGATATCCTTGAAGGTGACTCCATAACATATTTCAGCTCAGACTCAATAGATGATGCGACACCTGAAGATAATGAGAGCTATCCACCGGTATTTCTCAACAGCCTTAACCCTTCGGGAATGCCACTTCATAAGCTGAAGCTATAAGTTGGAGCAATCATAATGCTTCTTCGAAACTTAAACACAAAGCGAGGTCTTTGTAACGGGACGAGATTAATAGTAACTAAATTGTTACCTAATTTAATTATTGCAAAAGTTAGGACTGGCACTGCAGTAGATCAATCTGTATTTATTCCGAGAGTTTACTTGGCCCCAATACATTCTGAGATTCCTTTCATTCTCAGAAGGGGACAGTTCCCTGTAAAATTAGCCTTCGCTATGACAATAAATAAATCACAAGGCCAAACCCTTGAAATGGTTGGCATCTATTTACCTGAACCAGTTTTTAGCCATGGTCAGTTATATGTTGCTTTTTCTAGGGTGAAAAGCTCTAAGTGTGTTAAAATAAAAATAATCCACGGAAGCAAGCAAGGAAGGCTTCTTGAAAATAGTTCAGCTTGCTTCACCAAAAATGTTGTTTAGAACGAAATTTATTCATTGTAAGTTCACCTCTTTTAAGGTAAAAATATTAATTAAAAAAATATCATTAAAATGACCCGAAAGGTAAAATGTTGCAACGCTCGGAAGGGGATCGATCCCTGACGGACCATGAACGTTATTTTACCTCGAACGCTTCCGATTACATATTATTAAGTATCAAAAAGGAATGTGAGAAATAAAATTAGGAATCCACCTGCTCTAGCCGATCCCGTCCTTGGACGGGCTTTTCTACTAGTATTTTATATTTGTGTAAATAGCTTTATTATATGACATTGTTTATCATCAACTATCGGCCATCTACAACAATCTTTTTCAACAATCATATTCTTTAACCAATTTCCTATATTTTTCATCACTATATTTTCAGCCATTGCTTCACTTCATTGTAGAAAAACGACAGCACTGCTTGACAATTTTTTTAAATTTTTTATTTCGTATGTCAACAAAATCTTTGAACACAGTTCCCCAGATATAAAAATCCCAACTTCTGGTCTGAACACGCTTCAAGAGTTTATTTCAATCATCCGCAGAGCAATCACCAACGCATGCACAAAGCGTTCACTTTTTTCAACTTCCAATTTTTTTTCTGCTCTAGCGGACCACAATCAACCTTTGATTTCGAGTCAAGTCAGACCACCTACTGTCGCTACAATTCTACTTATCGCATGGCTCTACCACCCCTTTCAATCATATTAATAAGCAACTTCTCTTCAACAACTTTTAATCCAATAACCCTACAATTGTGACAAAGCACTGTAACCCTTATATAGGATCGCAAGTGAAACATTGCCAAGGAAGACGCTCAAGTCTATATCCTCGCTTTGCACCTGGATCTGATTATTTGGTTGCATGTGTAATGCTTACAATTGAATATTCTTCAACTACTAACCATTTCCAACGCCCGCCAATATTCTCTTAGAATGTGAATTTTTATGTCATCATTTTATTTTAATCATCATTTTTTTTAAATCAAACAAAAATGTCATTTTTATTTCACTTTTATATATCCAAACAAATCATCTTGTTATAGCCCTTTTTAACCCTCACAGTTTAAATTATTTAAAATATATTTTAATTACTTACCTGTGTTAGAGAGGCTTTACCCGCTTAAACCCGGATAAACCCTTTCACTCCCGGGGCCCATCTATGGTAATTTAAACCAACAACCCCATATTGTATATAACTTATAACAAGATTTTCATGTTGTAAAATAGAAACACATCTGTAAATGATTATACGCATGATTGACATGTGTCATTACATCATCATTTTTCTCTTTCTTTTTGGGCGCGTGTGTACAGCCTACTCCACGCTGACGAGCGCCAACAGCGCGAAACGCGTTCGTGGATGGCTTTTCTTGATTTATCAAGAAATTAGGTTGGCCAAATATCAGGGAACAGGCTAAATCAATGTTTAGTTGATTTCTGTTCCACCAGATGGCGCTCTGACTTCTGAAAAGCACATGTGCTCCTGGTCAGGAAATGCCGACTTTGTTTTTAATTAATATAAATTTATAATGAATTATTTCAGTTCGTAACTATATTACATATATATATAGGGTATATAAAAATCTCTCTAAATTGACACAGGGCTGGATTAGAGCTTTAAGAAATATAGTTTGAGAGAAGATATAAAAGTTGATAATAAAGATGTGTGGGAAGTTCCCAATCTGTAAATCTTTCAGACGATTGATTCTAAACTATCGACTCATAGAAATTATTATTGAATTTCTTTTTTTGTTTTTGACTTTTGGAAAAGCCGAAAATAAAAGACATTTTAAATTTTAAAGAGATATCTCGTTTATAATGATTTTAACTTATCGAAAAAATAATTTGATTCAAAGCCTTTTTCTTTTTTGGAGATATTATATAGATTTTAATCTCATCAAAATTTTATCACGCTCATTTTAAAAAAACGCCGATATTTTAATACGTTTTTAAAAAATCATGTTCCATTATATTATAGATTGATTATGAGCTATAATTACTTTGCAACAGATATTTGTGTGAAAATTATTAGTACAAATGTGAAATTGTACTGGGATCAGGAAGTTGCAATAAAAAAAGGCATCACCTGATCGTGAAACTGTAGGTATTGATGGCTTGCGCCATTCATCGGAATAAATATTAGATAAACTTTATTTTTCTATAATACTAGCCGAATGACCCGGGCAACGCCCGGGGTTTACCCGATTAAATGCTTTTATTAAAATACTATTCGTTACAATTATAAATTGGCGCCGTGGATGTCATTCTTGTATAATATATAAATGAGTTTTAAAAATTGTAAAAAAAAATGCATCGGCCGGGAATCGAACCCGGGGCGCCCGCCACTATAATATATAAATGAGTTTTAAGAATTGTAAAAAAAAAAAATGCATCGGCCGGGAATCGAACCCGGGGCGCCCGCGTGGCAGGCGAGCATTCTACCACTGAACCAAAAGCAAACGGTGACAGAAGTGTCTCGCGCATTGGCGGCACCAAATGATGGGGGGGGGGGGGGGCAAAGGTGGCCTGATCGTAGCCGACCAATAGGAGGGCGCCAGCAAAACCGTGACAGAGGCCATGACGCTCGTAACTGTATATAGAATTACAGAATATTGGTTTAAACCATTTCCAAGATAATTATAAGTGTGTATTAAATATATATTATATTTATTTAAAATGATATAAAATATGTGGACACTATATAACTTTCAATTAGATTTTCAAAGGTAACCTCTCTAAAATATGAAAATGTTATATATTTGTTTTGCATTTTTTTTTAATACAATATATTTCACTCTAATGACAACATTTTACACCTCAATAATATCGTCGTGAAATGTGTTTATTTTAGAGAATAAAATTGAAGCAAATCTCTATGTAGTAAATATGTAAATACGTTTTATAGTTTATATATAGTGTGTTATATAAATATGTATGTTTTTTTACTATCCCGAGTATACGTGGTAGAGGCCATGATAATCATAGTGGGTATAAGTAGGCGACTGCTTTGACTGTAAGTGCACCCCATGTCTACACAGGTGAAAAACAGTTTGACTTTGCACTTACAAATATGCCAGAGTCCCGTTTAGTTACTTGCACTCGCTGGTGGGGGTGGAACTTTGCAAATTAGCAATTTTAATTATTGCGATTTTTTTTAACTCTAACATAATTTTATCATAGATATATAAATACAAAGATCGTCTCTCCAGTCAAAATAGGCGTCAAAACTAGGCACCATCTATTGACCGTCATCGCAAACTAGCGGACTCAGGTCGGCTGGTGTTTGGCTTTGTCACCGACCCGAGTTCGCTAGTCTACGGCGACGGTCAATAGATGGTGCCTAGTTTTGACGCCTATTTTGACGGGAGAGGCGATCTTTATAGATGAACTAGCAGAATGACCCGGGCAACGCCCGTGTTTTACCCTATTGAATGTTTTGATTCAAATACTATTTGTTACAATTATAATTTGGCGCCTTAAATAAATGCATATGTTAGTTGATAACTATAGCCTATGTGCTTTATCTGTCTATGTACTGTTGGCTTCCGTAGGCGTCTCTTACTGGGAAAAAGAAAGAGAGGATTCCATTTAGTTATTAACTAATATATGCATTTATTTAAGGAGCGACCCGCTCCAACACAATAGTTACAAAAATGGGGGGGGGGGGGGGGGGGGGGGTGGCATGATGGGGGGAGGGGGGCAAAGGTGGCGTGATGGTAGCCGACCAATAGGAGGGCGCCATTCAAAAAAAAAAGCAAACCGTGACAGAGGCGACGAAGAATGACGCTCGTAACTGTATATAGAATATCCTTCCGGCAAAATTTCCATCTATACTGAATATATATTTTCACACCCAATAATATATTAATTGGAACAGTTTAATTTGTTGTGATAATTGTCTATTATATATACTTTCTTATAGCCATTTTAATCAGGAAATAAAAATGTAATATTACAATTAAGTTAAACACTTTTATATGGTATTACGTCTCCCCATATTCCTGCTACAAGCTGTCTTCCAACTTAATTTTCAGCCGTTTCAATAACTAGTTTCATATAAGTTTTAACCGATTTGATAAAATCATCACGCAAGTTTTACCATTCGGTTTAGATATTCCCGAATTTCTCCCTCTTATATGCGACGAGCCAATGTTACAGTTGACATATATACACTCATCCACAAAGCTTAGGAAATTGGAAAGTTTTTTATGTCCCCGGTCGTATGTTTTTTAAAGGAGACAGAAGCAATTTAGTTCACACTTGGTTTTCTCGTGTGTCTTAATTAAAGTTCACTGTAATATCTTTCAGAGTTATTGTCTGAATCCCGATATACATGGTAAAAGGTACAACTTCCTTTAGTTCTGTCCATGAGTGTATATCGGTTATCTCGTGTGTCTTAACTAAAGTTCACTGTAATATCTTTCAGAGTTATTGTCTGAATCCCGATATACATGGTGTAAAAGGTACAACTTCCTTTAGTTCTGTCCATGAGTGTATATCGGTTATCTCGTGTGTCTTAACTAAAGTTCACTGTAATATCTTTCAGAGTTATTGTCTGAATCCCGATATACATGGTAAAAGGTACAACTTCCTTTAGTTCTGTCCATGAGTGTATATTGGTTATCTCGTGTGTCTTAACTAAAGTTCACTGTAATATCTTTCAGAGTTATTGTCTGAATCCCGATATACATGGTAAAAGGTACAACTTCCTTTAGTTCTGTCCATGAGTGTATATTGGTTATCTCGTGTGTCTTAACTAAAGTTCACTGTAATATCTTTCAGAGTTATTGTCTGAATCCCAATATACATGGTAAAAGGTACAACTTCCTTTAGTTCTGTCCATGAGTGTATATTGGTTATCTCGTGTGTCTTAACTAAAGTTCACTGTAATATCTTTCAGAGTTATTGTCTGAATCCCAATATACATAGTAAAAGGTACAACTTCCTTTAATTCTGTCCATGAGTGTATATTGGTTATCTCGTGTGTCTTAACTAAAGTTCACTGTAATATCTTTCAGAGTTATTGTCTGAATCCCAATATACATGGTAAAAGGTACAACTTCCTTTAGTTCTGTCCATGAGTGTATATTGGTTATCTCGTGTGACTTAACTAAAGTTCACTGTAATATCTTTCAGAGTTATTGTCTGAATCCCGATATACATGGTAAAAGGTACAACTTCCTTTAGTTCTGTCCATGAGTGTATATTCGTTATCTCGTGTGTCTTAACTAGTTCACTGTAATATCTTTCAGAGTTATTGTCTGAATCCCGATATACGTGGTAAAAGGTACAACTTCCTTTAGTTCTGTCCATGAGTGTATATTGGTTATCTCGTGTGTCTTAACTAAAGTTCACTGTAATATCTTTCAGAGTTATTGTCTGAATCCCGATATACATAGTAAAAGGTACAACTTCCTTTAATTCTGTCCATGAGTGTATATTGGTTATCTCGTGTATCTTAACTAAAGTTCACTGTAATATCTTTCAGAGTTATTGTCTGAATCCCGATACACATGGTAAAAGGTACAACTTCCTTTAGTTCTGTCCATGAGTGTATATTGGTTATCTCGTGTGTCTTAACTAAAGTTCACTGTAATATCTTTCAGAGTTATTGTCTGAATCCCAATATACATGGTAAAAGGTACAACTTCCTTTAGTTCTGTCCATGAGTGTATATTGGTTATCTCGTGTGTCTTAACTAAAGTTCACTGTAATATCTTTCAGAGTTATTGTCTGAATCCCGATACACATGGTAAAAGGTACAACTTCCTTTAGTTCTGTCCATGAGTGTATTTATGTAAACTGGAACATTGGTTCGTTGCACATACGAAGGAAAAATTCGGGTCTATCTTAACCGGATGGTAATCCACTAATAATGGTTATCTACAGAATAGTAATATATTGTTACACAGACAATTTCTCTCCTTTTCCCTCTTTTACTATATGTGAATAAGATCGATTTGTTTTGATCGAAATGAATTGTCCTTTTTCTTCCCTCATTTTTCTACGCGACATTCTGGTGAAGATGCTGGGCAGGATATGGAAGACAGACTGGCCGAGCAGACCTTGAGTTCTACATGTTCACCGAAAGACTCCCAGAGTCCACTGCAGTGTCAAATCAAGAACTCAAGAAGACGATGTGTGTCTCTTCAGAAACTATGGCAATCTTCACGTCGAAAGAAAACTGGCTTAAAGCTGTTAGGGATCGCATAAAAGAGGCTTAGGGAAACCTTAACCTAAAGTAACACCAGGATTTGCAGACTAAGGCTCACAGCTCCCATAGGGAAGCAGCTTTGTAAAATAATATTCTCTCTCCACACACACATCTAGAAAATATTCATTTTAATATTTTGTATAACTCAGCAAATTTCTCTCCTGGCTTTTCTTGTATGTAAACAAGGTTTATTTGTCTTGATCAAATATTCTATTAAAGTTTAAAAGAGTTTAGCTTCAGTAGCGGTATAAAAGGAAAACAAACCCCAATGTAATATAACAGCGGTATGGTAGATTTAACTGGCGAAACCGCTGGAAGGGTCCACTACTGATCAGCTAGGCCCTCTAATTATTTTATTATTTTTGTAGAGACAGTAGTTAAAATTTCATATGTACTCTCAGGGACAAAACTTAAGGAAGTTGTACCTTTCAGCATGTATATCGGGATTAAGACAAAAACACTGAAATATATTTGATATACAGTGACCTTCAATGAAGACACACGAAATAAACAAGTGCAAACAAAATTGCTCTGTCTTCTTCTTAAAAAAAAAAAATAATAGACGACTGGCGACATCAAAGACTTTCCACTTCCATGAGGTTTGCCTATGAGTGTAAAGGAAACGTCAAAAATAGTTAAAATTCTTATATTTATTTGAGTGTGTTGGAATCTTAGTCCGCGTCCTCTAATTAAATAACGGAACACTCGACAACCTTGTAAGATCTAAAAGCCAATCTATCGATACATTTTTCAATTATTTATGACAATATTGTGATATATATATAATCAATTAATATCTCTACAGACCTTTTTTTCTGCAATGATATTAAATGAAAGGGCTTGGCTCATCAGTAGTGAACCTTCTCAGCAGTATCACCAAATTAATCTCCATAACGCTTTACTATTGTATTGGATTGGCTTTCTTATATAACCTGCATTCTTACTGAGGAAGGCAGCATATGGGTATTGAAGGAACCTATGGACATAAGCTTATATAGGTCTGTATAATTGCTTATATATAAATACAAGAGTACTGATCTTCTGCCAATATTATTTCATATTGAGGCAATTATTAGCAAATTATAATTTCAAATTCCATCTTTCGATACATTTTTGTAATATTATTAACTTTTTAGATTATTCTTCTACATTATCAAATATATTTTCTACAGACCTTATTGCAATGTAATATAAATTTTTAGATAAATGGCTTGGTTCATCAGTGGTGAACTCTATCAAGGGACTTTGTTATTAAAATAAAGTGTCAATATAAGGTGTAAATTTAAGAGATCGATCCACAAACCTGATCCCAGTACAATTTCACTTATAATATATATTTATATTTACAATTGTATATGTATATTATTTCTACTGTCCTCAAAGCTTATTTCCATAGTTAATCTAAAATACCCATTCCAAAAGGCTAGCATCAGTATCACTATAAAAGGAAAGCCGAAAAATGCAATATAACAGCGGTATGGTAGATTAAACTGGTGAAACCGCTGGGATGGTTCACCACTGATGAGCCAGGCCCTCCCATTAATTTTTCACTGCAGTAAAGGCAGTAGAAATTATTTAATTTTTAAAAGAATCATACTACGCGTCTATAATAGTTTCGAATTTTCACAACAGATGGCGCGCTAATGCATCATAATATAATTTGACTTTTGTATTATTTTTTCACAAAGTGTACAATGTTGGCTGAAAGGTACAAGAACCTATATATACATATTTTAATCGAAGTCCATTTTTGAAAAAGTTATATTAACCATTTTTAAAAAATAATTCCTACAATTGAAAACCTGTTATATAGGGAGGGAAGGGCCAATTTTTGATTTCTAAAATATTTCGTTTGCTCGAGGGAAATAACTACTTTTGAAAACTTTTAATAACTTGGAATTAATTCGTTTTTAAATCCCGTATTTGACTTTAAACTTAAATTTGTTTATTAAAGTATATATATTTATTTATAGAAATATTTTATTTAGTATTCATCTCTCTCTGAAAAATAGCATTTATAAATTTTACTATGTGTTTTTTCAAACATGACCAATACCTATGGGGATTGATTTATATCCTTCTATAGAGTTTAAATCATGTTTGATGGTTTTAGATAAGGGGTGAAACTCTCCATTGCATTTTTGGAGTCATTAGCGAATATATTTCATAACCTTTTATTGAAATATAACAAAATTGAATTGTTCGGATAAGAGGAAGAAACTTAGAAACTTCTATTGAAACGAAGATTATTTAATCTCTGACAAAGAAATAACTTAATATGGTTGTAAAGGGAAACCTACATTCAGAAGCTATATGTACAGGCTAAAGGGTTAAAATTATTAACATAAGACCCTCAACTTACAACGACCATACCTTAAAACATATTGCCCTGACTTGGCATATAACGGGTTTTCTCCTAACGCTTTATTCTAAACTAGAAATGTACAAAAATAAAAACGATACTTTTTAATGCATTACGAAGCAATAATAATCCTTCAAAGACCATTTCACAGATCTACATTCATCTCTTCTTCCAATAGCTAAGCTCAGCAATCATTCTCCTATACAGCTATGGTATTGAAAGGATCAGTAGAACTCTCAAGAAATATAACATCAAAACTATATATACCAGACACCATCGAATTTAGGAACGCTTCTACGCAATACTGATACCAAACATAAACAAAACAAAAATCTGAAATCGAATCTCAATTACAGAATTCCATGTCATCCATTGTTGATGGGAATTAAAATATTAATTTTCATTCTATGATTGAATTAATCTGTGACTTAATTTACTCTGTGGTGTTGAGTGTATATATATACATGTATTTCTTTGAGAGAGAGGTGTGAGAGAGTATATGTGGAGATGTTTAGGCATATGAGTTTATAGATTTTTTATAGAAATTATTTTTGTACCTTCAATAAAGAAGATTTATGTTTTAATAGATAGTAATTATTACGATCCACCCAACATCCATGTCCAGCCACATTCACAGAAGAGACAGGATAAACTATAGAAGAGAGAACCAATCAACGCCGGACAGCCCTCAAAAACTATTGTCCTCTTAGTAGACCTCACACTAAAATAGGACCACCTATCAAACTTCTACTCAACTGATATAGAGTATACCAGGATATTAAAGACAAACACTCCAGACTTTTTTCTAGAAAGCTGGACCTCAATAGAAGATCACAACAGTATAAACATTAAAATATACATTCTTCAAGTATAACTCCAATATAAATCCTCATACTCTACATTATCTGTGATAATGTATTCATATGTCTACATAACTTAGCACTGTATCTTGGTGAAACCTTTATTCCTATATATTCCATTTTTCTGATTTATTTCACAATTCTTTGATTTATAAAAATATTGTAGCAAAGTATTTATTATTTTATTAACAGAGTGTCATATTTTATGTTTATATATTTGCTACTCTGTAAACATCCCTCTTTGCTTATCTTTTGTTTCTAGTTCATAGTTTGTTCTTGCCTTAAATAAATTGCTGTGTCATCCTAAGGTTTGTCTTTCCTAATTTTCCACGTTGCAATATAGTATATTTTATTGTTATTCTTGTGTTTTGTTTATTTTAAATATTTTGTAGACTTTACATTTATTTATTTTTTATTTTATAGGAGTAGCTAGTATAGTTATATAGAAACATGAAATAACACGCGGCCTCTCAAAACCAATTTTGTTCCCTTCAGGAAGTTTGGCGTGGAGCCACTAGGAATATTGGAAGAATAAATAAATGTATTGATCCTAAATATGCATTTTCCTATATGTATACCGAGATGAAAATCAACACATACAAACAAAAAATATAAAAAAACCTTACAGATTAATTATAGCAAAATACCGTCACACAATTACAGTATATTCGTTTACAAAAAAAATGTATTGAAAATAGAGAAATCCATATTTAATTCATTAGATAATAAAAAGGCATATATCGGATTGAATATTTATTTGCCAATATTTCGATACAAAATTGTAATGCCTTGATAAAGGTTTGGCGTTCAGCCAACCGAAATATTGGCAAATAAATATTTTATTAAATCCAATATATGCCTTTTTATTATCTAAAAAAATGTATAATTTGAATGGATATATTGTCAGAGAAAAATATGGATCATAGAATATAATTCTTAATTCATTTTTGAATAAGCTTGAAAAGTTACATTAGAAACACTATTGTGTTTACCAATGTTATATACCTAAATAATATAATATTGCTTTTGAATAAAAATAACAAAAATATATGTAAAATTGATTTCAAAACGCTAATAAAAATACAATTTAATAAAAATAATTGTTTATCATTACATTAAATATAGGAGAATTTAATAAATATATATTTTTTAAAATTTTCAAATAACTATAAGCCTGTATGCGAAAAAGAACATTAAATTTATAAGCTCTCAACAAAGAGAAATACTAGCTCCTCAGGATCGCACATGTAAATTTTGTTAAACTTTGACCACGTAACTCTATTATCATTTATGTCGTCTGATTCAGTCTTGAAATAGATGCGGGCAGAAAGATTAGTCGTGTGTATGCGACCCAATTTTTAAAGAGTTTTTTTTATTCTATTTAAATATATCTATTTTCCCTTTCAATATTTCTACATTCCAACAAAGGATATTTTAAAAATACATTTCTTATTTTGAAATTGTTTTCTAATATGGATTTTTTAAATAACATAATTATTTTGTAAAATAAATGTACTTTTGATATTTTAATTGAACTATTTTTAAAAAATATATATATTTTTTATATTCATAATAAATATGTTTTTTTATTAATATGAATAACATTTTAATTATTTTAAATGTTTCTAAGCATGCTATTCAATAATTAATTATATAACAACTATCTTAATATATGAAAATATAAATATATAAACTATATATATATATATAATTAAAAAGGCATATATTGGATCAAAATATCATTTATTTTACCAATATTTCAGTTGGCTGAACGCCAACCTTTATCAAGGTGTTATAACATTTTAAAGTATGTCAACAACAACGTTATGTGGCGCTGAGTTTGTTGTTGACACACATTAATATTAAGAAAAAGGCATCTCCTTATCGTGCAACTGAAAGTTGCTGATGGCTTGCGCCATCTATCGGAATAAATATCAACTATTCTCGTTGATTTTTAATTATACCAGAATTGGCCAAATACCCATTCTTGATTAATCAAGAAAAGCTAACCACGGACGCGTTTCGGGCTGTTGGCCCTCATCAGCGTGGTGCAAGCTGTACCTCAACGAGAGAGAGAACATATCTTTATTTACGGGGCTGCTAACCAAAATGAATGATTTTTGAGCCCCGAAGGCCAGCGGGGAAGGTTTCTTGAGAATCCGGGCTAGTTGGCCTACAAATAAGGTCTTCTAGCCCTACTATGGCCGCAGAACGCGAGCTGGTGGCAAGGGATCCTAGGATCTGGCAGTGGAGGTGTCATCGCAGGGGGGGGGAGGAAGCTGGAGAGGTCAGGGAAACAGCGCCTTGATGGGTGAGAAGCCTGGATGGAGGCCAGTTAAGGAAGCAGGATGTCCTGGAAGCCTAGAACTTGAGGGGAAGAGAAGCTTCAAGATGGGGCAGCTTGAGGCTCTCGCCTCGTGCTTGTCTGGGAGGCCCTTGGCACAGCAGTTGGCGCACTTGGAAGTGTGCCGGTCGGCAACGGAGGGGCAGGCACGGCCTTCATGGCCGCCTTCACCGCAGTGGAAGCACGTGGGAGCTCTGGTGCATTGGGCAGAATTGTGGCCGAAGCCACAACAGCGGAAGCAGACTCGTGCGCGGATGGACTCCTCGAGTTGAGGATCACTCCGTCCACCACGATCCTTCCACGATTGCCCAGAGCTCTGAAGGTTGTGAGGTCCACTTCGATGAAGGCGGTGCAGGTCCCGTTTCTGGGTGCAGAACGATGCGCCACGCGCACCACCTTGTCCCCGGGGAGTTGGCTGACAGCAGGGGTTTCCAGCAGCGTCTCTTCAATGGTGGAGTTGGATGTTTCCTCCTCCACTTTGAAGAGGCAGATGCGAGGCAGGATCATCTTCTGTTGGCGGACCTTCATGCCATCCAGCTTGTTGGCCAGGGAGGTGGTAACAGCTGGGATGGTATCGGGGTTGCTGGAGTGGAGGACAAGCTTCCCTTTGGTTCGCAGGGAGGCCCAAACGCCTTAGGGTAGAGTGTGGGCAGCGCGGACAGCTTTAAGCATTGCTCTTGGGTCAGCCTGTGGGTCATCAGAGATGACCACTGTGTGGGCCGCCGATTTTTCCCCATGGAGGACCACTTGGGCGGCCGCAGGCTTGGAGACACGGGAAGGCGCAGGTTTTGTGGGACCTTTCAAGTTGGTCCTCTTTGCGGGCGGGTAGGGAGCCTCAGGGTGCTTCCTTTTGGTAGGAGCGGGAGTGGCGGGCTTGTTGGGGTCAGTCTGAGTGCTGGTTCCCTTGTAGAAAGGAGCAGGGCTGGTTTGAGTGCTTTGGCAGGCAGTCTGTGGCTTGATTTCGTCCAGTTCCTTAAAGGACGCGAGGGTGCCAGAGAGGTTCTCTACCTCGGCAATGAGGGCCTTGAACTGCTCAGACCGTAAGTTGATGAATTCCTTCAGGTTTTGGAGCAGGTAATATCGGGAGGTAGGGTGAGGATTCTGTATTTGCTCCTCGAAGTTAAAAACGACCAAAAATAATTGGTCATTAAGGCATCCTGAAAAATCATGAAACGGGTAGTTAAGGCCAGAATTGCGTGAGGACGCTACACAATGTGAAAAAATAGTACAAATGTAACATTGTACTGGGATAAGGTGCATAAATTAAGAAAAAGGCATCTCCTTATCGTGCAACTGAAAGTTGCTGATGGCTTGCGCCATCTATCGGAATAAATATCAACTATTCTCGTTGATTTTTAATTATTCCAGAATTGGCCAAATACCCATTCTTGATTAATCAAGAAAAGCTAACCACGGACGCGTTTCGGGCTGTTGGCCCTCATCAGCGTGGTGCAAGCTGTACCTCAAATCAACGAGAATAGTTGATATTTATTCCGATAGATGGCGCAAGCCATCAGAAACTTTCAGTTGCACGATAAGGAGATGCCTTTTTCTTAATTTATGCACCTTATTCCAGTACAATGTTACATTTGTACTATTTTTTCACACATTAATATGTTATAATACCTCGATAAAGGTTGGCGTTCAGCCAAGTGATATATTGGTAAAATAAATGATATTTTGATCCAATATATGCCTTTTTAATTAAAAATTCTTTTCAACCGATGAAACAATTTATTTAAATATATTTATTTGGCAATCATCTTTGAATGCAATATGAAATAATATTTTCTTATATTTTTCTTTATAAAAAAAGATACTATTATTTCATATTGCATTCAAAGATGATTGCCAAATAAATATATTTAAATAATTTGTGTTATCTATGGAACCAATTATTTTCTTTATATAAAAGAGTTAATGAAAAATGAATAATAACTTTAAAAAATAGCAACAATGGGAAAAATAATGAAAAGTCTATAAAAATTAAAAAATATATATATTTTTTATGGAAAAAAATAACAGAAGTAATAAAATAAAATGAGAGACAATATTCGATATTCACATGAGAATAAATATCGCGTGTTAAAAAACAACAAAGCAGTGGTTATATATCTAAAGAGAGCCTTTCTTTAGATCACAATTACAAGATGGCGTCTGGTCGTTTTTCTTGCCAGACGACCATTATATTGCCCATTAGCTACCTGTCCACATGTCAAAATGTCCACGTATAGCCACCCACAGTTTTCAGACGTGAGGGCAATTTATATTACACTTCCATATTGGTAATAAAAGCCTTTTTAGTCGCCATTTTATGACGAGAATATTATTGGCATCTTTTGGTTCCTTTTCTCTTTCAAAGAATTTACGAGTAAAAGAAAAAAAAATAGAGAATAGGGCTACACAATATTAATAATATGAAAAAAAATCGAAATAATATGAATATGCATTTTATAAAATTACATTTTCTCTTATCAAATGTATATATCAATGATTATTTCTATATAGAAAATTTTGTATTTTCTTCTTCTAAGAAAATATTCCATTTAATTTCCGAATTGATTAATTCGGTGTAAACAATTAGGTTATTAAGGTTTGTTAATATAAAAATGAATTTTTTTACTATAATATTATTTTTGAAAATAGATATTCCTAAAGATTATATATGAGATAATGGAAATCAAACAAATAAGAAAGAATGGAAAAACATAAGCCGATTAAGTAGTAGTGATTTTTTTCCATAAATTTAATTATCTCTAAAATTATTATAGTTCCCTTGTTTCACGTTTTTGTAATTAGACACTAAATAGCACATTAAATTTTGCTAATAGTTTTACAAATTGAAAAATGTATTTTATTTATTTATTTTCCATATTAGAGAGATAAACTTTTTTTGGGTTAATATGAGAGGCTACTCTGTGATTTGTTTATTTTATTTAATCCTATTTTTGTCTTTCTCGGAGATAATAATGAATACACTACCAAATCTAAATATATTTTAAAATTCATTATACAGTCGAACTTGGATAATTCGAACCCCAAGGGACCATAAAAATATTCGAATTATCCAAAAATTCGAATTAAAGATTTTTTGAATAAAGGCTTAAGGCTTCTAGGGACCAAGATAAATATTCGAATTAAAGAGGTTTTCGAATTAAAGAAGTTCGAATTATCCAAGTTCTACTGTATTATGATGTATTAGCGCGCCATCTGTTATGAAAATTCGAAACCATTAATTTTTCCATTGCAGTAGGGCACAGTAGAAAGTGTTTTATTTTTAAAAAGAATCATACGCGTCTAAAATATTTTCGAAAATTCATTATATTTATTTTACTGGTTTGTGTCTAAAAAAACTAAAATATAACTAAAATTTGCTGTTAATTCCCGGTTATTAATTACTAAACGGAGGATTCGTTTCCTATATAAAATTAAAATAAGTGATATATGGCAAAATTTATTTAGATCAAAATATAAACTTTCAGCGCCATCTATAGGTATTTATTATTATTATTTAACAGTTGGGAGAGACACGCCATATCCACAATTTGGATAATTGCGTGTATATTTTAAATTATATACAATTAATACAATTGAACATTGGGAATCGTGAAAATTAAACGTTCGATGTCAAATTTTGCATATAGTAATTATAAATAGTAGCTTGAAATATGTACAGTCAATACTTTCGCCTAAAATATACATCCTGCAGAATCTATTAAACTTAATGTATTGGTCTTTATTACAAGCAGCTCTATAGGTATAAAATTGAAAACAATGCGGGTTTTTTTTTTTGTAATATTTTTTAAATTTATATTTTGAAATAAAATTATATACTGATATACTGAAAGAAAAAGAGTTGAAAATATTTCGAGGACCTGACTCAATAATGAGAAATCTCTCTTATTTACATATATCTCATTTTTAAAATTCAAAAACATTTTTTTTTAAGTATTAAAAGTTGCAAAAGTTATTTTGTAAAAATAAAAGAATATACATATAAATGTGTGTATAAAAGCGCACAAAAATATTTTATAAATAAAAATATATAAACAAAATAAAATTGAGTAGTTAAACGATGTTTTGTTTAAATGTCAAACGATCCTTTTTAATATTCTTCTTTTGTTTGTAAAAGTCGTCTGGCAAATTGAAGCGACGTCACTTCCGGCGCTGACTTCCGCCAATCAACGTCGCCATTAGAATCGAAATTTCTGGAAAGTCTTTGAGATCCGTCGTTTGTTTCGAATTTCTCTCTCTCTCTCTCTCTCTCTCTATTGACTTCTCTCTCCTTCGGAATATTTTTTATTTTTATAAAAATAAAGGTAAATACACAAGAGGGTCTTTCTATACACTCTCTTTTCACTGTTTTAAACGATATAAACGTATAAAAAGATGATTTTTTTTGGATGTCCCACATTTAATTTTTAAATATTTTAAATATATATGTTTGATTTTTGAGAGAATATATATATACTAATTAGATAATAAAAGGCATATATTGGATTTAAAAATATATTTATTTTGCCAATATTTCGGCTGGCTGAACGCCAACCTTTATCGAGGCATTACATTTTTGTATACACAAACTCAGCGCCGCATAGTGTTATAATATCACAGTTGAAATCAATTAAAATACAGAGTAGGTGGGAGAAATTTGTGAATGTAAAAAATTATTATAAAAAATTGCAATCAAAATGTAAAATATATTAAAATATTAACGGAAAAATATGGGTTCTATCTTTATATTTTAAAATGTTTTTAAAAAGTACATAAAAATAATGTAAAAATATATGTATCTATTAAAACATTTGAAAATGAATTTAAAATGATTTAAACAATAAACTGTAAGAACTTTTTAAAAAGGTTTAACAAAAAATGTGGGTATTTAAAAATTCATTTCAAAATTGATGGAGATCGATTTAAATGTAAGTAAAAAATATTTTATAAAAATGCATTGAAATGGAAGTTAAGGCAATTTAGGAAGAATATATGAGAAAAAAAATAGATTAAAAAGTGGAAACTAAAAAAGTTTAAAGTATTTCATGTAATAAGTTATATATTTAATGTATCAATACTTTTGTGTATTAAAGCGATAAATGTAAAAATAATTAAACAAGTGGTATGTATTAATTACAGGTAATAACTAATGTGTGAAAAAAATAATTTAAGAAATCGCGGGTATTACAACAAAATTTAAAAATTCATTAAAGCAAAAAATAAATTAAATAAAGCAAAGTTATGTAATTTAAAGAAACGGCACCTCTCCCTTTAAAAAAGTATAAAATAAGTCAATTTAAAAATAAAAATTGACTAATTGAAATTAAAATAATTAGACAAAAAAAATTAAGAAGATCTAAATGGTTATATACTAATATAAATTATATCATAAATTATTTTACTATTTGAAAATAAATATTTTACATAAACGATATCAAATAAAGAATACACGCGCATTTTATATAAATTTTATTTATTATTTATTACCAGTTGCAAATAAGACACGCTATATCCGATCTGGATAATTGCGCGTGAAACTATTTACAATAATTCATATTGTAGTAGAGTAGGTAACAGAATATTCAAGAGAAAATAAGCAATTTACTTATATAAAACTTAGATTTCGTATTTTAGCATTACTATATATTGATTAGCTAAAGCCCACTTCATTATCTTTATACATGAGAGATTCTTAAAAAAAGCTATAATATATATTTAAAGCTATATTAGAAAATATTCGACTTTCGATTAATTTTCAAAGATTTCGTTCGCCCCAGACGTTCGATCAGAATGGATGCCGCAGTATTATCTTCAATGGTGAATCGTTACAGTTGACAGATACAAGTTGGGAAGTCAAGGAGCATGTGGAGAGTAAGTATGGGGTAAAGCCACATGAAATTTTTCTCTGAGCGGGGTCTACCCTAGGGATGGTAGTCTTGGTCAGGTTTTGTCTTTGGTTAGTGAATATATATGTATGTAATTTGAAAAAGGAAAAATAATTTCATGTTAAAAAGTTTCTTTTAATTTTGGATTTGCAAGCTTTCGAGTAAATATACTGCTCTTCAACGAGCTGATACTCTATGTATATTCTCTAAATAATATTTATACACAGAATAATTGTGAAAACTTTTGTTATTGGCATGTGCGGGCGTGCATCAGACTGTTTACAGCTCTCTCGCGGGCGTTCATCAGATATGTAATATATATATGTGATGAGGTCTGGTAGCCTCTTGTAGAATCATGTCGACTAAGTATGTGATGAGGTATCCAGTCGACTTAATCTATGGTGTGCGATCCTGTCGACTCTCGCTATACTGTGTTGACCGAGAGGAACAGTCAGGATGGGGAGTTTCCCAGTACCTCTCTGCACCTTGGAAGACCTTTAACAGTTTTCACAGAGTACAGGCAGTCGTGGTCGAGGCAGAGTGGAAAGCTTGGGAATGTTCACACAAAAAACGAAGACACCGTTGCACTAAGAAGGTTCCGTGAACAGATAAAAGTTGAGCTAGGAGCGAAAGATGGAGATAGAAGAGTTCTTACTGGGCTACATGGTCGATGAGGTGGATCTGGGGTACAACCGACGAGAGCTCACGCAGAAGGTGAAGTGACTGTATTTATAGGTTAAGACAAGACAGGGGCCTTATGCGACAGGGGCGTGGATCGTCTGGTGAAATTCTACTGGCGCCGTGGCAGTTTCCATATTTAGACCTTGTTGTTTTGTGACTTCCATCTATCTCGAATTTGGACGTTTTTGACATCTATCTCTTTAGCTCAACTCTTAATCTATTACAGAGTTTTATTTATTTATCCTCAGTTTGTACAAATTACATTACATATGATGATGTAATGACACATGTCAATCATGCGTATAATCATTTACAGATGTGTTTCTATTATACAACATGAAAATCTTGTTATAAGTTATATACAATATGGGGTTGTTGGTTTAAATTATCATATATATATACTCAGTAAAACATTATTAAATTATTATTTATAACTCAATTATATATGAATAAATAGTACAAATGTGACATTGTACTGGGATAATGTTCATAAATTTAAAAAGGCCTCTCTTTATCGTGCAACTGAACTTTCAGTTCCACGATAAAGAAATGCCTTTTTCTCAATTATATACATTATGTTGTACGTTGTGTGAGTACAATGAGTGCAACAATTAAGTGGAATATATACAGTGATGAGGTTATCACACACATCATTTTCTGAATTGCGGCATTTGTAAAATAAATGGTAAAACTAAATATTTATCCTAAAAAGACTTATCAAATAATAAAATATAATTTTGTTATACATTACAAAAGCATTACTTGTGTCTCGTATTTTAAAATATATTCAGAAATATAAACATGAGAAAGTATATAATCACTTAAGGTAAATAATATTGCTTAGTATTTAGAAGAATATACATACATTTACATAAAAGGGTAGCTAGGCTAAGGAACAAACTAAGGCCATGGTGAAGTAATACATGGTAACCTAATGGAATAGCCATGTTCTGGATGTTTATGGTTAGCTTAGGCCTTAGCAGGGGTCATCATTCATCTGCGCAGGAAGCTTTTTACCCATGGCCTCTAGGTATCACAAATATCATTGTTTATTTGCATAGAGACACACATATTTGCATAAACCATGTAAATCTACAATTATCTGAATTCCCGTGTAAAAGGTATTTATATTGTCATTGTATAAAATTTGCATAGTTTGAATTTTATAAAATCTATTTTTCCAAGTTGTTATGTAAATTTCTTTCAATAATCTAGTATGTAAATTCTTGGCGTGGAAGGTCAATAAAGTTTATAGAGACAACAGCACCTCGACTAATTGTTTTTTTTTTGTTAGCACTAATCCGAATTCCCGTTGAGACAAGAAATATCTGTGACAATATAAATAAAGATATTGAAGATAGAAAAAAATAAAATTTAGTGTAAAATTGATTGCTTTTACTATCCGTATACGTGTATTGGGCATAGAAATAATTTCAAATTTTTTGACGTGTCTGTTTTTTTAAATAAAATATTTTTTACTGCTTTTAGTGCAATGATAAAATATTGGGAGGACTTGGCTCATCATTGGTGAACCCTCCCAGCAGTTTGCCAGTTTAATCTACCATACCGATGTACTACTCACCACTGATGAGCCAGGCCTTTCAATATTTTATCATTTAGTAAGAACAGTAGAAAATTGTTTTATTTCTAAAGAAAAATATGCGTCAAAATAGTTTAAAATTCGTATAACAGATGGCGCGCTAATGTATGATGTTGATTTAAATAATTGTAATGAATCTTATACAGTTTCTTTATTAACTCTATTGGGGCCATCTATTGGATATAGAATACTAGCCGAATGACCCGGGCAACGCCCGGGGTTTACCCGATTAAATGCTTTTATTCAAATACTATTCGTTACAATTATATATTGGCGCCGTGGATGTCATTCTTGTATAATATATAAATGAGTTTTAAGAATTGTAAAAAAAAATGCATCGGCCGGGAATCGAACCCGGGGCGCCCGCGCGGCAGGCGAGCATTCTACCACTGAACCAAAAGCAAACGGTGACAGAAGTGTCTCGCGCATTGGCGGCACCAAATGATGGGGGGGGGGGGGGGCAAAGGTGGCGTGAACGTAGCCGACCAATAGGAGGGCGCCGGCAAACCGTGACAGAGGCCATGACGCTCGTAACTGTATATAGAATACAAGGTTGTCCCAGAAGTTCGTAAACACATTGAAAAAATTGAAATTCCAATATTATCCTTATAATATTATTCACCGTTATGTATAATGCATTATGTATTTGCATTATGTATATAGTAATTGTATTATGATGCATTAGCGCGCCATCTGTTATTAAAATTCGAAACTATTATAGATGCGCATGATTCTTTTTTAAAAAATAAACAATTTCTACTGTCCTTACTGCAATGAAAAAATTCAAAAATGCAATATAACAGCGGTATGGTAGATTAAACTGGCGAAACCGCTGGGAGGGTTCACCACTGATGAGCCAGGCCCTCTTATTATTATTTTTTTCATTGCTGTAAGGACAGTAGAAATTGTTTATTTTAAAAAAGAATCATACGCGTCTATAATAGTTTCGAATTTTGATATAGTAATTGCATTATGTATTATTATGTGTATTTGCCGAAATAATATTATCTGTCAAGTAATAAGAAAACAATGAACTTTTGGGATAACCTTATATTATGAATATATATATATATATATAAGTAAAAATAAAAAAGGCATATCCTGACCAGGAGCACATGTGCTTTTTAGAAGGCAGAGCGCCATCTGGTGGAACAGAAATCAACTATTCATTGATTTAACCTGTTCCCTGATATTTGGCCAACCCAATTTCTTGATAAATCAAGAATACCTACTTATATATTTGCCTTATTCTGTCTGTTTGTTTGTCTGTTTGTCTGAAGCTCACGGATAGAATGCGCGCCCATTGGCTGCCAGCCAACACGTGACCTCCCTGCCCGCCCCCCTCTAGACAACCCTGCTATCAGCTGTGTGATACATACACCTGTCTATAGCGGCCATTCTAGACAACCCTGTTATCAGCAGTGTGTTACATCCACCTGTCTATACAGACCACCCTGTCTATAGCGGTCACTTTAGGCAACCCTGTTATCAGCAGTGTGTTACATACACCTGTCTATACAGACCACCCTGTCTATAGCGACCACTCTAGACAACCCTGTTATCAGCTGTGTGATACATCCACCTGTCTATACAGACCACCCTGTCTATAGCGACCACTCTAGACAACCCTGTTATCAGCTGTGTGATACATCCACCTGTCTATACAGACCACCTGTATATAGCGGCCATTCTAGAAAACCCTGTTATCAGCTGTGTGATACATACACCTGTCTATACAGACCACCCTGTCTATAGCGGCCACTCTAGGCAACCCTAGGAAGCAAGATGTATACAAGGTGTAGACAAGATGAAGATCTAGATGAAGATTAAAACGTTTTTAAAATATATTCGCACTCGGGTAAAACCCGGGCGTTGCCCGGGCCATTCGTCTAGTATATATATAAGTAAAAGGAGTTTGAGAGAAGGAAAACAGGTTTGAGTAGACATTTTCCTGAGTGAACCTTCCTAATTTGAATAAATAAATGGCAGACGAGTGGGGTATCAATCGTTGAGTTCCGACATCCACGACACGAGAATTTCTGAATTAAACAAACTGCTCCAATGACCTCCGATTCTTGCAAAATTCCACCCTTACCAGTAGTGCAAGTAACCAAACGGGGCTCTGGGCACATGTGTAAGTGGAAAAGTCGAAATTCTTTCTGCATGTTTTGACATGTGGTGCACACAGTAAGAGCAGTCGCTAGCTACTACCCTCCATGATTATCATGGCCTGTACCGCGCTAACTATCGATTATATATATGTTTGAAATGTATAGCAACAAGAGTCAACAATGGCAACAAGCGCTTAAATAACCTTTTAGGGCGTCGTGTGTTTTCTCTTAACTTGAATGAACTGATTTATTTGATATAGTGATTTATTTGATATTGTGATTTATTTAATTTATGATTTAGAGCAAATTAGTAATGATTAGATTTTTATAATTTGGCTCTAGCTGACCCTGATCTCTACCATGTATGCCCCCACAGTCCTCCACGCAGCGAACAAGCCTCTCCCCACCGCCTATCCGGACCATCCGGATGGTCCGGATAGGCGGTGGGGAGAGGCTTGTTCGCTGCGTGGAGGACTGTGGGGGCATACATGGTAGAGATCAGGGTCAGCTAGAGCCAAATTATAAAAATCTAATCATTACTAATTTGCTCTAAATCATAAATTAAATAAATTGAATGAACTGATTTTGCCTCTTTTTATATTATTTTATCTCTTTTTATATATCATGGACATCTTTCAAAATAATTTCTCTAATTCCTCTTTGTATTCCTTTAATATTATTAACACCTTTTCTTTTTTCTTAGCCCCCTTATACTGAAATTATTAAAAATAATATATGTATATTAAATATATACCAAAGGAGGCACCCCTCCCTTTAATTGTGCATCAGAACGATACACTTGTTCCTCAACCTAGTAAAAACCTTACTAGTGTTGATAATAAATGAGTCACAACACCGGTTTTGGCAATTTTAGAAATCCAGACAAAACCCAACATGTATACCATGGGGGGTTTCGAGCTTCTATGTATATAAGTATATCCAAATAGGGTATATATCCCGGTTAGAAACATTGAGACAATGCTATTTTGCTCATTACCTCAGTGCAGAATGCAACGGTTGGTGATATAAAAAAATATGCAGTAACATCATCTTCGGCGAATTCCAACAAAATCTGTCTACCATAGTTTCAGGTTATGGCCCTCATGTCTGAATTTTCTTGTGTTGTAGCGTATTTATATCATCAAACTTGGCGTTCTTCACTGGGATAATAAGGAGAGAAATATCCTTGTTCATAATTCAATCAAATAATCCTTTGTATCAATTCTATATACAGTTACGAGCGTCATTCCTCATCTCCTTAATCAACTCTGTCACCGTTTGCTTTTTTTTTTGGAATGGCGCCCTTCTATTGGTTGGCTACGATCACGCCACCTTTGACCCCCCCCCCCCCCCCCCCATCATGCCTCACCCACTCGCTTTTTCGTTTTTGTAACTATTGTGTTGGAGCGGGTCGCTCCTTAAATTAATGCATATATTAGTTAATAACTAAATGGAATCCTCTCTTTATTTTTCCCAGTATGAGACGCCCACGGAAGCCAACAGTACATAGACAGATAAAGCACATAGGCTATAGTTATTAACTAATATATGCATTTATTTAAGGCGCCAATTTATAATTGTAACAAATAGTATTTGAATAAAAACATTCAATCGGGTAAAACACGGGCGTTGCCCGGGTCATTCGGCTAGTATATATATATATATATATGTAGTAATCCCGATGTGGAATGTACTGGGCAGTCGTGGTTGTGGGTGCGTGATGGGATTCCCGCACTGGGACAGCAAGAGACAGAGGCAGGTCTAGATGGTAACTCCAAGAAGGTAGAGGTAGACCACGGACGAAGGCAAGTCGGACCACGGGCGCCGCGGATGCCTACATCGCGGATAGGGGTGAGAGACCCGACCGTATAACGGCGTGGCTCTGAAAACAACTATCTAACTATTAACTTTGTCCCATTTCTGGGCTCTTTATATACTGGACTCTGGCATGTGGTGGCGCGTTTTGATTGGCTCCCGTAATCACGCCACCTGTCAAGCGCTGGGTTATTAATTATGTCTGGCCACCTGTTCGGCCACCTGCTGACGGGGGAATGAACTCATTAGCATAAACACCTGTTAGTCTGGGTTGTTTATCACGTCTGGCCTTTGTCGTCTGGACTACCTCTACTCCTTTTGTTTTATTTGTCACTTCTATTATTCCAAGTTTGATACATATTTTTACATAGGTATGGTGTTATAACAAATATTAGAATAAGGCTGTGAACTATATTACTCGAAATATACTACATATATATATATATATATCGGATATATATAAAATATGAATATACAATATAAAAATATGAAACTTCTTTAAGTTTTGTCCATGACAGCATGTATTTCTATCATCTGTTTTACTATTTCTATATTGATATAAATGAAACATTGTTGAAGCATTCAATGTACCCATATTATGGTCAAAATTCGAGGAGAAATAAATGTTTAGGTAACGAAGAAGGTTTCTGGAACAAGTATTCAGGTGGTTTGAACATTGTAAAAGAAACTAAGATAGAAACTGGAAGAAAGTTTCTCCATAGACGTCTAATTCTTCTTGCCACATCGAACAAGTATCACAAGGAGTAAAGGATTCTAGAAGATCATTGTTCGATTATCCGAATGTGCTCGCAGATGAACGAAATGTTGATGGGAAGACATAAATTATAGTGGGGAACTTGGGCAATAAAAATATTATTTTATCCGATTTGTTTCACCTGTTCTATCTGATACCTAAAAAACAACAAGACTCTGAGGATACAGAATGTTTCCTTAAACTATATCATTTTAAGAAATGTTGTTTATCAGTTATTAGCTGATCAGCAATTCAATTTATGCATTTTATTTTGCTTTACTTATTTACATATCCTATTTATATTATATATACTCTCTTTTCTAACTAAATTTACTGATTATTTATATTAATAATGTGAATATTATATATTTCTATATAAAATAACTTAGGTGTTCCTTTAGAACATACGCATTACTCTATTTCTCTAAAATATATACATAAAAAAATATATTAGAAATTTTAAAAACATTTTCACTATAAATTAGTTATAAGCTAGAAGAAAATACCAAATTCTAATTTTTAGAATTAATTACGTCATCATTATTCAAAAACAGGGTAGCCAAGTCTTTTAGGTAATAAGAAACAAATTGAAAATGAGGTTTTTTTCTTTATCATAGGAAGACCGTCAATTTTTACCAATTTTTTAAAAAATACTTTTTTTTTAATAATGACTAATTT
Source organism: Cordylochernes scorpioides (assembly GCA_030710605.1). NCBI lineage: Eukaryota > Metazoa > Arthropoda > Arachnida > Pseudoscorpiones > Chernetidae > Cordylochernes > Cordylochernes scorpioides. Next base: position 73,819,443 of record CP092871.1, on the reverse strand, counting down.
CCAACTTAAGTGAGAATTGTCTATAATTGGCAGTTTGTGGCAGAAAAATTGGTCTTAATTACTAATCGAAAAAAAAAAAAACAATTTTTCTCTCTTCGCCTGCGAAAAATTTAATATTCGTCCCCCAAATTTTACCACGTAGTTATTAGTGATATTGAAAGTTAACTCCTCGAAGAAAAAATGCAATCTAAAGCAACTTAACGTTTTATTATTTTTTTTTTTCCGCGGTAAAATATAGTTTTGAAAGTAATTACTTGTTCGAATATTTTCAATTTTGTGTTTCTTAGCTAGAAACCTGTCTAAAACTTATTAAAACTAGAAGGTAGAGAGAGAGAGAGAACGCTAGTTTCCTCTTTTTTCTTACTTAAGTATCAAAGTTTATGGCATTTTATTTGGGCAGAAGACTTTTTATTTTTGCGCGCGCGCGAGAAAAAAAAAAGGCTTAATTCTCCCATTTCTCTCGTCTGCTTTTTTTTAAATAATATCTTTTGATTTGAAATATATTTCGTAGATGAATAAAAAATAAAAAATAAAATATGGAATTTCATTACTTTTATATCAATAGAGAGGGTGGCATGTATTTAATCTAAGAAGTGAAAAGAAAAGATGTATATTAAAAATAAATTTATATATATATTTCATATATATATATGATAATTTAAACCAACAACCCTATATATTATAATCTTTATAACAAGATTGTCATGTTGTATATAGAACTAATTGCAGATTTATAACTAATTATATGCATAATTGACATGTCTCCTTGCATCACCAAATGTAATGTACTGAGGATGAATAAATAAAAATATATAATAGATTAAAAACTGAGTTAAGAGCAAGATTGAGCGAATCACAATGTAACTTCTAAAGTTAGATGGAAGCCCAGACAGGCGCCAGTGTGGACACGTGCAGAAAGGCAATACTTCCTGGTCCACTTCCTAGTCCCCTTCCTGGTTCAAAAAAGTTGTTTAAATAGGACCCCACGTAGCAACAGCCATTTTCAGTTCTAGTCAGTCCCGGTCAGCGTCACCCCTTGTCGCCAGTTGTCACCAACTCATCGACGATGTAAAACAGTAAGAAAACTTCTCGATCTCCATCTTTGCTCTTGGCTCGCTTTTTATCTATTCAAGGAACTTTCTTTCAACTGTGTCTCTTCGTTTTGTGTGTGTGGACATCCCCAGTTTTCCACTCTGCCTCGACCACGACTGCCTGTACCCTGTGAGAACTGTTAAAGGTCCTACAAGGTGCAGCGAGGTACTGGAAAACTCTCCACCCCTGACTGTCCCTCGCGGTTACTACAGGTTTGACCCTCGGTTGCCACAACTTATAGCGAGAGTCGACGAGGTTCTACAATAGGCTTACCAAACCCCAACGTATTATTACAGAGAGTCGTCAGGATCTCAACACAATATTACAGCTAGTCGACAGAACCTCAACACATTATTACAGATAGTCGACAGGATCCTCAACACAATATTACAGAGAGTCGACAGGATTACCACAACGAAGGAGACCACAACGAAGAAGGTAAAGACTGTCCAGATAGATAGAAGAGCCAAGAAGCAAGATGGAGGAACAAGCACGCCATTCCAACAAATCGACCAAGCAATCTTCCCCTCAACGACACAGCCGAACATCCCGCAAAATAAGCCGGTGAGAAGTTACCCACCTTCGACCTTACAACGCTACCATCCAGACGACATGCCACCATCGCCAAACAGAAGTCACAAGCTTCTACAAGCTCTACAAGACGCCTTCCACGTCATCAGGACAACAACCAAAGACCAAGTCTCCTGACTGAACAAACATAAAAACTGTGAGTTTTTAAAAAATCTACTTAACTCTTTCTACATGCTAACAACTTGATTTTCCATAAATATAATGTTTATTTTTACTGTAATTATTTTTAAATCAAATTTTACCATTTTTATAGCATTTCAATTCAAATTTTAAATATTGTACACCCTCATTTATCAATTTTTACTTTATTTTAAGCAACTTATAAATTTTAATTCATTACTTGCAATCTTACAGTTTTAAAAAAATCATATTATATTTAAATTACTCGAATCATAATTCTAAACTTATTTGTGTGTTTTTCTTAATACCTTATTTTTATACCAAAAAACACCAATGACTTACTTAAATACACAAAACTTTGCAAAAAATCATTGTTATGTTCACTATTTTATGTACACGCCCCATTCAAATTATAAGTCACTATCATGCCATTGCCCTTTTACAAGTATAATTTTTGCACTACCATAAGCAACGATTAAAAATATATATTCAAATTTTAATAAACATAGATGAAACGCATTTTTTTTAATACAAAAATCGAAAGATACACTATCTTCAAAAGCACAACTAGAAATGTAACTGTCCTTCCCCAAAGCAAGTTAAAAATTCCAACATAGCAACACTCCCTCGTCCTTTTCTTTTTACATGCATAATTATTAATACTTCACACATCCCTCGGAACGAACTTCAACACACTCCCCCATCACTTTCTCCAATTGGCCACATCTATTAACGCGCGATTTAACAACATCCAATTTCGAGCCACACGAGCTCCATATTGGCGCGAACAAAAGATTTCGCAATAAACATGCCACCTCTATAACAATCTGAAAATTCTCGATGTGTTTTGTACAACCACCACCCATGACTAATAAATTTGTTATTTTTCGGAAAATAGTTAGATGCTGTACCAAAAACGAAGATTTCACGTGACACCTTTCTATTCAATTCACCCACTAGTGTCACAGTGCAACACAACAATTTTTCTCACTTAACAGGCCCAAGACGCCTTCATGCCTGTGACACCTCACCAAAGCGTGTCTACGTTGAAGTCGCACTTTTACGCACATCTAACCTGACATCATTGAATAACATTTTTTTTAATAAGTCCGCAACAACGTCGAAACACAACACTTGCGAACACCGAGAAGACTATATTTTCAAACAGACAAGAGGAGATAACTCAACTCGGGACGTAGGCCAGACATGGGATCATGTGACAGTCGGTAACAAAGGGTCGGCAACAAAGGACCGCCTACGTAAATAAACAACCCAGCTATGTCGGTCGGCATCAAAGGGCATGACACATGTTGATATCGACACCAATTACAACCGCCATGTTAAAATGACACCTCCAGTTGCAGTTCGCCTGTACCTGACACGTGATACAGCTCGCAGAATGGATAGATTGTAGCACCTAAAACTAATTGACTTACCAATAATTACCCAATTCACTTATTAATTTGAACTTTAATATTGAAATATTATAACACTTTATATCTTTAATTATCATCGTGTGTTTTACAACTTTTACATTATTTTCACGCCCAGTATGGAATATTTTTTCTAAACTAGAACGCCATCTTTTATAATGTTAACCCTTTATTGTTATATATTACAATCATCTTCGTCAATACCATCCAATTTTAAGAATCAAGATCACTCCCCGTCTGGTCTCACATAATATAATCGGGAAGATCTGGCAAAGACCAACTTCTCAGACCGGACCAAAGCGACATAGGGCCACATTGCCTCCCCATAGGTCAAACTAAAGACACCAATAATCTTGGACCTACACCTAGACATTGTGTGAATATGTTCCTTTCTTTTTTTCAGGAACGAACATTTTTTGTTTTCTTTTAACTTCTTCAAAAGAGACATTTTTTGCTCCATTTGTTTATCTAATCATTAATAACCTTTAATTATATTATATTTTTTTTGTATAAAATCTTGAATAATTATTTTTATTTTTTTTTTTTTACTTTTCAATTATAATCAAATTTTTATTCCAACATTATTTTAACAACTTTATTTTAACAATAGCAAAACATTTAATTCTTTCAATAATCATTTTTTTAATTCATTATTATATCTTTTATATTTTACTAATTCATTATTATATCTTTTATATTTTACTAATTCATTATTATGTCTTTTATATATTACATGTTTGATCTTATCCACTTATACTGTTGTTATCCGCAATCATATTTCTATCTTTTTATTCACTATATTTTTGTTTAAATAACTTTATTATATGACAATGTTTATTTATCAGCAACTACCGGGCATATAACAATCGTTTTTCAATAATCCTACTTACTAATCACTTCCCTATACTTTTTTTCACTACCTCTTTCAGCCATTGCTTCGAACGATAGTAGAAACGACAGCACTGCTTGACAATTTTTCTTTTGATTTCGTAATTCAACAAACTCTTTGAAATCACCGTTCCCCAGAAGTACAAGTCTCGACTTTTTGGTCTGAACACGTTTCAAAAGTTTATTTCAATCATCCGCAGAGCACATCACCAACGCAAGTACAAAGCGTTCACTTTTTTCAATTTTCAATTTTTTTTTTCAGCTCTAGCGGACCACAATCAACCTTTGATTTCAAGTCAAGTCAGACCACTTACTGTCGCTACAACAATTCTACTTATCGCATGGCTCTACCACCCCTTTCAATCATATTAATTCTTTTTCTTCAACAACTTTTCAACCCATTAACCCTACAATTGTGACAAAGCACTGTAACCTTATACAGGATCACAGGTGAAACATTGCCTAGGAAGACGCACAAGTCTATATCCTCGCTTTGCACCTGGATCTCAGTATTTGTTTGTCTGTGCAACACTTACAATTGCATATTCTTCAACCCCTAACCCTTTCCAACGCCCGACAACAATCTCTTAGAACATCATCATTATTTTTTTTTAGCAAACAAAGGTTTTACCTACAGTTCTCTTTTATAATGAATATCATAACTTTTAAATTAAACATAAGTTTTATTTTTATAATTTTCAGATATAGCCAAATAAACATCTTGTTATAGCCCTTTTCCCTCACAGTTTTAATTAATTAAAATAAATTCTAATTACTTACCTGTGTTAGAGAGGCTTTACCCGCTTAAACCCGGATAAACCCTTTCACTCACGGGGCCCATCTATGATAATTTAAACCAACAACCCTATATATTATAATCTTTATAACAAGATTGTCATGTTGTATATAGAACTAATTGCAGATTTATAACTAATTATATGCATAATTGACATGTCTCCTTGCATCACCAAATGTAATGTACTGAGGATGAATAAATAAAAATATATAATAGATTAAAAACTGAGTTAAGAGCAAGATTGAGCGAATCACAATGTAACTTCTAAAGTTAGATGGAAGCCCAGACAGGCGCCAGTGTGGACACGTGCAGAAAGGCAATACTTCCTGGTCCACTTCCTAGTCCCCTTCCTGGTTCAAAAAAGTTGTTTAAATAGGACCCCACGTAGCAACAGCCATTTTCAGTTCTAGTCAGTCCCGGTCAGCGTCACCCCTTGTCGCCAGTTGTCACCAACTCATCGACGATGTAAAACAGTAAGAAAACTTCTCGATCTCCATCTTTGCTCTTGGCTCGCTTTTTATCTATTCAAGGAACTTTCTTTCAACTGTGTCTCTTCGTTTTGTGTGTGTGGACATCCCCAGTTTTCCACTCTGCCTCGACCACGACTGCCTGTACCCTGTGAGAACTGTTAAAGGTCCTACAAGGTGCAGCGAGGTACTGGAAAACTCTCCACCCCTGACTGTCCCTCGCGGTTACTACAGGTTTGACCCTCGGTTGCCACAACTTATAGCGAGAGTCGACGAGGTTCTACAATAGGCTTACCAAACCCCAACGTATTATTACAGAGAGTCGTCAGGATCTCAACACAATATTACAGCTAGTCGACAGAACCTCAACACATTATTACAGATAGTCGACAGGATCCTCAACACAATATTACATATACATATTATTAAACAAGACACATATTAATGTTACATTTATTTGAATAATAGTGTATTAATTTTAAAGAGAAGTAAAAATTTCCATTAAAGTGATGGTATTTTATATAGAGCGTACAATACTTATTAGGATATAATTTAAAATATGAAACTGATGATCCAACGTATATTATGTTGATACGAAAACTCGTCTCTATTAAATATATTATAAAAAATATTAGTGTAAAAAGACAAAGGTCACTTCTCCCGTCAAAATAGATATCAAAGCTAGACGTCATCTATTGACGTCTATTTTGACGTGAGAAGCTACCTTTGTCTTTTTAGATCAATATTGCCTCCCGGAAAAATTTCCATCTATAAAAAATATCAGATTAAAATTATAAATGCGATGAAAAAAATTCAAGAAATATATAAACTAATTGTATGTTATTTGGTGTGTTGGAAAAAAAAAGAATAGTAAATCAATGATCTTGAAATACTTTTAGACTGACAACACTGTAATATAAAAACTAGAACAAAGGAGTGTTGGTTTTGTTTACAAAATTAGTAATTGTAATGTAAATTGTTAAATGTTCTTTTCTAACTCTCTTTGAAATAATAAATTTAAAATACTTTCATAAAAGGTAAAATCGCCTAATTCTTTAAAACCACTTCAGCTGTAAGTAAACTTGTTATTTGTTGTTTCATTGTCTGAACCATAAAAGATTCCCAACATGGTGTGCTGATTTCGAAAATGCAGTCTATTTTTCTTTGTATGTCTATGTGTATGAATATTTAAAATATTTTATAAGACTATAAGTGTTTAAAATTATATATATCGATGGTTGTCTTTTATATAGCGCAATAATTAAATGCTTTTTAAAATATATTTTTAAGTTAAGTTTAAGGGATAAGTTTCTTTTTTGAAAATTTTAATTTAGATTTCTATTTTTTTCTGACATGGAACATCATGATTTCAACAGATATATAACAGGTTTATTTAATAATTTATTTTATAGTATAAATCATACAAAACATTCGAGATCAATATTTCTTATACGAGCGTTTTCTTCCTTTATTTATTAACTGTATGTATACATAATATTCCCGCTCCTGGACACTTTTATTTTTCCGTTCGCCATTACTCTTCATATTTTTCACCCTTCCATACGTCATCCATTCATATATAGACCATCACTCTTCATATATTCAACCTTTTCATACGTCATCCAAAAGTTAGAAATATTAAATATTTCTATTTGAAATTAAAAATGATTTTTCATAAATAAAAAAGAAACTTATGCGGTTAAACTGTTTGTATAGCTTTATACATAATATTGTTAAGTAGAAATAAAAGCACATTTCAGAATGGAGAGAGAATGTTCTAGAACATTTAAGAATAATGTAGAAAAAGCGGAAGACAACTGTTTGGCCAATCTATAGCGATTGCGCAATGCTCGGTGCTGGCGGCTTTCTGATTGGCTGACCAACCGTGACCGTTCTGGAAAGATCTACTCCGGGATATATAGGGATGAGAAACTCATGCCGGGAGGAAGAAAGATAAGAAAAAGGAGTCGAAGAACGAATCTACGTGGTGTACTCCAAGCAAGCTGCTGTCTCAAGAGGTCGGACTGCTGCTTACCGCCGACGCCGGTGTACTTCCTGGAAAATTCTAGAAGGTTCTACGAAATTCTGTCTCCTGTTCTGCTCCTGCTTCCCTCACCGTGCTTCAGTTGGTGAGTTTGTAACTGCTGTGTTCTTTATTGTTGTTTTATGTTTGCGCTCTCTTCTGTAATTATTTTCATCGATTAGGCTTAAATAAAGTCCTAAAGATCCTTTGTACCCACGGAAGTTATTCTTTGTTAACCAACAACGCAACTATCTGTATTTCCTGCCCAGAAGTCCTCCTCTACGTGGCGGGCGGGAGAAGCAGCACAAGTAAGGGACTGTCCTGTAGTACGGTGTCGTGAGCCCCGAGCCGCTACGGTAACTGTGAACAGGGAACTCTGAAATGTGGCTGACTAACGGAGCAATGGCACCCCTCCCCTTTCCATGGAGCATGGACAAGACACCATATAATATGTATTAAAAACTAAGTGTTAGATAGATAACTTGGAAGAAAATGCTGAGGTACAGTAAAGATATCTATTGCGGCCTATGAATAAATTATTGAAGAAAGTTGTGATAGCAACATTAAGGCACAGTATTTCAACATCACACAGTATTTGATAAATAAACTTATGGATTTATAGAGAATTATTGCACATTGGCTCATTAGGATATATCAATTAGATATCGACACACTCATCAAACATTTCAGCATTTATTGACGCCGGGTTTCAGACGACCTGTGGGGGCTGAAAGATTTCATTCCAGCCTACCGGGATGCCGCACCCCACCGCCATAAAAAACCAGGACGACCGCTGCGCCAGGAGGGCACAGCGGAGGAATCTAGATGGAGGACCAGATGTACATTCCGGGGTGTTGTCCTTTTTGTCTTCCCATATGAATGTAGTTATCAAGAAACTTCAATAAAACACTAACTTTGAGAGACTTTCTGAGCCATCGCTGGACCAGTAAATCGACACACCACATTGGTGAGCCGGACGTGATTGAAAAGAAAAAGCATACGAAGATCTCAAGAGATAAAGAAATGCAAAAAGTGATTCAAGTTTGAAAAGAAGCATCATCCAGGATATCGGGATATCATCTCAAGACTAAGATAAGTTTTTATATTATCTTCCTTGTTATTTTATCTCAATATTTTAATTTTTAACTTTATCTCTAAGCTGTTGTGTCGAATTTAAATTTACGTAAAATGGAAACAGAAAATAAGCCTAGCGATACCTCAGAAATATGCAAAGTTAGTGTTAAAATACCTCCTTTCTGGGTTGAAAAACCTGAAATATGGTTCTTCCAGGTAGAAGCACAGTTCAAAATAGGTGGAATTATTCAGGAAGACACTAAATTTAATTATTTGATCTCCCAATTAGAACCTAAATATATAGAAAACATTTGGGACATAATTAATAGCAAAAGCGACAACAAGTACTCTGAATGTAAATCACGACTACTTGAATTGTTCAGAGAAAGTGAAGGGTTGAGAATTAAAAAGTTAATTTCAGGTATTGAGCTCGGAGACATGAAGCCGAGCCAGTTATTACAAAAGCTCAGATCCCTCGCTACCCCAGATATCTCTGACAATTTAATTAAAACTTTATGGCTCGATAAACTGCCCACATCCATAAAGAATATACTTGTTGTAAGCGAAGAGGACATTAGCAAATTGGCCATAATGGCCGATAAAATAAATGAAATAAACTCTTCCAAAGAAATATATGATGCGGAAGTGCCTTCTTCATCAACAGATCGCTTGATCGCCAAATTGGAAGATCTTGAACGGCAGGTGTCCGAATTGAGACTGGATAGATCTACATCTCGATCCAAAAATAGGACTCAGTCAAGACCGAGAAGTAATTCTCAAAGATCTTTCGATCCAAAAGGGAAATACTGCTATTACCATTTTAGATTTGGTCCTAATTGCTTGCAAAATAAATGCAGGTCTCCGTGCAGTTGGAATGAGTCGGAAAACTCCAACCGGCGGACAGAGTAGCGACAAGCTCTTCTGCCGGCATTCAGGATTGTCGCAATCTCCGATTATTTGTGACGGACAAAAACACGGGATTGCGCTTTTTAGTGGACAGTGGTGCTGATATATTTATAATACCTCCAAAGGATAAAAATAGGATGCCTAGCTCTGATTATAAATTATATGCAGCCAATGGTACAGAAATTGTTACCTATGGAACAAAGGTTAGAAATTTGGATATCGGACTTCGACGTCAATTCCAATGGCCTTTTGTAATCGCCAATACTAACAGAGCAATAATAGGAGCCGATTTTTTGAACAACTTTGGATTGATTATTGATATAAAAAATAAACGCCTAATTGATGGAATAACTAATCTTTCCATAAGAGGCGTCATTCAGTCAATCTCAGACATGGGAAATATTAGCACTCTAAATTCATCATCCAAGGTCAGCGCTATCCTAACCAAATATCCTAACCTATGTAGGCCACCATCAGATTTTGTAGAAGCAAAACATAGCGTTAAGCATTATATTCCTACAAGAGGTCAGCCAATTCACTCAAAAGCCCGTCGTCTAGATTCACAGAGATTAACTCTTGCTAAGGCAGAATTTCAATATATGTTGAATAATGGAATAATTAGACCCTCAAATTCTCCTTGGGCGAGTCCACTACATTTAGTTTCAAAAAAGGACGAGTCACTAAGACCTTGTGGTGATTATAGAAGACTCAATGCAGTTACACTTCCAGATCGTTATCCAATCCCTAGACTGGACGATTTCCACCACATCTTAAAAGGTACTCGTGTGTACTCAAAAATAGACCTATGCAAGGCATTCTATCAGATTCCAATTGCTGAAGAGGATAAACCAAAGACTGCCATCATTACTCCTTTTGGGCTATTCGAATTTAATGTAATGAGTTTCGGTCTTAGAAATGCTACTGCTACCTTTCAGAGATTCATGCATGAAGTCTTAAGAAACTTGGACTTTGCATTTGTCTACTTAGATGATATTCTGGTAGCCTCTAAAACGGAAGAAGAGCATTATAGCCACCTTGAAACCTTATTCAGCAGACTAAATTCCTATGGATTGAGAATCAATCTTTCTAAATCTAAATTCCTAGTACAGGAAATTGATTTTCTAGGATATCTAATTACCTCTCACGGTGTGAAACCACTCCCAACAAAGGTTAAAGCTATTCTAGAATATAAGAAACCAAAAACAGTTCATGAATTACGCATATTTTTGGGAATGCTAAACTTTTATCGTACCTTTTTGAACAATGCCGCAGAGACTCAGGCAATCCTTCATGAATACTTGAGGGGTGCCAAGAAAAAGGATAGAAGCGAAATAAAATGGACTGAAGAAGCTGAAGTTCAGTTTGAAAAATGCAAACAAGCCCTAGCTAATACAGCACTGTTAGCCTACCCCGATACTGAACTGCCAATCTCACTCTGTACAGATGCTTCAGATCGGGCAGTTGGATCAGTTCTCCAACAGCTTGACAATAATAATTGGAAACCAATAGCATTTTTCTCTAAAAAATTAAATCCTGCTCAATGTAATTATAGTACATATGATAGAGAGCTTCTCGCAATATATTTGTCTATCAAATTCTTCAAGCACCTGCTTGAGACACGTGAATTTACAATTTTGACTGATCACAAACCTTTAATTTACGCATTCAAACAAAAAAATGAGAAAGCTTCTCCTAGACAATTAAGACATCTACAATACATCTCCCAATTCTCTACTGACATCAAGTACATAAAAGGTACTGACAACATAGTCGCCGATGCTCTGTCCAGAGTTGATGCTATCACAACTATCGACTATGAAGAGATCGCCAAAGAACAAACTGGTGATTCAGAACTACAAAACCTGATTTCAAAGAATACTTCTCTAAAATTTAAGCAATGCCCACTACAATCAGGCAATTTGTTATGGTGTGACGTGTCTACCAATAATATTAGACCATTCATTCCAATTAAATTCCGAATGATGGTTTTTAGGAACTTCCACGAACTCTCACACCCAGGCATCAAAGCCACTACTAAACAATTAACATCAAGATTTATATGGCCCAATATGAATAAAGACATTAGAAAATGGGCTCGAGCTTGTGTCAACTGCCAAAAGTGCAAGGTGTCGATACACACAAAATCCGAAATAGGCAAATATCAAGAAGTGGATGAAAGATTTAGTGTTGTCCACATAGATCTAATTGGTGCTTTACCTCCATCGAATGGTAACATCTACTGTCTGACCTGCATCGACAGGTACACCAGCTGGATGGAAGTTGTTCCGCTACCAGATATGAAGTCTGAAACGGTAGCGAGAGCGTTCTACGAAAACTGGATTGTTAGATTTGGAGCACCGCATACAGTGATATCAGATCAAGGAAAGCAGTTTACTTCTCAGCTTTTCAAAGATTTAACAACGCTGTGTGGTATCAAACTTCGTCATTCCACGGCGTACCACCCTCAGTGTAACGGGAAGATTGAAAGGCTTCATAGAACCATTAAAACTGCCATTCGTGCCCACAATAATATTAAGTAGACAGAAACGCTGCCAACAGTTCTCCTAGGCTTGCGTGCTGCTATCAACAAAGATAACAACCATTCTTTGTCTCAGATGGTATATGGAAAAACCATCAGACTGCCTGGCGAATTCTTTGATGCTTCTAAACATCACCTGCATGCTGAAGAATTTGTTCAGCAGCTTCAAAAGCAAATGGAATTGCTCAAACCCTTAAATGAAAAACATCATTCGAAGACTAAAGTATTTGTTCATAAAGATCTGAAAACATGTTCACATGTATTTATCAGGACAGATCGAGTGAAGAAACCTCTGGAACCACCATATGAGGGACCCTTCCCAGTCCTTGAAAGAACAGACAAGTATTTCACACTCAAAGTGAAAGGAAAAAATGTTACCACATCGATTGACCGATTGCGACCTGCATACTTACTGGCAGATTCGGACAATATAACTGCAGAACACCCTACTGCAACAAGACCCATCGCGTCGGGAGCGCTGCCTTCTACATCGTCCCAACAGAATACTGACCCACCAGATGTGGAGAAGTACACAGAATTCCAAGGAACAGGATCAGCACCAGACCTGCCTAGGACAAGATCGGGGAGAATATTCAAGAAACCCGTGAGATTTAAGGAGCAATAGACTATATTTCTCCTTATTTTATTGTCTTGCCTATATGATGATGTATATATATTGTAATTAACCACTTTGTGCACAAATCGTGACTTCGCCACTGGAAGGGGAGTACTGTGGGGGCTGAAAGATTTCATTCCAGCCTACCGGGATGCCGCACCCCACCGCCATAAATCACCAGGACGACCGCTGCGCCAGGAGGGCACAGCGGAGGAATCTAGATGGAGGACCAGATGTACATTCCGGGGTGTTGTCCTTTTTGTCTTCCCATATGAATGTAGTTATCAAGAAACTTCAATAAAACACTAACTTTGAGAGACTTTCTGAGCCATCGCTGGACCAGTAAATCGACACACCACAGACCTATTGACGCCTTTTTTCAAACAGAAAAGGGCCACATCGGGTCACCGAAAAAAACGTTAGACAATCATTGTTGGAGTTTGATTAGTCTCGCTATCATTGGTGTAAATAAAGGTTCTTATTAATGTGAATCTATCAGGTAATTACAGTCATTCGAGTTTTAAACTAGCTTTGGTTTCTTTGTCTATATCTACTCCACAAAACCCAAGATAGTGGACATTGCTGCTGCTGTGATAGAGATGTGTGGAGACATCTGAAGCTCTTCATTGAACACGACAACAACAGCAACAACAACTTCACAGAACCTTTGTGTGGAGAACGTTTAAATTAGTTAATATACGAGAAATAGAAGTAGCTTTTTGGTCTTAAATACCCTTATGCATTTAAGCAATTAATAATGGGAATTAAAGCAAGGTAAACAGATTTCCACATACTGGTTGAAAGATTCCAGAACTTGTTTCTGAAGAAGGCTGACAGTTAGAACATGGCGACCTGCAGAAGTCACAGCTCGACCAATCACATGCTGCACAAAACCAATGCAATAAAATAAAGACATCTCGTTATCTAAAAGTTGCTGGTGGCTTTCGCCATTTGTCGAAATAAATATAACTTAATCGTTGATTTTCAATTATTGCAGCATTAATCAAGAAAGGATAACCCCGTTAATCAAGAAAGGGTATTTGGCCAATTATACGATAATTAAAAATGAACCATTATTTAATATTTATTCCGTAGGATGGCGCAAGTCATCATCAATTTTAGCTACACGATCAGGAGATGCTTTTTATCTTAATTTTTCCACCTGAAACAAGTACAATTTCACTTTTGTACAATACCTAACTAATAAAATAGTTTTGAATTCTAGAGATCACGACATATCACTTAATGTTGTATGAATGTTCAAGGTGGAACTACGGCGTTAGTTGCTCCATAGCAATCCTAATGAAGGTACCCAGATCAAATAAATCCCGAATCTACTATGGCTTTTCATTTTGAGAGAGCCTAAATGATAAGATACACCCTTTCTTGTATTATTTCAGAGTATTGGGCGAAATTCTTTTACCTTTTTCAGTCGTTGAGATTCAGCCTACACTACGCGGACGAGGGCCAACAGTCTGAAATATGTTGGTAGTTGGATTATCTTGTGTCAGGAGGCTCCTGAAGTGTTGAGGTCATTTTATTTTGTTTATTTGATAAAAGTGGGCGTTCAGAGAGGTTATGATGGGAAACTTTGCTGAATTCATACAAAAATATAAAATCTATGGCCAAATAAAATGCCATTTTAAATAATTGCTCTATATAAATAATATGCCTGTAAAATAAGTGAAACATGTACAAGTGTACATACAATATCGACCAGATCTGACGAAATTGATGGGAAGGTTCATCACTTGTCAAGAAGTATGGATGCCCTATGTAACCTTGTACTAGTTCAACAAAAGGTTTTAAAATATAACGAAATGTGGTCTCTGTTGTTTGGTGAAAGTAATTTGCCTCCCCCCACTTTTTTTTAATCCCAAGAACCACGTACATGCTGGTGGTTAGTTGGATTTTACTGTACACCACATGAGGGGGAGGGGGTGAAACAACAACTCGCAGACTACTTTAGGCCACCAACCCAGAGCAGGAAATGGAAATCTTACCTCATGGCATCCATGAGAGAAGACATTACTTCAAGATTTTCTCCAACCATGCCCAAGTTAGAAGTGAAACTGTTTGTGTGTACCTGTTTGAGTTTTCTCGGTTTGTTTGCTCTCCTGCCAATGAATGCCTCGTTATTTCTGAGGAACCACTAGACCAGGGGTGCCAGTGAGGCGGGTCAACAAACGCACACACACTCTCAAGATTAATATTTTCCTGCCACGCGCCTATATATATATATATATATATATATATATATATATATATATTTTGCTATTATATATATACACTCATTGATAAAATTTAAGGAAGTGGAAAGTCTTTGATGTCGCTGATCGTCTGTTTTTGAAGGAGACAGAGGCAATTTAGTTCACACTTGGTTATCTCGTGTGTCTTCAATAAAGGTCACTGTAAAATCTTTCAGAGTTATTTTCTGAATCCCGATATACATGCTAAAAGGTACAACTTTTTTACGTTTTGTCCATGAGTGTATATTGGTTATCTCGTGTGTCTTCAATAAAGGTCACTGTAATATCTTTCAGAGTTATTGCCTGAATCCCGAAATACATGCTGAAAGGTACAACTTCCTTAAGTTTTGTCCATGAGTGGATATGTAGAATGAAATTTAGCTTCTTTTGACCTAAATCCGCGGTGTACAACATGACTACATACAGAGGGACCTCGTGTTGGCCATTCTTGTCATCTAGACCTTCTCGCTGTCAAGTTAGATTTTATTGGTCAACTTATACAATTCTCTTGCATACACATATTACAATATATATCGCATATATATGCGCATAGATAACATATTTATCAGATAGTTATATTGATATTTGTAATGTAAGAGTGACTCTACGTCAAAATATCCCATAATTTGTTGGTCATTTAGTCATAAAATATTAGTGCTATCTAGTATCGCTTGCCTATCTCCTTTTTTTCTTATCCCTAGTACACGTAGTACAGGCCATGATAATCATGGTGGGTAGAAGTAGTCGACTGCTTATACTGTAAATGCACCACATGTCTACACATGTGAAAAGCAGTTCGACTTTGCTCGCCTATTTCCTTATTTGTTGAATCCCTCATCCTAGAATATTCTTAAAAGTAGAAATATGAAACACATAGTAAATTCGATTCCAAGTTTTATATAGATTTCAACATTTTTATATAAAGTAAAAAGTGTCAATTTCTTCAATCCTTGTGTATACATCTTAAACTTAAAGCTTGCAAAGTCAAAACCATGAGGTATTTGAAACATCGCTTCCCTTCCACGTGACGATGGCGCATGCTGTTTTCATAAATTGGGTTTAGATTTGTAGGAAGACGCTTTGGTGTGTCTTTTTTTTAGTTGAATTTCTACAGGATCGAAGTTATAAGGTGAGTACATCTAGTATAGTAATGTAACTAAAGATTTGTTGTTCTACCTTTCGGCTTGAGGACCGTTCGCCCAATGTTTACACACAGAAATGCTATTAGAGTGTATTACTTGGTCCTAAAAAGTTATCTTTTTATTTGGGCCCATTTTTATTAATATTAAACAATTTTTCAAATATTAATATGATATTGAAATAACTCTCTTTCTTTGCGTATATAGAGAACATCTGAATTTTCATCACAATAAAATATATTTATTTATTTATTATAAAACACGCTATTATCCTGTGTAGATAGTTTTACGTGTAAATTTTCAATTATATATTTTAATATAGAGTTTCAAAATATATATGCAAACCATTTCTTGTATTATAGAGAGAGAAAGTGAGAAAAATATTACTTTAAAAATATATTTTAAAGTAATATTTTTAATTTAAAAGAAAGTGTATTGATTATGATATATAATATTGATTATGAAAAAATATAAATAGAGAAGTTAAATAATAAGAAAAATAAACTAAACGTTGATTTAACTTGTGTTCCGTGATATTTGGGTCCACCCATATAAGTTTTACTTATATACCAACTAGCCGAATGACCCGGGCAACGCCCGGGGTTTACCCGATTAAATGCTTTATTATTATGTAATATTCAAATACTATTCGTTACAATTATAAATTGGCGCCGTGGATATCATTCTTGTATAATATATAAATGAGTTTTGAAAATTGTAAAAAAAAAAAAAAAATGCATCGGCCGGGAATCGAACCCGGGGCGCACGCCACTATAATATATAAATGAGCTTTAAAAATTGTAAAAAAAAAAAAATGCATCGGCCGGGAATTGAACCCTGTGCGCCCGCGTGGTAGGCGAGCATTCTACCACTGAACCAAAAGCAAACGGTGACAGAATTAAGAACGCATGACGCTGATAACTGTATATATTAATTACATCCATGCCAGATAATCACGGTGGTACAGTTTCTACTGTGAGTGTACTACATGACTACAATTGTATAAAACCAGTTCGGTTATAAGGTAGTTAAATGAATTTCTAGATGCGTATACAACATGAGATGTACGAAGGTAGACAAGAAGTCCAGGTGAAACAGAGCATGCACCATATTTTATACTTTCAAACATAGTATGTAAATAGAAGTGGCATGGGGTCCTCACTATTGTGGAGTAGAGAAGAAATATATATTCACAACAAGTAGACTGGAACCTTATATAAGATATACAAATGTAGACGAGAACTCCAGGTATAACAGCGTGTACCATTCTATTACAGTTACGAGCGTCATTCTTCGTCGCCTCTGTCACGGTTTGCTTTTTTTTTTTTTTTGGAATGGCGCCCTCCTATTGGTCGGCTACGATCACGCCACCTTTGCCCCCCCATTTCTGTAACTATTGTGTTGGAGCGGGTCGCTCCTTAAATAAATGCATATATTAGTTAATAACCAAATGGTGGAATCCTCTCTTTCTTTTTCCCAGTAAGAGACGCCTGCGGAAGCCAACAGTACATAGACAGATAAAGCACATAGGCTATAGTTATTTTCAATCGGGTAAAACACGGGCGTTGCCCGGGTCATTCGGCTAGTAGTATATAAATAGAAGTAATCGGGTGGACTGGAGAGATTATTTCTGTCATGAAGAAGAGCACCTTGTGAAGCGTTTTTTCATTTAGATTCAACAGAATCCAACACACACAAAATGAAATATAAAAATATTGTAACAAGGTATTTATTAATTCTATTATATTTTTTTAACAGAGTGGTCATTTTTATGTTTATATTTTACTACTCTGTAAATTTCCCTCATGGCTTATCTTTTGTATACCATTCATAGTTTGTTCTTGCCTTAAATAAATTGTTGCCTCATCCCGAAGTTTTTGTCTTCCCTAATTTTCCACGTGGCAATATTTACAATTATCTCTCGTACAAATAAATAGTGTCCAAAATTGCCATCTAGACGGCAGTGTATAGTGTTGTTGTGAGGGAGATTGCAAGTTGCGATCTGTCGCCACCATAAATCTCTAAATTTATACAAAATAACTCCCTATCATTTTTTACGTCCACGTCTTTAATCCATTTATAACGGTGTATCAGTCAAAGAAGTCATTTGTCACCCCTGCTCAGTGTTTGACAAATTTGATGGATTTCTTTTACGTCACAGATTTATTTTCAAAAAAAAAAAAAAAGTTCCCCCGCTTCTTCAATTAATCCTAAAATATCTGGTCACATTGCTTTTAGTTTCTATGGATGTGTTGCCAAGCTGAATATGTTTTTTCTTGTTTAAGTATTGCTTTTGATGAATATATCCGGTCACATTGCTTTTAGTTTCGTTTGATGTGTTGCCAAGTTTAATATATGTTTTTATATAAAAATATAAGCTCATAGAAATATTTCGCCTTTGATGAATATCTGGTCTCATTGCTTTTATAGAAAATGAGAACATTAAAGCACGGATGTTTCTGTTACGCATAAAACAAACTTCTACTGTCCTTACTGGGATCAAAAAATATTGAGGGGGCTTGGCTCATCAGTGGTGAACCCTACCAGCGGTTTATTTCTTCATCGCAGTAAGGACAGTAGAAATTTGATTTATTTGTGAAAAAAAAAAATTCGCGTCTTAATGTCTTTATTCGTTATATATAAATGGCAGGTTATTGCTTTGTATTAATGTATGCCTAACTTGTTCCTATTATTTGCGGAAGAGCATTGCTCGTTGCAATGGAATTCTATTGTCTAAAAATCGTATGTCCATAGTTCGCTTAAATACCATTTCAAGATTCCACTCTTCAGTGTAGCTTTCTTAGAGCTCTAATATTGTAGTAGACGATTCTGCTTATATATGCTACACTAAAGGGTGGAATCTCAGAAATGTGGTATTCAAGCAAACAATGGACATAAGCTCTTTTTTTTTTAAGACAGTAGAATTACGCAGTAAGTATAGTAGAAGTTTGTTTTATGTGTAAAAGAAACCTTTGTGCTTTAATGTTTTCATTTCTTATATATAGCTGGCGTGTTATTACCTTTGGTTTCATTAGATAGGATAATAAGTAATTACTCTTTGATTTGCATTTTGGTTTCCACTCCTAGCTTCTTTCCAATTTGAATTCCACAATATCATTCGTGACGGGTTCATAAAGACAAATGAAGACATTAAAACGCGAATGTTTCTTTTCACAAATAATTCAAACTTCTACTCTCCTTACGGCGATGAAAAAATATTGGGAGGGCATCGCTCATCAGTGGTGAACCCTCCCAGCGGAAGAGCATTGCTCTATGCAAATATTTGAATGTAATTTTACTGTCCAAAAAGCTTATGTCCATAGTTTGCTTAAATACCCTTTCTAAAATTCCACCCTTCAGTGCAGCATAGAAAAACCGAATGATACAAAACAGTATTGGAGCTCTAAAGAAGCGGTCTGGTAGAATAAATTGGCGAAACCGATGGGAGGGTTCACCACTGATGATCCAAGCCCTCCCAATATTTTTTCATCGCAGTAAGGACAGTAAAATTTTGAATTATTTGTGAAAAGAAACATTCGTATCTCAATGTATTATTTGTTTTATATAGATGGCGCGTTATTGCTTTGTATTGAAGGGTTTATAAAGAAGTATCTTATTTCACTAAAAGAAGCACATGCGCGCCTTCAAAAATATATTTAGTATTATAGTTTAATAGTATTATATCATATAGTATTATAGTTTAAGTATATACACATAACACAGGTGATGCTTGTACTAAATTGATTACAGTAAGAATATCTTCGAATAAACATTTTTAGTCAAATTATGATATTCAAACACATTGTGTGTTGCTATTCGTGTTTCATATTAAAACATAAAAAAGTGTAATTTTACTTCTTTTTTTATTTTAATTAAAGCTATCTCTATTATATAATACAACAATATATATCACTTTTGCAACCTTAATTTTATACAATAATTAAATACCAATTAGCATTTTTGTTTATTTTTATAAAATATATATTATATATAATACATGAAGTTATACTTTTTGATATATATTAAAAATTGTTTTCTATTTAAATTTTTATATATCTAAAACATTACTTCTTAAAAATATATAAATTGAAATGTATTTCTCTGAAGAGGATTTCATTCGTACACTCTCTCTCTCTCTCTCTCTCTCTCTCTCATAGACAAAACTTTAAAAAAATTGTAAAGTCATTGATATCGCCGCTCGCAGTTTTTTTTTTTTTTAAGGAGACAGAAGCAATATTATTCACATTTGGTTATCTCGTGTGTCTTCAATAAAGGTCACTGTAATATCTTTTAGAGTTATTGTCAGAATCCCGATATACATGCTAGAAGGTACTACTCCCCCAAGTTGTGTCCATGAGTGTATTTTTTTTAAAGAAAAGTAGCAATAGAAATAGTTCTAATTTTCCACGGAAGATGGCGCTAAGTTGATTAATATATTCAAATTTTTCATTAGTTGGTAAATATGTAATTTTATTCCTATTTTGAGTTGCATAATGCATAGGGTGTATATATAATATACATATACATAATATATATGTATGTATGTATATATACGTTAATATTTAGGCTATATTATAGTATGATTCCTATAATTCATACAAACTTTTCTTATTTAGCAAGAGTGTCTAAGTAGGTAAAAAAGTTTCCATCACAGAGTAATTAATCTTTAAAGAATATAAATAAATAATTTAGATGAAATTCTATTAACAACTTCGTGTCACAAGATTGGATTCTAAATTAGTGTTAATTTTTAACGCCTTCATTTTCTTCTAAAGAACATATTTTTCTTACAAGTTCCTAAATTAGGTTATTTTAAAAATAATTTATACAATATTACACACAAATATTATAGTATAAAGTAAACTAATATTGTGTAAAATAACAATTTACATGATAAGTCTTAAATTTTTGCCTATATTTGTCATGTTTATATATTTATTTAAATCCAACCAAAGATATAGGATTTCACATGCCAATAAATACCCTTTTATTTTATTACATTTATTATAATTCAAATGCTGCGCTGCCTGGAATACAGGAGCTCCATCTATGATTCCTTTTTTTTCCTGTGGTGAATCTGTTAAGATTGGTGGTCTTAATAAAGCTTTGTGTGTGTGTATATATAATTCGATAATTGATATATAAAAATTAACATTTTAAAGTAAAGGGAAATAAGGAAAATGAATATATGAAGTATAAATAAACTTTTTAAAATATTTTTAAACAATTCTCTAAAACATTGACATAGTTTTTTTTTTGTTAATCTACGCCAAAGAATGTAGTATGCTAAATATATAATACAAAGTTGTGTGAAGATGGTATACATGTACCAAAAGTGACCAGGATATACAAATTGGGTTTTTGTCTGAATATTTGCAAATATTGGTATTGTGGTTCATTCTTAAACATTACCTTTAAATTCATACAGAGGGGACAAACCTAATTCATCTTTTTTCAATATATTTTTTTAAAGGGAAGGTGTCACCTTTGGTACATATACGTATATGTTTTGAGCTTTTAAAATAAAATATCAAACATAAATTATAAATGTGAAAAAATAGTACAAATGTGATATTGTACTGGGATAAGGTGCATAAATTATGAAAAGGGCATCTCCTTATCGTGCAACTGAAAGTTGCTGATGGCTTGCGCCAATTCTGGAATAATTAGAAATCAACGAGAATAGTTGATATTTATTCCGATAGATGGCGCAAGCCATCAGCAACTTTCAATTGCACGATAAGGAGATGCCCATTTTCATAATAAATTATAAAGTTCGCATGTGATATCATTTTTTTAAATATTATTTCAATTTTATAATGTAGTTTTAACAGGTATTAATGAAATTTTATATTTTATAAGTACTTTTTAGATGTAAGTTTGAAATTATCAGTATTATAAATTCAATCCTATCGTTTGGCATAGAAATCTTAATTAAACTTAGAAATTATTTCATTTCTATGGCAAAAATAAATGTATTTAATAAAATAATCCTTTGGCATTAAATATTGAGCAAATTATATGAATTTATGTAAACCATAAAATATATTCCATTTCTTTTTAAAAAAAAATCTTACCTAAAAATATTTGTTTCAAATAAACTATTTTATTTTTAAAAAATTGATTAACTTGTTTTTCAAAGCTATATTAAGATTTTTACATGAAATTCGAAATGTTAATTCTATATATTTTATTTGATATGAAAAATATTGAATATGATTATTTACAATGATATTTATATCAAATCAAAAATACGATATAATAAAATAAACTTTAAAAGTATATATGTGGTCAAGATTTAATAATTTTATTTTTTATTGCAATAAAATGTAATTTTTAAAAAATAATATTAAAATATAAATATTGAAAATAACAAGTTTTTAATGCAATATTTAAAACAATGCAAATATATCTTATAATTATAAATATTATTTTATATGTAACATTTTTCAAAAGTCATATAATGCTTAACCTTTTTTATATTTTTAATACAGCTAAAAATTTCAATTAAGTTTAACGGGTAATTTAAAAAAAAAATAGGGGCAACTTTTATATTCAAAAATTAAATTTTTTCACTATGAGAGAATAAGATGATTTATTGGGAAAAGGCCTAATTTATAAATCCTTTATATGTAACCCTAAATTGGAAGAATCTTTTGGTCATTAAAAAGGCTTTTGTAAGTTTTCTCGTTAAGGGTTCTTTCTCAACTGGCCCATTTAATTGTTTGTTTAAAAATTTGATTTTCTTAAATATTAGACCAACATCTTCAGTATTTTGTTCTATTAAAAGCTTCTTTTTGTTAAATTTTAATTTTAAAATTTTTCTTTTTTCATTTAACTTCTACTTCCATACAATGACCCTCCCCCATATAAAAGTGGAAAAGGAGGTCTTTATTTTCAAGGTTATTATTAAATGCATTATGGACGAAGCTTTTTCTCATTGAGAAGACTTAACTTTTTTAATTAAAGAGTTTTAATTGCTTTAATGACCCAGGGGATAAAAAGAAAAAAATAATAATATAAGCATTTTTGAAAAATTTAATCATGGAAATATTTTTAATAAGACCCTCTATACGTGTTTTTATATGGTCAATCTATTATTATTAGATATTAAAGAAAGAATATTATTATAAAATGTCGCAAAGAATATTTATTTCTCTCATGAGAGATCACCATAAAATAAAGTTAATACTGGATTCTCCTGGAGGTGGTCGTTCTTCGGAGTGGATAGGTACAGTTCTATTCCTGAGAGAGTAGAGCTAGAGGAGACACACAGTCCACAAATCAAATAGTGTTTTTTTATTATTTTTGTTTTATTATCCCTTGTATCATTACACAATGTCATGGAGACTATAGGGGGGTCGGTGGAAGGATGGTCTAAACCGTTGGTTTTCGACCGCTACGACCCGAGTTCGATTCCCACATTGGGCACTTTTTTTATATATAACAAAAATGATCCAATGGCCCCCGATTCTTGCAAAATTCCAACTCCACCAGCGAGGACAGGTAACCAAACAGGGCTCTGGCAGATTTGTAAGTGCAAGGTCGAACTGCTTTTCATATGTTTAGAGTTGTGGTGCACTTACAGTAAAAGCAGTCGCTTACTTCTACCCACCATGATTATCATGGCCTGTACCAGGTGTACTAGGGATAAGCAAAAAAAGGAGACTATTTACATGAAGGAAAAAATGTGGGTCGTGCTTGGTGACTCCCATGTATGAGAGTGTAAAAGGTCTCCATTCATGATGGTACTGCTGCCGTTCGTTAGTTATCCAGAGGGGTATCCGGCCTTAGCCCTTCTAGGGGGTGGTAGCCAGATTGTTTCCCCCAGTTGGTGTCTATAAAATACAAAGTTGAACATATAAAATTTAATATTTTCTTCATATTTTTATCACAAATATAGATATTCAAACAGCCTGAGTAACTGCAGTATTGTATAACACTAGCCGAGTTACCCGGGCAACGCCCCGGGTTTACCCGAAGGGCCCGCAGAGATATTAAGGGTATAGATAGTGGCATAAAAATTACAATGGGTGTAATCTTATTTCCAAGAAGCATCATTTCAAATATAAGGGTGAGTAAAAAATACTTTCTAAGTATATACATTCGGTTTGTTCCTATATATTTATATATCAAAATGAGAATGGAATCATCTATAACAGACCTTATCATTAACAACATATTAGACAGCACAGTGCAAAAATGAATGATATTAATGTGTAGAGCAGTGGGGGAAATAGGTAAAAAAGAGAGAACCGATAATCAAAATAATTTATAATAAATAGTTTATTAGTGAATACAAAATTTAATTACAAAAGTTAACACAAAAAAAAATACTTTCAGGTGAGAAACTATAGGCATTGGTGCTTATGCCTAAAAAATGTATTTAAAATGAAAAATGAAGAAAAATTTTAACAATTCAGAAAATAAAGTTGCAAACAACACAACTATATTGAAGATAAGACAACATATAAAAAAGGAATGAATTAATTTAATTTATAGTTTTATATATATATAATTTCTATATTTTCTATAATAATTTCTATAATTTCTATATAGTTTTATATATATATTTCTATAATCTCGTTAATTCGACATATGATATTTCGACCATATTTGGATGTCCTGACCTACGGCATATCATATAACAAACTGTAATTCGACACTATCAATAATCCGACAATTCGACCATTTTAAAATTTTAATTTAGACAGTTTATACTTGTTTAAATACAACTTTACCGCTAAAAAGGTATTACCGAGGAAGCAACTGAAAATGTACAAAATTTATGTATAGAGCAGTGGAGAAAAATTAGTAAATAAAGAAAAGACCAAAATCGAAATAATTGAAAATAAATAGTTTATTAGCAAACAAATAATACAACAAAATCCTTTCAGGTGAGAAACTATAGGCATTGGTTAAATTCATATAAATATATTCGAAATGAAAAAAAAAAAATTAAAAGATGAAGTTATTTTGCACCTACACATTCTCATGTTTGGTAAGCAATTTCTGGTGAGGAAATTGGATAGCTATTGGTGAAAAGTTATAAATACATTTAAAGTGAAAATAAAAAATAAAAAAATATAACAAATCAAAAAATAAAATTGAAATTCTAGTTTTATATATATGTGGGTCCAACTTTACATGTATGCACAATTCGCACTTGGTAAATTGCCACATAGAGCTTTCAATGTGTAAACACAGGTTCTAGTAGCAAGAGACCCACTCTAGCAAAGGTTTGGCCTTGAGCCTTTATTTATAGTCATAGCAAAACCAACTTTAGTGGAAACTGAAGCCTCTTCAGAATGAAGGGACGGTTGTTATTAGAAGGAGCCAAAGAAGAAGAAATAATACAAAAAGAACATGTTTTAAAAACAAACAATTCGATGAAGATAAGTAACAAATAAGATAAGCATTTGAAGGCAAAAATATATACGATTGCAAAATCGAATAAATTAAAAATATATATTTTTTTAATATTTGGAATATAAAAATAATACGATCATGTGGAGCAAAAATTAACGAAAAATTTGGTATATAGATGGTTATTTATAGTTAAGCATCTTTTGCACAGGAGATTGCACAAAACTTTACAACTGTAAACTCTGTTAGCCTATTATCCATATAGATAATTTAAAGCTATGCTAAAAATTTATAATTTTTATCTACACCATATAACTCATTGTAATTATCCTCAGTTTTCTCTCTCTCTCTACGGCGCTACTCATCGCAAATAACTTTAGGTTATCAACATCTATCATTGCACAACATATATTGTGAATAATTATATTTTGAATTCAATTTTATGCGACCGATAGTTACCCAGAGATATTTCGATTATGGAAAACTAGGATAGTCTCTTTATTTTGAGGTGATGCAAGATTTCGAACAAATTTTGCTCTTCAACGAGAAAATTCAAAAAAAAAAAAAGAGATGTTATCGGTCGTGTATCAGATTATATTACAGATTTAAAATATTTGGATTTTCTCGAAAGGTTGCAACACCTCAAAAATAAGAAATGCTTTGCCCAAAAAACTAGTCTTCCTTATTCGAATTCAACTTTATATTTAAAAACAAATTAGGTATATCCTGACCACTAAAATGAGCATTTTTTTAGATAACAAAGCGCCATCTAGTGGAACAGAAATCAACTAAACGTTGATTCAACCTGTTCCCTGAATTATATTTATGTTGCGATATTTTTCAAAATTTTGTTAATATATTTTGAAATATGCAATTAATTAATAAATTTACAAAATTATCTCCATGTTTTCTACTATATGAACTAATTGTAAATAGCTAAACGCGCATTTTACATATAAGATATAGCGAGCATTATGCCCAAATGGTAATAAAATGTCATTTAGATTTTACTTTGTGACCGGTCAAGGAGGTGATTTATCGTCAGATGGGTTATTTGAATTTTGACAAAAGCATTATAAATAAAACCTAAAGGCCTATACCAATAGAAATAGAATAGCCATCAGCAACCTTTAGTTGTACGATCAGGATATGTCTTAATATATACAACTAAAAAAATAAAGAATAAAAGAAAAACACATTGAGTAAGATATAAGTTTATATTATTACTTTTTGAAGTGAATATATTCTGAATATATTAATGAATATTTAAAATGTGTGTTTAACGACAATATTTAACAACGAAACCAAGTTTATAAATCGGCTTTGACACGTCATAAGCTTGTCCATAAAACAACTGGGGTAACAAACCAGATATTCCTCAACCAAATAGAATATAGTGATCTAAAAAGTGAACTTTTTTCTTCCTCCAATTTTTTCTTCTGACTTTTTGAATAAAGTTTTCTAAATGTAATTTTTTTATGCTTCTGTATTAAATATATATATATTTGCATATATTTCTTTTTTCAAATTATTGCAAGCACCTTTTTAAAAATTACCCTTATTATCAATTTTACAATTTATATATTGATATATATGTATACAAAACTTATTCCAACTATTTATATTTAACACGTTAAATATTTAAAAGTTAATTTAAAACCCTTTATTATAAAAAGTATACTTTCAAACTATTTTATAAAATATCAGTCTTTTTTTTTTTCTTAAACAGACGAAAAATATAACGGTAAACAAACATTTTTAAACTAAATGATTTTTATTGATCTAAATATCACAGATTAGGGAGAAAAAAAAAAGAAAAAGAAATTGTCGATATTTTAAAAGACGAGAGTTGAGATTTTAAATATTAAGGAGCAAAAAATATTTCCAAGCTAATTGTCAGTATAGTTAGGAAAATAAGGTATGTAAATAGATCCATTTGATGATTGGAAATCTTTTTTGGCGTCTGGTTAATGAAACGACCGCCAGTCACTCAGCTAATGGCCGACTTCCCCCACGTCTTTCAGGGATGTCATATAATTCCGCCCCCCTTCCTCCAATTACGATATTAGATAAACCCCAATGACCCTTCTTTATAATTAGACATATGGCATTTTATATCTCACTTTTTGTTTTGGCGTCTCTTTGAAATATATATCTTTAGGACATTTTTGAAATTGTGATTTGAACGATTTTTATTGATTTTACGCTGAATATTCAATGATCAATCTCAGATTGCTTAAGAGAATTTGTTTTTATTTTTAATCTTATAGTTCATTGTGTGAAATGATTATATATTTTTTGACTAATATACTGTGTTATATTTTTTTTATCAAAATGATTTTATTGTTATGGTTCTATTTAAAAGAATTTTCAACTATATTTATTCTTCTTTGGTTTTATAAATGAATTTATTATTCTCTCTCATTTTTGAGGTATTCGACTCTAATATTTATTATACGAAATGTGTGTGTTACTTTAAAAGGAAGCAATAAAAATTATTTTTTTCATATAAAGTTGAAATTAAGAAAGAGAAAAAGTCTATGATTAAATTTCTGTTGATGTTTAGGGTTGGAAGTATTTGTGTATATTTTAGTTTCATGAACAGAAGATGCATTTATCTTTAATAGACATCTTGATTCTTCTTTACTTTCACCATTACAGCAAAAGCTTTCTTAATCCAAAGCCTGTTATATGCAACTTCAGGTTGTAGAAGTGAGATAGGGGTATGGAACAATATAAAACACAATTGTCAAAATACATTCATGGACAAACCTTATGAAAAGTTGTACCTTTTAACATGTATATCGGAATTCAGACAATAACTCTGAAATATATTAAAGTGACCTTTATTGAAGACACACGGGATACCATGTGTTAACAAAATTGCCTCTGTCTCCTTAAAAAAAAAGGAAAAAAAGACCGGCGATGTCAATTACACTCCATCTCCTTAAGATTTGTCCATGAATGTACATACGCGGCTGGGTCTGAGTTCATTGAACCTGTAGCCCTCACATTTCACCATAGCTCTACTTTTTCTAGCTTTAATATTTCACCACTGCTTTCCACATGTGGCGCACTTACTGTAAAAGCAGTCGCCAACTACTGCCCACCGTGATTAGCATGGCCTGTACCACGTGTACTAAAGATGATAATAAAAAGTATATAACACTAAACAAAGTAAGATTTCGTACGTGAGATATGGCTCTTTCACAGATATATTGTGCAGCATATGTTTGAAGAAAAGCCAAGTAACTCGAAACTCATGTGTTCCGCGTTATCTGCTGAATTTAAAAAAAAAACGTCTACTGAGTCTGATCGTTATTTTAACAATCAGCCTCATGTTTACTCTAAAAATTAATTGAACTAATTCTTCTTTTTAAGAATATCTTTCACTTTGATGGTATCCTGTATGTGATAGGAATTTATTTGACGTTGATTGGCTGTCAGTAAATGACGTCATGGTGATGGTGGCAGAGGACAGGATGATTCTGACACCGTATCCAGGTTTCTACGCTCCCGTGACATCGAAGAATAAACCGAAGACCGAGGTTCAAAACCCTCGGTACCCCTATCCTTTGGCTTTCCCAGAACATTTCTTCAACATGGGCGCTCCACCAATGGGACTCACTCCTATGTACCTCCCTATGATTCCTGAATCCTATATTTCCTCAATGCCACGAGGGAATCCATTCCAAACACTCCTACCAACGACTGACCCAAGACCCTTGGTCAAAAGAGAACTTCCTGTTTCTTCACCATCACCCTCTATGGTAGACTTGACGTTAGAAAACACCGACGAAACTCAAGAGAAGAGAAAGAAGAAAAAGAAGAAAAGGCATCATCGCCATAAACACAATCGCAAGCATCGCCAAACGACAGAGAAGACTTCAAACGAAGATCACTTCATAATCGAAACAGAGAACTCGGATCTTAAAGTAAGAATCCAAACCAGAAATTTGCAAAGACCTCAAGAAAGCTCTGGAAATACGAGCGTCAGAAGATATATTGAAAGTCCTAGTTCAGTAGTAGAAAATTCAGAATGTGATACAGAATGGAGATGGCTTGATCGCCCGACACGCCGAAGGAACGGTCTAAGTTGGTACAAGTCAATAACACGGAATGGAGAGGTCATTTCAGTGGGAGACTGTGCGGTGTTTGTGACCGAGGGCTGTTTGCCGCCATATGTCGGGAAAGTCCTGAGATTCTGGCAGAGCGCCCGAGGGGCCAAGAAAGTCCAAGTCTCTTGGTTCTACCGCCCCAACGACATCCAGAGTCCCGAGGACCTACCCATCCCTACAGCAGCACTTTTTGCCAGCGCCCACGCTGATGAGAACAACCTCCGGACCATTTCCCACAAATGCCAAGTACTTCCCTGGCACGAGTACGTATCCAGGATCTCCCAGGAAACTTCCGTCGAGGCCAATACTCTGTTCTTTATGGCGGGGAAGTATAACCTGGTCACTCAGCAAGTACGACTGGACCCCAACATCAACCAAGCTCTCTAAATTCCTATTTATCATTACTATTGTTTGTAATTAAATCGTTTTAAAGAAATTCGTTTTATTGTTATCTTCTCTGTACTGTCATTAGAATTCATAGAGAAGCTAAACATATAACATAATGGTCAAACAATGTGAAATCGTACTTTTTGATGAAATTCTTTAATCCACTGATATAATGACTTTTTATACTCTTTTATTTTTAAAATAGAGCTCCTTTCGAATCTAGAAAGTATAAAACATAGAGTGCATTGGTCTGGATATTTGAAATCGTACTTTATGTTTATTATGAAGAAGCTTAATGTGAATATAATATCAATACATATAATTTAACACCAAAAATCATTTATTAAGGACACTCGTCCCATACAGGATTATCCTAGCTGAGTAAACAGAAGTAAACATAGCAGCTATCCACATAAAGTGGAGATTAAGATCAATCTTACCTCAAGTTGGTTCCTTCTTCTGTGTTATACACTGCGCTGTTGTCCAGAATTTGTGAAAAGCCAATACATTGGTCTTCCTCTCACCACTTTTGCCAATAAAACATGGTGAATTGTTTTCATAAGTAATCTTTTGGCGGAGAATTACTATTTCATCTTCCAAAGTCGAGCAGTAAAACATGTATTTGCTTTGTGTTAGTTTATGCCTAACTGGCCTTGTCTTTATAGTTTGCTGAAGAGCATTGCTCGAAGCAAATATTTGAATGTAATTCTACTGTCCTAAAAGCTTATGTCCATAGTTTACTTGAAAACCATTTCTAAGATTCCATCCTTCACTGTAGCATATAAAAGCAGAATGATCCAATACAGTATTAGAGCTCTGAGAGGTGGTCTGGTGGATTAAATTGGCGAAACCGCTGGGAGGGCTCACCACTGATGAGCCAAGCCCTCCCAATATATTTTTTCATCGCAGTAAGGACAGTAGAAGTTCGTTTTATGTATAAAAGAAACATTCGCCCTTTTAAATCCTTTTATTTTATAAAACATGTATTTTACCTAATTTCTACATAGGGAGCTAATAGAGAATCAAGATAGTACTAAGCACATAGTATGATGGTCAAGAAAACTGAACTCGTACTTTTAAAAAACTACTTGGTATTGTATTTATTGTACTATACCCTGTATTGGGCGCTATTAGAGGGAGCTTATCTAGAATGTACAACAGTAATGACAAAACTAAATTATATTTTTATTTGTAATAAAGATGTTAACAATTGTCGTAGAATTTTGAGTACTTCTATTAGAATAGCGTTGATAGAAAAATCAGAAAGAGGCAATCCAATTATTGGACAAGTTAAAGAAAATTGTCGTACTTTCTAAAAGGTTTTATGTTTAGAGCTTAACTATTTTTACTTCTTCCGAATAGTTCTTTAAAAGTCTAGAGTTGAACATAAAAAAAAACCTTAATTTGCACTTTTTGTTTGTAACATAATCATTTTTAATCGATGTATCAATATTTTAGTACTTATTGAATATCGCTAATAAAATATGGAATACAGAACAGATAGTATAGATTGAGTTATTTAGAAATTTTCCTTTAAGGTTAAGATGATTATAAC
This sequence comes from Cordylochernes scorpioides, assembly GCA_030710605.1. NCBI lineage: Eukaryota > Metazoa > Arthropoda > Arachnida > Pseudoscorpiones > Chernetidae > Cordylochernes > Cordylochernes scorpioides. Next base: position 73,788,084 of record CP092871.1, on the reverse strand, counting down.
AAATAAAATATTTCGTCGTTAAGGAACCTCCTCGACTATAAATAATTTTACATACTCAATTAGTCTTTTGCTTTCTTAACATTTTTACATATTTCTCTGAAAGTATAATTGAAAACAAAAGCTTACGATAGACTTTAGACTTGAGGTCTTTCTTTATTGGCCTTTCTTAATTTGAGTGATTATTTTGCTTATATATTTATATTTTTTATTCTGCAAATGGACAAATGCCTTTTTTCTTATTTATGCTGTTGAAGATAGTGTCAAACAAATGATTTTATTTGAAATGAAGGCGATAAAAACGTGGTGATTTTCTTTTAATGATAAAACACAAGCTTTCAGGCAAGAATGCCCTTCTTCAGGTTACAACTGGGAAATATTTTAAAACTATGGACATGAAAGATAGCCCAATACAGTAGGTAAATAGTTCAGCTGGGGGGATTGGCGAGGTAAAACACTGAGTATTGGGGTGGGAGGTCGATTTTTCGGTTAAAACTGGGCGTGCAGTGCGAGACCAAAGATTCAAGGACTAGGCGCTGATACTTGTTCCCGACGCCCTTGTAAACGCATACAGCGCTGTCCAAATTGAACGAATGGCGATATTCTGTGATGTGTTGGCATAAGAGAGACTTGCGGTCGTTGGTGCGTATGTTGCGGCTGTGTTCAGATAATCTGGTGCGGATAGATCGACCGGTTTCTCCGATGTAACACTGTTCGCAATCGAGACAGGGAATTTTGTAAATTGCGTTGGTGGCGGTTAGGGGATTAGTTTTAATCGAAGTTTTTTTGTAATCGGATGGCGTAAGGAAGTAAAGAAGGAAGGGGTTTTATTAAAATAGATACGTATTCCGAATTTGCGTAAAAAGAAAGAAATGTCGGAGTTCCTGGCCGAAAACGGGAGAACACAAAGGTCTTTGTAGGGGGGAGGGACTGTTTTGGTGGAATTAGGCGAGTAAAAATGATGACGGATAAAATCATTAGGATAACCGGCGGATGAGAGATGATTATATACAATACGTTTCTCATTCTTTTTGAAACAGTCGAGGGAACAGTGAGTGTAAATTCGCTTGGAAATGGTTTTTACAGTGGTGATTTTGTGGGAAATCGGGGCGTGGGACTTGAAATGTAAGTAGGAGGGGGCGGAATTGGGTTTACGGTAAACGGTTGTGTGGAAGGTGTGTTCGGTATTTACAATTAAAACATCTAAAAACGGGATGCAATTAAATCATGACGGGTTGTGTGTAAAACTGAGATCGGGATTATAAGAATTTAAAGCATTAAGAATGGTCCGCCCCCTCCTATTTACATTTCAAGTCCACGCCCCGATTTCCCACAAAATCACCACTGTAAAAACCATTTCCAAGCGAATTTACACTCAATGTTCCCTCGACTGTTTCAAAAAGAATGAGAAACGTATTGTATATAATCATCTCTCATCCGCCGGTTATCCTCATGATTTTATCCGTCATCATTTTTACTCGCCTAATTCCACCAAAACAGTCCCTCCCCCCTACAAAGACCTTTGTGTTCTCCCGTTTTCGGCCAGGAACTCCGAAATGTCTTTCTTTTTACGCAAATTCGGAATATGTATCTATTTTAATAAAACCCCTTCCTTCTTTACTTCCTTACGCCATCCGATTACAAAAAGTTCGATTAAAACTAATCCCCTAACCGCCACCAACGCAATTTACAAAATTCCCTGTCTCGATTGCGAACAGTGTTACATCGGAGAAACCGGTCGATCTATCCGCACCAGATTATCTGAACACAACCGCAACATACGCACCAACGACCGCAAGTCTCTCTTATGCCAACACATCACAGAATATCGCCATTCCTTCAATTGGGACAGCGCTGTATGCGTTTACAAGGGCGTCGGGAACAAGTATCAGCGCCTAGTCCTTGAATCTTTGGTCTCGCACTGCACGCCCAGTTTTAACCGAAAAATCGACCTCCCACCCCAATACTATGTGTTTTACCTCGCCAATCCCCCAGCTGAACTATTTACCTACTGTATTGGGCTATTTTTCATGTTCATAGTTTTAAAATAAACTTTATAAACTTAATAATTGTTTTTTCCGTTCGTCATTGCTCTTCATAGTTCACCTTTTCATACCTCATCCAAAAAGGTTAAAAGTGGTCGATATTTTACCTTGAAATAAAAATTTGATTTTTCGTTTAAAAGAAACTCATGCGGTGTAACTTCAAGTGTCGTTTTACAATCACAGGCCGCAGTATATTATATAGTTTTAAAATATTGTCCAGTTGTAACCTGAAGAAGGGCATTCTTGCCTGAAAGCTTGTGTTTTACCATTAAAAGAAAATCACCACGTTTTTATCGCCTTTATTTCAAATATTATTGCGTGGCTACGTCATGTCAAATGATTTTATATATTAATATATATCATTTTTTTAATGCAATCTTTAATTGAAAAATGATTTGCTTCGAACTAGGTGTTGAAAAAGGAGAAATAATTGATCTCTGAAATTTCAACAAGGACTTTAGACTCAAAGTCACCAACCTCACACTAAAAAATAAGAAGCGCACACTTAATTAAAAAACGACATCTATTTATATACAGAGTGAAACACCACAGAGTAACAAGTTACTGGTCAAATAATAATATTTCTATCTTGTAGATAGTTTGCTTGGCCGGCATTCATAGTTCTCAAATATGAAACACTTCATCTAGCAAAAGGTTTTAACCTTTCATGACCAAAGTGTCTCTTGTTTAAGAAATAATTATATGATTTAAATATTTTAGAAATGCACAAGATTTTTCAATTTCAACACTTAGCACTTTTATTCTGCAGATATTTGATTAGAATATCTCCGAATTGAAGAATCCATCACAGGAATCAATTTTCTAAGATGGCGACTTCATTTCTTATGAAGGTCGAATATTTCTGACTCCTTCATTCAAACAGAACATTTCAAAATCCTAGAAATAATATCTAGATTACCTATCTTAACCAGCTATACTTGAATTGTAGTTACCCTGTTCTCTCATATCTATTTCTTAGCTGTGTTTTTTATTGGTATCGTAGGCTCTTCTCCCCAAATTATCGATTAATTCCATTCTTCCTACATCTCTCCATCTTACCTCTATCTATGTTTTTATCCACTCCGATATCACGCTATGAACCCGGATACTGAAAGACAGTTTTCACAACAAGACAATTTAATATAAGAAAGGAAAGCATATGAGCACGGGGATGTTTATTTCACACATAAAACAAACTTCTACTGTCCTTACTAGGATGAAAAGGTATTGTTAAACGGATGACAAGCTATCCGAGAAGCCAAGATTCCAGAGTAAAGTTGGGGAAAGATGGGTGGACTCCAGCTGTCATGTGTGAGGGCGGCAGGCGCCAAAAACGGCATTACAGTGTGGGAACAAGGACAGGATGGTCACATCTGCGGTGAGGGGAAGACGTGGCGAGTTGCCTCCTGACGTATGGATGATCCTGTGAGACGGTGCCAGGAGAGCCTGACATCGGAGCGGTCTACAAGGCGGTGTAGCCCAGACTGGACGTGTACAGTGTGGAGCGGAACGTTAACGAGGAAAATCTTTCTGATGGCGGATATTGAGGACAAGTTCATCTAAGTGTACCTAGTTCTCAATACCATTAACACCTCCTACAATAAATTATATCGAACTAAGCTGCATCCCTCACTAACCTGCAATGAACCTTGACTTTGAACTAGCATTTCAACAGCTTTTTTCACGCTGGAAAATAATGTGTAGATAACCAAGGCTCCTATTTAAAAAAAAATGATGTTTAAATTACTATATACTATGAATAAATAATTAATTTTTAAAAATAGTTCGGGAACTTTTTGATCCTACCTTGTATATTCAAAGTAAAACATCACAGAGTAACAAGTCACTGGTCAAATAATAATATTTCTATCTTGAAGATAGAGTTTGCTTGGCCGGCATTCATAGTTCTTAAATAAGAGACACTTCAGCTACCACAACGACCACCGTCGTAATAATATATTGGGAAGGACATTATATGAGAACAGTATAAATTTGTTTTGTGTGACAAAGAACCATTCGTGGTTTAATGCTTTCATTTCGTATATGCAGATGGGGCGTTATTTATATTAAGACATCTAATGATACATTGGCCTCATCATCTAAGACACTTATAATGATTTGTAAGTTGTTACTCTTGGTATGTATTGGTGTATCATCCTTCCTACCTATTCAATTAGGTTCGGTTGCTGTAGGTAAGTATGTAAAATTGGTGTCGACACAGTTGTGACATATTAGGTGACGTGGTGACGCCAACGCCCTCTCCATCATTTTCCTCCATGATTAAGTAATTAGTTTAATGTTCTAATTTTGATTATGGCAAATATGGTCCTGTTGGGAATACCGCCCTGAACATCTTCACTATAACTGGTATTCTCAATATAAATATTTACTCTTCAGTTTAGAGCAGGCAACTATGCAAATTTTACTTTTATAAAACATGATGCAGTACCGCGATATATCTGTTATAGAAAATGTAAACTATTTATAGAGCGTATATGATTAAATTTCAAATAAAACAATTTTCTCTTTTGTCTTTACTACCATGTTAAACATAATGAGAGGGCCTGGCTCATCAGTAACGAACCCTTCTCCCAGCGGTTTGCTAGTTTAATCTATCATACCACTCCAATATTGTATTTGTAAGTTTTGCTTTTATATAACCGGTAACGAAGATATAGTGGCAAAGGTTATTATTATTTTAAGTCAACATACATACTGTAGATGATGGTAATCAATAATGGTAGTCAAAAATGACAATTCTTAGGCCATTTAGGTCAAATTTTAGATACTCACTGGTCAGTTTGTACTTGTGCAAGGATTGGAGAGGGAATATGGAAACATTTTAAAATGATAAACCGCCTTAATATAAGTTTGTGATCCTATTTGGAGGAATATATCTCAAAATTTGAGATATATTGAATGGAATAAAAATAAACAAGAGTTATAATATTTTGAAGTATTCTCTCAAAAAATTATAGATATATTGCATATGAGATATAAATGAACAATAACAACTAATTTAAAGCACTGTCTAATTTTGAGATATAATGCATGAGCTATTTTTATTCCATTCAATATATCTCAAATTTAACAATACTTTGGAATGTTATGGTGTTCTTGTTAATCCTATTCCTGTTTTCTGAAACTACTAGAAATTTCTATGATTAAGCTGGATGATATGTAAATTATGTTTAATATACTCAAACAAAACCATATAAGGGTATGGATGGCTTGTGTTACAGACATCATCTGCACCTATACTATCTTCCCGAATAAGTATTTCATCTTGAATAGAGATTAAAGATATATATCAGGATACATCATTTATTTCATTTATTTATTTTAATAAACAAAACGCAATATTCCCGCCAGAGATATAAGGTGTTCCAAAATTCGTAAAACCTTGCAAAACGTTGTTTTTCTTATTACTTGTCAAATAATATTATTACGGCGAATACATAATAATACAATTACTTTTTACATAATACAAAGACATTATACATAACGGCGAATAATATTGGTATTTCAATTTTAGCAAGTGTTCACGAACTTTTGAGACAACCTTGTAATTGCAACATTTTACAATTATTATAAACAGAAACAGTTATATAGAACACTATTGTTTTGAAAATAGAGCAATCCATAAATAAATCTTTAATTAAAAAGGCATATATTGGATCAAAATATCATTTGAATGATATTTTGATCCAATATATGCCTTTTTTATTATAGAACACTATATAAGAATTTTAAAAAACAATAAGATAGAATAGGAACCTGATCCTTCAAGTAAGAGACAGATAGTCATAAATATATTTACAGAAGTGTTTAAATCTCTGACAATTCTCTCTGTAATTTACAAAAATTCATCAAATCTTCAATATTAGATCATTGATAATTATACAATCACTGGATAGGTGAAATATTTAATATTCTCAATATCAAAGTATTATATGCCTGTATTACACACACACGCGCGTAGGGATATTCAATACCTATATTATCTTTAGATGATAAAATATTCAAAAACATACCCGAAAAAAAGGAAATTGATAGGGGAAAAAAAGCAGATTTCCAAAGAAGACAGTATTTTCCAATCTTTAAGAGAGAGAGACGCAAAGTTTTTGAAGAGAAAGAAAAGAAAGAAGAATCAATTTGGGATGAAGTCCATTGTAGAGAAAGGAGATCTCAGAGTTTGAAAAGATCAAAAGAAAAAGTTTTGGAGGGAAAAATCAGTTGGTAGAGGGCAAACAGACGAACCCAGTCCCCCATCAACGTCTTGTTGATCCAGGGGCATTGTTTGCTAGAGCTTTGTAAAAACCTATTTAAAATTACATTAATCAAATCCAGAGCATGTGTACTCTAACTTGATTACATTATTGGAGATTAAAGAAGGAAGCCAAAATTAACAGGTGAGAAATTTGGTGTTTGCTTTTTGGGGAGAAAAGAGAAAAGAAGGAAGGACTGTACACGTCTGCTTTATTCTTTAACTTCTAATGAAATATTTTTTATCTTCTTTCGTTAATCACCACCACCACCAAGTCATGTTTGTGCATGTCTTAATTATGTACTCAAGTCATTTATTGTGTCATCGATTTCTTCAATGCCTGGGCTTTTTAGATAACTTTGTGCTGTTGCTTATTAATCTTCTGCTTGGAAGATTAAATTTTGTATTAAATATTTAGTAGGTATCTCTCTGGTATATATTGTGGAAAGAATAGAGGCTGCCTGGCCGGCATTCATAATTCTTGAAAATAAAGATACTTCGGCCAGTAAATATTTTTATTACCTCGACGTTTCGACAAATATCTTTTGTTCCCATCAGGAGCAAACAAAAATTAAAACATTTAGCAAGGCGTTAGAAATCATTCTCTTGATATTTAACGCCTTGCTAAATGTTTTAATTTTTGTTTGCTCCTGACGAGGACAAAAGATTTTTGTCGAAACGTCGAGGTAATAAAAGATTTACTGGCCGAATTCTCCTCATTTTCAAGAAATATATTATGGAATGCTGATAGAGAGAATATTCATGAAAATTTCTGAGTTAGGAAATTAATCTATAAAAAACAAAGGCCACCTCTAGTGTCAAAATAAACAATAAAAATTAAGCGCCATCTTTTAACCGTCTTTGCAAACTAGCGGATTTTGGGGGTCGAACTAACGAGGGCCATTAACCCGAAACCATAGTCTCTGGGTCGCGCTTCTCAAATTAAAAAAGCTGGTGTTGTGGATTTGTCACCGACCTGATTCCGCTAGTTTGCGGCGATGGTCAATAGATGATACTAATTTTTAGCGTCTATTTTGATAGGATAGGTGTCCTTAGAGAGAATGTATTGTATGATAAATATTAGTAATGAATGTCATAAGTGAGATTAACAAACTAATGGTTTTGATCTATTCCGTATCTACTTAATGGAATTTGCATTTGTACAAAACAAAGTATTTTCAAAGAAGTGTAAATTGCTTCAGAAAAGATTTTCTAAAATTCATTATTTATATATTGCAAGGACAACAATACAAAAACTTTTATTTTGCTATTTATATATATATATATGTCATAATATATACTCTTCCAGGATTAATAAAACAAACCTACAGCCAACAAGAGAGAGACGGGCAGCTAAAGCGAGACACTTTAGACATCACGACATTCCAAAAAGGGGGGGAAAGGGGCCCGCCCGTCACCACCTGGCGACTATTTTGGGGGTTCGGGTGGTGACCACACAGGCAGTCGTTCAGCGGATAACCTCTCGCTCACCCTCTCTCGGCTGGCTGCCTGGGTTATTGCTCTATCAACTCGTCGTGTGATTAGTTCTCACCTCACCACATTATTACCACTATATTGTCACATATATATGTAATATTGTTGCAATATGCCGACGTATGGATGAACTGGCAGTCGTGTACGTGAGGCGAGTGTTGATGATCTTCCCACACGCGGACAACAAGAAGCAGAGGCAGGGCTAGATGTTAGCACAAAGAGGGATCGGGGACAGCCCACGGGACAGAGGTAGAGGCCATAACACTAACTTGGATGCTTATGGAAGGAGAGACTGTGTGTGAGAGCCAGCCTGAAGCGGACTGCTGAGAAACACCCCCTAGAACATCTGCCGACCCCCTGCCAAAACTTGTCCTGTTTTGGGGCGTCTCTATAAGAATGTCCCTCGGGACCCCACATGGGCTGGGCGTTGCCTTTTTCCACCCCTCTGTCCCTGCTGCCACCAGCTGACCGCTCTCTCTTTGGATCTTTATTTTGACGTCACCAATTTTAGTTTATATACAAAAAGGGTGTACAGGTTATATTAATAAAGATATAGCAAATATACAAAATATGGGGGTGGTAGCAAATAGAAATTGTCATTATTATACAGTTTAAAATATACGATATATATATATATATATATGAAAAAACAATAGAAAAAAAGAAAGATAAGTGGGACAGGTGTTGATATTAAAAATAAAGAAGGCATCTCCTGACCACGAGCACATGTGCTTTTTAGATGGCAGAGCGCCATCTAGTGGAGAAAAAATAAACTAAACGTTTATTTACCTTGCTCCGTGATATTTGGCCAACCCAATTTCTTGATAAATCAAGAAAAGCCATCCACGAATTGGCCAAATATCACGAAGCAAGCTAAATAAACGTTTAGTTTATTTTTGCTCCACTAGATGGCGCTCTGCCATCTAAAAAGCACATGTGCTCGTGGTCAGGAGATGCCTACTTTATTTTTAATATATATATATATATGTTGGATTTTTTTTCTTTTTACCATTTCATATTTTATGTGAATTATGCTATTTTATATTCATAGATGAACACTGTGCGCCGCCGTCGAGAAGCCCAGATGGCGCTGTATATATAAAAAGACCAATTGTTGTTTTGTTTTTGTTTTTTGCCTGGGAGAGAGATAGTTTTCTTTTTTTTAATCATGTGAATTTGCCATATTTTTTTGTTAAATTAGGTAATCTACATATAAGATGCCTCAATTTTCGATTACTATTTGATTTTTGTAAACTTTGACTTTAGATTACCAAATAAATCAGCCAATAGTCTTCACCAGCTCATTTTTTTTAAAATATCATCATATAACATATATATATATATATATGTCATAATTTGTATATAATTAAATGCAACCCCGACCCACTATGTATGTACCATGTATGATTTTCGAAGACTTAATAAAGAACAGGGTAACTGGAGGGAAGCAAGTAGCATTAAGATATAGGAAGTAGACCTAAGGCTGGCACGACTATTCTGGGCACCCCTGTGTCAATATTGCAGGGGCAGAGACCGGACGTCTCTAGTGACCGCAGAAGTTATTTTAGCCAAGATACACTCAATACTTCCTGACAAAACAGGACGTCTCTAATGACCAGAAGTTATAAATGTTAAAGCTAGCATTCAATACTTCCTGACAAAGCAGGATGTATTTTGATAGCCGCGGAAGTAAATAAAGTCAAATAAACACGAGACTTCCTGACCCAAGCCGGGCGTAACTAATATCAAAGGAAACCGCGGGCCAATCAAAAGACAGTACCTTAAGTAGGTCAACCAATAGGAAAAGATCATGTGACATCTCTCGACCAATCAGAGAGAAACTGAGGCTTGGTGTTAAATCGGAAAACAAGAATGAGTAGTTACGCTTGAGCTCTCATAGGAACAACACCTACAGGGTTCACTGGCTCTCGCCGAGTTCGGACAGTGCTCCTTCGCTTCCAACAAGGTAACATCTACTCTAGAGATATCTCTCTCCGCTCATTTCATCATCGCCATGTGATCAACTAATTAATAAGTCAAATCGCTCAACTCTTCTCAAGCTTTCTTCCCTCCAACACAGTTGCCTCTTATTTTCCAACTCAATCACGTGTCCTGATTATTCCTAACTGTATGCTGCAACTTCCACTCAAACGACTGCGCTTCAACCAAATCTCACCATTCGCATCCAACAACAAGAAACCCCGCAACGATATTGCCACAGAACGGTTAAGTCGACAGGATTCTACAACAGTGTAATACAACAAATATTATAGTGTAATAACAATTGCATCATCATATTACACAGAGTCGACAGGATAAAGATTATGGAACTTAATCAGGATCAAGATGGAAATTAGCCCAGACACCAGCAAATCAAAAGGCAATGACAAAACCAGCGGAAAAGAAGCGGACAAGAAGAGAAGCGACCAGGCGCCTTCTAGCGGCCATCATATGGCAGATGACCGTGGCCATCCGACGTGTCAACGCCCCACAAAGTGAGACGGAATTCCGGAGCGCCATTCCCCGGGGAGGACGACGGACACCACCCCCACCAACCCCAGGCGAGTGTCACCAAGACCGGACACCGACCACCGAGGAGTCATCCACCGCCATGCCGTACACAGTCCCCGAAACCAATCCGCGCGATCCGGGACAGCCCCAACGATCCCAAAATGATCTTCCAGTACCGGACTTCACTTCAATTTCGCGGACGGTGCGAGCAGTCCCGAGCCAAGCCAACCACTCCAAACCAAGACGTCCCAAAGGAGACCTGTTGAACTGAGGTAGGCACCCATCCTATGCCGTCAAGGAATTGACTTTGAACTTTTACCTAGCTACCTACCCCTTTTAACCATATCTAACCTTTGTACTCAATGAATGCACGCACGGGCTAGGCCAAACCTGTCCGAAAGGACTTGCACTACAATCAAATTTGTCACACAGGACAACCCTTGCCTGCATTCATTGACCCCACTACCATGTTTATCACTCAACCCAATTACCAGTACTATATGCTCTCAAATATAAGCCACAACGGCTTCAACCCTCACCATGCCCAAAAAAAAAAAAAAAAAACGTGTCAGTACAGCTCACACACTTACCACACAAAATCTATGCATGACCATACGCCGCCACGCCATAAAAATGTACCTCACAACAATCCCACAAACGTATTTAGCAACAATCACGACATTCGCAACAAAAATACACCGACAACATCCATCCAAAGGACGGTTTTCACGCTAGCAAACACGCACAACCCGCCCAACAAGCACGACACTCGCGCCAAAAGACGACAACCACAAACAAACGCATGCACCGTCGTTAGTAACAATCATCTCGTCTACCCAAAACACTAAAAAATGGTCACCTTAAAAGGTACCATATACTCTAACAATAGAAATTTCGATATATGACTTTAATAAATTTGTTGTTCATAGTGAGAACAGGTAAAATTTTGTACAAACAAGGATTTCGCGTGACACCTTTTCATTCACAATTTTTTTTTTCGATTCGTGTCACAGGTCACCCACAAAACTTTTTCACTTCAGGCCACAGACGCCTTTCACCAAGCCTGTGACACGTCTCTCACTCAAAGCGTGTTCACGTCGTAAGCCTCATTTTCACTCAATTCCACCCTAATGCCACTGAATAGCATTTTTTACTAAAGTCACAACGACCATTCGATTTAATAAATGGATACAACGTCCGGCTTTTCAAAATACAAATAACGTCGAACTTACACCAACTTATCTCTTCACAATGTATTGGCAGACCACAACACATGACACAAGACATCGTCAAACAAGTAAAACCCACAAACAAAACAAAATTTCGTACACCAAACATATCACACACGCACACAAAACAAACATTTACAAGACAAAAACACTTATGACCAACGACACAAGCAACCACATTTCGAAGTAGGTGATCTAGTGTTAGTAAAATTATATCACCACCCAAATACAGGGAAACTTGCGCCATATTTCACAGGACCTCACACAATATTAGAAATTATTTCACCAAATGTGGTCCGCATAGATCGACCAAATCAACCACTTCAAAGAGACACTGACACAATCCACGTCAACAAACTTAAACTGTATACAGAAAAAATCCATTATATATCACCACCCGCCGTTAGCACCTATCATATAAAGCACAACCCCAATTACACGTTCCCTTTCAAACATTTAACACCCGAATTATTCCCAACAGAGTCATTAAGGTTCAAACCCACCAGCAGCGAACCTTTCAGGCATTTAGACCCTGCCATTTTTGCAACAAGACGATTTACATCACTCTTCCCCGACGTTGAAAACTGCAAACCTGACAACCAGCTCAATCATATCACACCACTCCCTAAAGATATCAAACAGGAGAACGGCGAACCTACCAATCATTCAAATTCTACAATTCATAAGGTTCAAGCAAATATTTCAGAATCCCCAGTTACAAAAATGTGGACGAACATGGGGCAATATCCTATCTTTCATCTGATTTTTATCCTTTGTTTATTAGTTCTACCGTACAACTGTATCCCAATTTTATTCATTAATTACCTGTTTATCTATGCCATGCCCGCTCAGAAAATCTTCGAACTACAAGAGGTAGTTTTTAATTTAGGACAAGCATTTTTTAATTTTGGACAAACAGTTTTTCATTGTGGACAAGCAGTTCTTCATTGTGGACAAACATTTATAAAACTTCTCATAATTTTAGGAACCATCTTCGCAGAAAATCTAAATAAACTCCGAAGAGATAGCAGTAACTGAAAAGATGACCAAACAATGTCGGAGAAATCATACTCCAAAAACAAGACCCGAGCCACACCCCAAAATAAATAGACGGCAGGAAATGGGAATTTTGAGACACCGCGACAGGGAGTGTAGTCCGCGGCGATAAATTCGGCCTCTGTAAACAAAGCGGAACGCCTTCGTCCGATCTCCAATTTCATTCCCTCTCGTTTGCCCGACACACCCCACTTCCGTATCTCTAATTACAAGGAGAAGATCCCCTATTGAGGTCGACTGGGAACCTCACTATGCCACCGGTTTTGATTCCAGTTCGAGTCTACATATCGATTTTTACCACCCAATTACACATCCACGAAACAACACCCAGAACTAGCTCACACATCTCTTACACAGCCGACTTCTAACATTTTTCACAACACACACACAAAGACAAAAAATTACACATAAAGGTTATATAGATTTCCATGTCTCCTGTACACACAGCATAAACGCACTTGAGGGCTAGAATCACGTTTTTCACCTAAGTGTCACTACAGATGAGACAAAAAATTTATAGGGCATAATTGAGCAAGTAAAACATTTATAGGGCAAAATAGAGCAACCAATACATGTAGATCAGGGCATGTAGATACCATAGGGTTCAAACCAATACACCTTATTTTTCATATCAATCATTTCCATTATTTTCTCTCAATTAAAATTTAAATATTTAATCAATTTATCAATTTATTCAACTTATTATCAATTTTAATCATTAACTATCATTTTATTTACCAATTAGTTTATATTATCATTTTCACTTATCAATTATCATTCTATTTACCACTTAACTTATATTGCCACAACTCAATTATCAACGAAAACCCACTGGTTTTCGATTAAACTAAAAACATTAAATCACCCTTTGTTGTTGAAACCTTTTTATTTTTCATTTTTTTTTTTTCAAACGCTCAACTTTGATTTCGTTCAACTCTTATTTTTATTTTTATTTTGATTTCTCAAAAGACCTTATGAAATTTCCTCGAATTCCTTTCCAAAATTCAAGCAAAAAAGTAATTAGGCATTTTTCCTTTTTTTTTTTTTTTCACCATTCAACCAAGCACTCAACTTTGATTTCGCTCAAAAAACTTTTATTTTATTTTTATTTTTGATTTCTCAAAAGACCTAATAGAATTCCTTCGATTTCATTCCCAATTTCGAGCTAGAATATGGTTAGGCATTTTTCTTTTTTTTTTTTCTCACCATTCAACCAAACACATTCAATTTTGATTTCATTCAACTACTCTTATTTTACTTTGTTTTGATTTCAAAGCGCCTTATGAAATTTCCTCGATTTCTTTTCTCAAAAGTCGAGCAAAAAAGTAACTAAGCAGTTGTCTTTGTCATCATGCAACAAAATATTTTTCTTTTTCAACCAAACACATTCAATTTTGATTTCATTCAACTATTTTTATATTATTTTTATTTGATTTCAAAAGCCTTAATAGAACTCCCTCGATATCATTTCTTATCTCGAGTAGAATTCGTTTAGGCGCATTTTCTTTTTGCCCACTATGTACCATAACATTCATTGATTTCTTACAATTAAAAAATTTTTTGATTTCTATTAATTATACTCAACCTATATCATCAACCCCATTCTATCTTACTTTTATGTCACCAGCAATGCTTGTATATAGCCCCTCAATACCCACAACTAATTTTCCCACAAAATTATTTTTCATTTTACAGAATTCTCTCAGGCTAACCCCTTCTTGAATTCTTCACATGTAGGGGGCGCATCTGTCATAATTTGTATATAATTAAATGCAACCCCGACCCACTATGTATGTACCATGTATGATTTTCGAAGACTTAATAAAGAACAAGGTAACTGGAGGGAAGCAAGTAGCATTAAGATATAGGAAGTAGACCTAAGGCTGGCACGACTATTCTGGGCACCCCTGTGTCAATATTGCAGGGGCAGAGACCGAACGTCTCTAGTGACCGCAGAAGTTATTTTAGCCAAGATACACTCAATACTTCCTGACAAAACAGGACGTCTCTAATGACCAGAAGTTATAAATGTTAAAGCTAGCATTCAATACTTCCTGACAAAGCAGGATGTATTTTGATAGCCGCGGAAGTAAATAAAGTCAAATAAACACGAGACTTCCTGACCCAAGCCGGGCGTAACTAATATCAAAGGAAACCGCGGGCCAATCAAAAGACAGTACCTTAAGTAGGTCAACCAATAGGAAAAGATCATGTGACATCTCTCGACCAATCAGAGAGAAACTGAGGCTTGGTGTTAAATCGGAAAACAAGAATGAGTAGTTACGCTTGAGCTCTCATAGGAACAACACCTACAGGGTTCACTGGCTCTCGCCGAGTTCGGACAGTGCTCCTTCGCTTCCAACAAGGTAACATCTACTCTAGAGATATCTCTCTCCGCTCATTTCATCATCGCCATGTGATCAACTAATTAATAAGTCAAATCGCTCAACTCTTCTCAAGCTTTCTTCCCTCCAACACAGTTGCCTCTTATTTTCCAACTCAATCACGTGTCCTGATTATTCCTAACTGTATGCTGCAACTTCCACTCAAACGACTGCGCTTCAACCAAATCTCACCATTCGCATCCAACAACAAGAAACCCCGCAACGATATTGCCACAGAACGGTTAAGTCGACAGGATTCTACAACAGTGTAATACAACAAATATTATAGTGTAATAACAATTGCATCATCATATTACATATATATATATATATATTGCTATGTATATGTATCAATGATTTACGAATTATTAATTTAAGAATAATGTGTTATACATATATATATAAACAGTAAACACAATTTCCTTTTTTTAATACACATAATAAAATTACCTTATTATTATTAGAGCTAAAATATTATATTTACGAGCATTCGGGAATGTTTTTTTAATCTCTAAAATTCAATTGGAATTAAACCATAAACTTTACTACGGTCGTAACTAAGTTTGGAAAAACAAATAAAGCTATGCATTTTTAATGGTAAATACTGAATTCCATATACAAGCGAAAAGTTCATAAAAATGTGTTTAATGTTCAGAGAAAAATAACAGGTAATAAAAAAAGATTAGGAAATTTGTAAATATATTAATAAAAAGACCTTTTTTTTTTAAATCTAAAATTAACATTTTAATTAAAAACTCATTTAATTATCGTTAATTAATATTTACCAAAAATATATTTCTTAATGAAAAAAAAATATGCCACACGAACATATGTAAATAATAATTGTTAAACAGAAATAATAAATTCAATCTCTGCATTTAATTTAGGTCTTAAATAAACTTGAAGATGGCTTTAGAGATAAAATGTCATAAAAAATATTTAATCGCAATTTCTATCGAGTACCATCAAAAAAAAAAAAAAAGAAGAAAAATAACAAAGTACCTCCTCAAGATTAAATCGCTAATTTTCGTTTGGAAATATTTTCAAAATGGCGGAATGTATAACAGACGATGCGTTAAAATAGGCGGGAAAAAAATGTTGCCGGTCGTTTTACAAAGATTCGTTTGGTTTCTATGCTGATAAAGGGGGGTGACTTCGAGCGTAAACAAAAGCCTTTTTAGTACGTTATAGGCTCGTGAAAGTTTTATGATGAAAATGTAATTAAGTCTCGGGGTGTAAAGGCGTGCGTGTAAAGAATTTATTGGTGCTAAAGGCCAAGAAGAGCGTTTGGTCCCGCTGGATAAATATCTTCTGCCACAGAGAAACATAATAACGGCATTAAATATTAGCTAAGGTAATGAGAGCTTCTCATAAATTGGTGTTCATCATAAATCTTGTAATTTTATTAGCAGTGTAGCTAACCTTTTGTTAATAAAAGAAGACATTTATGATCATATTTTTTTATTAAAGTTGTTGATAAATTTGTAATTTTGGTCTAAACTACGTCGTTTTTATCTCATCGTAAAATAAAGATGGGGTCATGTAAATAAATACGCTTTTGTCCATGTTATCTAATATCTATATACATATCGTCTCTATTTACATATACATTGTTTTGATTGGGAAAGTAAATTCCTCTTTCAATTTGTCACAAATGATCTCTAACACTTCTGACATTCGTTCCTTTTAAATAAGAATCAAAACTTCTACGAGGGAAAATGCTCTGAATATAAAAGATATGGATTCTATTAACGTTTTTATGTGGTTTGACTGAATCAAATTTTCTTATCTCTCTTTCCTATAGTTTCTATCATAATAGTTATGCAAATTAAAAATATTCCAATAGCAGAATATTCAGCATAAAGTATCATCACACATCAATAAATAAGCATATTTCTAACTATAACATTAACACATGTATCACATTTAACAAGAAAAATTAAAAGAATAACTGTTAATAAAACTAATAATAACTTGTTTCACATCAATAAAAAATTACCATTAAAAAAATAAAGATATTCAAGCATAAGATCCTTGTAATACAAAGATATTAAAAAGCTCCCCTTATATCAATTTGGATTCCCAAATAAAAGCTTGAAGTTTGTTTTAATATGTACTTATAAAATGAAAAAAAAAAAAGGTTAAAACCTTTTTCTAATATACAACGGCGAAAGGTAAATTTCCGAAAGTCGAATCACCGGTCGTTTATTTACAACCACGATGTAGTAACTGTGCAAGGAAATTTTATCACACATTGGCTGCCTTAACGCCGATTAGTTTTTAGGGTCATGTGATAGAAGACAACCAATCAACAAAGGAATAAACCAAACATCATATATATATATGTGGTAACCGAGGGTCAAACCAGTAGTAACCGAGAGGGACAGTCAGGGAGTGGAGAGTTTTCCAGTACCTCTCTGCACCTTGGAGTACCTTTAACATTTCTCACAGAGTACAGGCAGTCGTGGTCGAGGCAGAGTGGAAAGCTTGGGAATGTCCACACACACAAAAAGCGAAGAGGCACAGTTGTATTAGGAAAGTTCCATGAACAGATAGGAGTCGAGCTAAGAGCAAGATGGAGTTAGAAGAGTCTTACTGTTTTACATGGTCGATGAGGTGGTCCTGGGTACAACCGACAAGGGCTCACGCTGGTGGTGAAACTAAGTCATTTTGGCTAGGGCAGATGTTTTATATCTTTGCCGAGGGGGGGAACAGGCGAGAATTTGGACTTTGAACGGGTGTAAAGTGCGTGGGGTGGCTGCGGCATCCTCCACACTCTTTAGACCTAATGGCAACGACTTGCCAAATTCCTCTTTAGGGTTGATTTCTATCCCGATCTCTTGCTTAGCTCAGCTCTTAATCTATTACATAGTTTTATTTATTCATCCTCAGTTTGTACAAAGTACATTACATATGGTGATGCAATGACACATGTCAATCATGCGTATAATTATTTATAGATGTGTTTCTATATACAACATGACAATCTTGTTATAAGTATTATACAATATAGGGTTGTTGGTTTAAATTACCATATATATACTTATATTTATATAAGTCTATTAATGCATTTATTATGGTATTTACGAAGTTATTATTTTGAATCGTCATTTTATTTTTTAACTTTAATTAAAATTCTAAAGAGATATTTGTGTTGGATGGCTTATTAGGGTTAATTTTTATGATAATCGCGCATATTTAGCACATTAGATATTTCATTATAGGAATTAGTATCTACTGTAAATATTCTCAATTTTTCATACAAAATATCATTCGAAATTTATCCACGAATTTATAAAAAGGAAAAAGAATAATATAGGTGGTAACCTGTAGTACAGTTGAGGTCGGCAAAGAGTGGAAGGTCTCACAGAAAACCATAGAAGACCAAGTTCTGGTTTAAATTGTGCCACCGTGAGTAGAGAGAATGAAAGTGTGTGTGGCTAGTTGTAGAGCAGAGGTCAGATCCTGGCTTGTGACCACTAGGGACGATATTGGTGGTAACCTGTAGTGCAGTAGAGGTCGGTATAAAGTGGTAGGCCACACAGAATGACGATATGGGTCCAATATCGGGTTTTAATTGTGTTACCATGAGTATAGAGGGGATTATAGGTTTGGTCATTCGTGGAGCAGAGGTCAGATCCTGGCTTGTGACCACTAGTGACGACATTGTTGGAAAAAGAAAGAATAGTAAATCAATGATCTTGAAATACTTTTAGACTGACAACACTGTAATATAAAAACGAGAACAAAGGAGTGTTGGTTTTGTTTACAAAATTAGTAATTGTAATGTAAATTGTTGAATGTTCTTTTCTCTCTCTCTTTGAAAATAATAAATTTAAAATACTTTCTTAAAAGGTAAAATCGCCTAATTCTTTAAAACCACTTCAGCTGTAAGTAAACTTGTTATTTGTTGTTTCATTGTCTGAACCATAAGAGATTCCCAACATGGTAGCAGAGCGTGGTTTTTGAATCGCGGTAAAATATATATAAAGTATAGGATAAAATATAAATTAAAAAATGGCTGTCAGAGAAGATATCGCAAATATTGTGAGGCTTAAAAATCCTGAAAATTTTGATTTATGGAATTTTCAGATAACAATTATTTTCAAAGCAAATGGCCTTCTAGATATTGTAAATGGAAAAAATCGTTGTTGGAAGATTTGAAAGATGAAACTGGAAAAGATAAATGGAGCCTAAAAGACGCCAAAGCACAAAAATACATAATGTTAACCATTGAAAAGAATGTTTTAACACATATTCTAAATTGCAAAACTTCAAAAGAAATGTATGAAAAACTAGTAGCCATTTATCAAAGAGAAGATGAGCAATTAAAATGCAAATTACTACAAGAATTTCATGGATTCAAATTTGACAAAAATACAGATATGGCAACAAATATAAGCAGAATGCAAAATTTAGTATTCAAACTAAATAATGTAAAACAAGAAATTGAGGAAAGCTTTGTAATTTCTAAAATATTGAGCATTTTGCCAGACTACTTTAATTACTTCAGCACAGCATGGGACTCGACACCAAAAAGTGAGAAAACGTTAACAAACTTAATATCAAGACTATCACTTGAAGAAACTAAACAAAAAGTAAAGCCTGAAGAGGGAATAGCCATGAGTGCCACTAAAGTAAAGCAGTGCTTTAACTGCAAAAAAAGCGGGCACTTAGGAAAATACTGTAGACTAAATAAAAAATGGTGTACCAACTGTAAAAAGACAAATCATACTCAAGACAAATTCTTCTTTAAGAAATCTCAAAATAAATTCCAGGAAAATATTCCTTGCCGAATTTGTAAAAAGACAAATCATAAAGAAAAGGATTGCTTCTTCAGAAACAAAAATGAAGAAAAATTGTCCTTTTTTGCAGGAGAAACTTTAAAATGTGAAAGTGGGGAATTGCTAGAATTCATTGTAGACAGTGGCTCAACAAGCCATATGATAAATAGTAAAAGGTTTTTACTAGATGAAGTAGATTGCAACTCAAAAATATCAATAGCGAAAAAGGAAGAAACTCTAATGGCAAAATCAGTCGGAAAAATTCAAGGGAAGAAATGTGATCTCAAGGAGGTGATGTTTGTACCAAACTTAACAAATAATTTACTATCTGTGTGTGTGTAAGTGCCATTACCAGAAATAAAGGCAAAGTCGTCTTTGAAGATGAAAAGGTATTTGTCGTAAAAAATGGAATAAAAGTTTTAGAAGGAGAAAACTGGAAAATAGACTCTATACAATAAATATAGAAACAGAAAATCCCGAAATTGAAGAATCTCACCTAACAGCCAACCAAAATGAAGAAATGCTAAAATGGCACAGAAAAATGGGTCACATAAGTTTTTCAAGCTTAAAAACAATTAAATTCTATGGTTAATGGAATAAACATAGAAAAAATAAGTCAAGATCAAATTTGTGAAACATGAATTAAAGCTAAACAGGTAAGAAAGCCATTCAATTCCATTAGAACAAAATCAAAAAGGCCTTTAGAAATAATCCATACAGATGTATGTGGACCTTTAGATCCCACTACCCATGACAACAAAAACTATTTTCTAACATTTCTAGATGACTACACACATTTTTGTCATGTTTTTCTTTTTTTTTTTTTTTGTTACAAAATAAATATGAGAGAAGTAGAAGGATATCTAAAAGAATTTATTACAGAAGCAGAAAACCAAATGAATCTAAAAGTTTCAAAAATAAGATGTGACAATGGCGGAGAATATGTAAATGAAGATTTAAAATCCTGGTGCAAAGCTAAAGGAATCATTATGGATCTCACCATATCTCACTCACCTCAGCTAAACGGCAAAGCCGAAAGATTAAATAGAACCCTGATGGAGAAAACTAGAGCTCTTTTGATTGATTCTGGTGTAGAAAAATACATGTGGGGAGAAGCTGTAAGGTTTTCAGTCTATTTGCTGAACCGAAGCCCTACTCAAGAATTAGAGAAAACCCCTGCAGAACTTTGGTTTGTAAAGACCAAATTTGTCGAACTTACAACCTTTTGGTTGTGAAGCTTATGTCAAAACCCTAAAACACATAAAGAAATTGGAAGACAGAAGTAAAAAATATACCTTTATAGTTTATGCACCAAATATTTATCGCCTTTGGGATGAACAAAGCAAACAAATCTTTACAGCTAGAGATGTAATTTTTTTAGATAAAGGATGTATAAATAAAGAAGAAAAAATACCTATTGTCGAACCAGAAGAAGAATCTGAAGATCAACTAGAATTAAATGAAGAACCAAGTCTACCAGAAGTCTCTGAAGACAAAGAAGATATCCCTACAAAACCAAGTACTTCAAAATATAATCATAGACCAAGAAGTAGTTTACAAACACCATCAAGATATGAAGACTTCTATTTAGAACGGGACGGAACAACAGAATCAGTTCTTCTAACTTACTCGGAAGCTATATCTGGTCCAAATAAAGAAAAATGGAAAAAGGCAATAAAAAAAGAAAAAGAGTCTCTTGCCAAAAATGAAGTTTGGGAAATAGTAAAAGAAAATGAAGCGTCAAACAAGAAGATTCTGACCTCTAAATGGCTCTTCAAAGTGAAAGAAGATGGCCGCTACAAAGCAAGACTAGTTGTAAGAGGCTTTGAACAAGAAGCAGGCATTGATTATGATGAGACATTCAGTCCAGTTATAAGCACTGTCTCTTTAAGGATATACTTTGCTCTAATGGCTAAGAAAAAGTTTGTTTTTAAAACATTTGACATAAAAACAGCTTTTCTATATGGGTTTTTGCATGAAGAAATATATGTTCAATTGCCAGAAGGTTATAAAGGGAACATAGGCAGGTTAAGAAAGGCATTGTATGGTTTAAAGCAAGCCCCATTAAAATGGAATAAAAGATTAAAAACCTTTCTCAAATCCCAAGATTTCATACAACTTAAATCAGAGCCATGTCTTTTTAAAACCAACAAAGGAAATATGTACCTTGCAATATATGTAGATAATGGTATCTTAATGGGAGATAATAAAGAAGAATTAAATAATATTTTAGAAAAACTATCCCAAGAGTTTGAAGTTAAAATAAACAATGATCCAAGAACTTTTTTGGGAATAAATTTGTGTTTTGAGGAAAAAAATAAAATTTTACTTTCACAAGAAAATTATGCAAAATCAGTTCTTGAAAGATATAATATGCAAAACTCAAAACCAGTACCCACTCCCATTACAGATGTAGTAAAAGAACTAGACAAAAACTTAGAAATATCAAATGATAACAAATTTCCCTACAGACAAGCAATTGGAAGCCTTTTATATTTGACAAACAAAACTAGACCAGACATGACCTTTGCCACAAATTTTGAAAGCAGGTCAATGCATGATCCTACAACTCAAGATATTATAAACATCAAAAGAACCCTAAGATATTTAAATCACACCAACAATTTAGGCATATCATATGATGGAGAGATGCCATTTGAATTAAATGTGTATTGTGATTCTGACTTTGCTGGAGATATTAAAACTAAAAAAGGTACCACAGGATATGTAGTTTACTTATGTGAAGGTCCCATAAGTTGGTGCCCAAGAAAGCAACCTGTAATTGCCCTTTCCAGCATTGAAGCAGAGTTCATTGCTGCAGCAGATGCATGCAAAGAAGTGTCATACATAAGATCCCTATTAGAAGAATTAATTCCAGATAATTTTGATATAAATCTCTATGTTGATAACCAAAGCACTAAAAAAAATTATAAAATCAGGCCAATTCACCACTAAAACTAAACATATTGATATCAAATATCATTTTGTGAAAGATCAAGCTCAAAATTTTAACCTGATATATTGTCCAACAGAACACCAAATTGCAGACATCCTAACAAAACCTCTAGCCAGACCAAAGTTTGACAAATTCAAATCACTTCTTATGACAACCATTTAAAACATAAGTCAAGTGAAGAAACTGTTGAATGTAATAAGATCACTGAGAGGGAATGTTGGAAAAAAGAAGAAGAGTAAATCAATGATCTTGAAATAATTTTAGACTGACAACACTGTAATATAAAAACGAGAACAAAGGAGTGTTGGTTTTGTTTACAAAATTAGTAATTGTAATGTAAATTGTTAAGTGTTCTTTTCTCTCTCTCTTTGAAAATAATAAATTTAAAATACTTTCTTAAAAGGTAAAATTGCCTAATTCTTTAAAACCACTTCAGCTGTAAGTAAACTTGTTATTTGTTGTTTCATTGTCTGAACCATAAGAGATTCCCAACAGATATCAGTGGTAACCTGTGGAAGTCGGCGTGGAAGCCCACATATAATGAGAGGGGAACATGTTTAAATTGTGTTGCCGTGAGTATAGAGAGAGTGGAATATGGGTCCAGTCGCATGGGGCAGAAGTCATATCCTGGCTTGTGACCACTTTTAGCGATATTGGTAGGTCAGGGAGAGCGGCGTTATCGAGACCCACTCCGGTTTGTGAGCAAACTTCCTGTTTTATACTGTCTCGTTGTGTGTAAATAGGCTAGGATACGTTCATTCGTTGATTTGCATCCTGCCTCTGACTTATGGCGTAAATATCTTCGTTTCAGTTCTTGAACGATTAAAAGTGATAGAGATGCAAGATTAATATAAAAATACAAACTTTAATATATTTATTATTTTATTTACAAATTTATAATAAATATATCATAGATGAAATTTTGCTGCGAGGATATTGACCTATAAGAATTAAGGGCCACCTCTCCTGTCAAAATAGATGCTGAAACTCATCGACATCAAAGACCTTCTATACAAGCACCGACCCGAGTCCAATAGTTTGCGGAGAATGTCAATAAATGGAGCGTTTCTTTAGTGTATATTTTGATGGGAGAAGTAGCTTCTATTTTATAGAAATAATTCAAAATATATAATTTTCCCAATAAAAAAAAACACATTGTGCCTAATCATTAATGATTTTTTTTGTGCTTCTTCCAAATATCTTTCAGCTATTTAAAAAAAAGAATCAATTTTATAAAACGAAAAAAAAAAAAATAAATTGTTCAATAGATTGTAAAATCAAATAGTATTAACAATATATAAATGTCAGAAGAAAATCAAAGCTTGTTATTTTATGAAAACTTTATTATAAAAGATAAATATGAATGCACGGTATATTCAATTTGAGATTAAACTTTTAAAATTGGATTACAGAATTCGTCTGCCTTTAATTTGAAGACTATTTGATCTTACAGTCAAACAGACGATATACCTGATTTCAGCTTTTCAAACATTTAAAAAGGAAAAATCAGGGCAGCAGTTTGATTTGAAGTTATATATATTTTAGAGTTTATTTTGAAGATATTTCTTCTGTAAAAAAAGCAAAATATTATGGGATATTCTATCCATATATATATATTTATTTTACTTATCAAATAGGATACTGTAAAAATATTTCTTTTAAATTTATAATTGTGTGTAATCATTTTTTGTGTGTTTATTTGATAAAAGAGCACCTATAAAATATTAATATTTAAAACATATAATTTTAAACTTTAAAATATATACAAAGTATTTTAATATATCTGTTATATATTAACACGTAGTAATTTTTATATTATATTTTGAAAAAAATAATATATAAATAATCATTGATACATTTATATAATAATTTTCAATTTTTAAAAAATATATATTTGTATTGTAATATAATATATATATTGTATGTAATAATGATAATAATGCATTTTTATTATCTATATAATAATGATATATAAATATTTTATCTAAATTTATTCATTATATATCTATTCGAAAGGAATATATAATACGAATATTTTAGTATATATATTAAGAATTGGTAATAATTTAGCGTCTCTTTAAAAAATAAAATAATAATAAAAAAAAACATTTATATATTGCCTATAATTTGATAGGAAAGTATATTGGGAAGGCTGGCTCATATATAGGTTTTTGACTTTTAATTAGACAATTTCAATTTATATTTAGACATTTTCCCTCTCTTTTAATTTAGATACTTTCATTATTATTTAGACATTTTAATATTAATATAGACATTTTTCATTTCAATTTAGACACATGGATTTTTCTATAAAAAGTCCATGTGTCTAAATTAAAATGAAAAATGTCTAAATATAAATTTAAATTGTCTAATTAAAAGCTACAAACCTATATATCAGTAATTTCGACAATTTAACCCACCTTGTCCTTTATAGGCGAAATAACTGTGTTTGAAGCTAAACTATATGTGAAATGTAGATCAATTAGCCACTTCAACCAAGGGAATTAAATATAGTGGTCCCCTAAAAGACTTATCAAAGTTATATATAATATATATATATATAATAAATAATTTTTAAATTTTAAATATAAAAGGGCGGAAATATGTTGTATGTAGATCTCTACTTAAAGTTTAATATCTACTGAGGAGTGCCATCCAGAACTTTACAATTGAATTTTCTGTTGGTGTATTATATATGTATATTTGTTTTGAAAATAGAGCAATCCATATTTAATTCATTAGATAATAAAAAAGGCATATATTATTTAATAAAAGATAATAAAAGTGTATACAAAATTGTAATGCCTCGATAAAGGTTGGTGTTCAGCCAGCCGAAATATTGGCAAAATAAATATTTTATTAAATCCAATATATGCCTTTTTACTATCTAATATATGTATATATCTCCTTATCGTGCAACTGAGAGTTGCTGATGGCTTGATTTTTAATTTCCCGATAGATGGCACAAGCCATCAGCAACTTTCAGTTGCACGATAATGAGATGCCTTTTTTTATTAATTTATCTACTTTATCCCAGTACAATTTCACATTTTTACCATTTTTCACAATATTTATATATATGTATGTTTTGAAAATAGAGCAATTCATATTTAAATCTTTAGATAATATAAAGTAATATATTGTATTGAGAATAAACTTATTTTTTGCCTGTATTTTGGCTTGCTGAATGCCTACATTTGTTAAGGCATTGCAAAGTATTATTTGACCATGATTGGCGTCGTTCAGCCAATAGAGAGAAATATTGGCAAATAAATATTTTTATTTAATCCAATACAGTAGAACTTGGATAATTCGAACTTCTTTAATTCGAAAACCTCTTTAATTCGAATATTTATCTTGGTCCCTAGAATTTCCTATATAAATAATTTAACATCTTTAATTCGAATTTTTGGATAATTCGAATTTTTTTATGGTCCCTTGGGGTTCGAATTATCCAAGTTCGACTGTATATGCCATTTTATTATCTAATTATATGTATGTGTTTGTAGATAATGCATCGAGCATAGCTCTTCCGCGAAAATCGTCAATTAGGGGAGGGTCTGTTAAGTATTCTATATACAGTTACGAGTGTCATCATTATTTTTCATCTCTGTCACCGTTTGCTTTTTTTTTTTTTTGGAATGGCGCTCTCCTATTGGTTGGCTACGATCACGCCACCTTTGCCCCCCACTCGCTTTGTTGTTTTTGTAACTATTGTGTTGGAGCGGGTCGCTCCTTAAATAAAAGCATATATTAGTTAATAACTAAATGGAATCCTCTCTTTCTTTTTCCCAGTAAGAGACGCCTACGGAAGCCAACAGTACATAGAAAGATAAAGCACATAGGCTATAGTTATTAACTAATATATGCATTTATTTAAGGCGCCAATTTATAATTGCAACAAATAGTATTTGAATAAAAACATTCAATCGGGTAAAACACGGGCGTTGCCCGGGTCATTCGGCTAGTTAATATATATGCTTGGTAAGGACGAAATATTCAGGAGATGAGTTTCTTTCAACACTTTATTCTACACTTTATTTCAACACTATATTATTATTATATAGATAAAGTGTTGAAAGAAACTCATCTCCTGAATATTTCGTCCTTACCACGCATGTAATTGGGAAGATTTTACCGTTTAAAAAAAAAAAAGTTAATATATATATGCTATCATTTAGCTGGGCATAGTGAGATGGTCTTTATGTCTTGGCTACTGTCTCTACCAACATATCGGCATTATGTTCCACCAAGGGTCATTCCACCTTTCGCTTTGATTGAGACATTTAAACAAACTTAGCAGAAGAACTGCTTGCCACACATGGGTAGACACTCACATTCATAAACCTCTACCCCAAAACAATTAGCACCTTTATGATTTTAAAAGCTTCCAAAACTATAAAAACAAATATAAACTTAAAATGCATACCTTGATCTGTTAAAAGCAAATTATCTAAAAATATTTTTGAGAGATTGTTCCCTCTTTATCAATTTATTGAAAAAATAAACTTTTTTATATAAATATATTGTAGTGAAGAAATATTTTTAATTAATTAATTAATCAATGAAATACTTAACAGATTAATTACTCTGTATTTGTAAAATAATCATAAATGTGTTCCTTAATTTGGTTGTTCAATATTCTCTAGCTGTATCCTGCTTGGACTGACCCACCTCAATATCTATGGCCAGACTCAGCATGGAACTTCCTGGTCAACTGGTTCAACTCAGCAATCAAAACAGGACGCGAGTAAAAGCGCTCAACACTAGTCCATACTGGTGAACTTTACTCCCCGGGGAGTTGGCGTTCTGCGCTCCCTGGGTTATAAATATCTCTCTCTAGCTCTAGATAGTTTGTTGATAATTGTCGACTAGTCATACTGACGTCATCAATAAATACATCTTTAGATATAGATGGAAATTTGCCGGGAGGAAATTAATCCATAGAAGTATAGGGCGCCTCTCCCGTCGAAATAAACGTCAAAACTTTTGTCACCGACCCGAGGCCGCTAGTTGCGGCGACGGTCAATAGATGGCGTCAGGTTTTGACGTTTATTTTAACGGTAGAGGCGCCCTATGCTTCTATCTTAAGATATACTAAGACTCGAGTTCTACACTACAATATTCTAATTCTTTTGAATCAAATATAAACTGATCACAAGAGGATATTGTACCAATAGAAATGTGGAGAAAGTTGTAAAATGCTATCCAACAAAAGTGCATCATTCTATTAGGTGGAATTTCATTTCTGAATGCAAGGTGGATAATGATGATAAGCTGTAAATAGATTCACAGAGTCTGTAGCAACTAGATAAGCTCCCATTGGTCCCCTGGGGCATAGTGACGCTCGACTGACCCACTTCATATGGTAGATAGAGATGCAAATGGAATCTGCCTCGTTGGCAGAGTGGTCTGGAGTGTTGATCTGTTATATACACGGTCCTGAGTTTAAATCCGGTGTTGAACAATTTCTTTTCTATGGCCATTTCTAAATTGTGAAAAGTACCACTGACTCCTGTGCTCACCAGCTGTTAGGTAGAGATAAAAATGGAATCTGCCTCGTTGGCAGAGTGGTCTGGAGTGTTGATTTGTTATATACGCGGTCCCGAGTTCAAATCCGGTGTTGGGCTTTTTTTTTTTCTATGGCCATTTTTAAATCGTGAAAAGTACCACTGACTCCTGCTCACTTTCCTATGTTAGATAGAGATGCAAATGGAATCTGTGGGTTGGCAGTGGTTTGTAGTGTTGATCTGTTATATACACGGTCCTGAGTTTAAATCCCATGTTGGGCTTTTTATTTCTATGGCCATTTTTAAATTGTGAAAAGTACCACTGACTCCTGCTCACTTTCCTATGTTAGATAGAGATAAAAATGGAATCTGTCTCGTTGGCATAGTGGTCTGGAGTGTTGATCTGTTTTATACGCGGTCCCGAGTTCAAATCCGGTGTTGGGCTTTTTTTTTCTATGGCCATTTTCAAATCGTGAAAAGTACCACTGACTCCTGCTCACTTTCCTATGTTAGATAGAGATACAAATAGAATCTGTCTGTTGGCAGTGGTTTGTAGTGTTGATATGTTATATACGCGGTCCCGAGTTCAAATTCGGTGCTGGGCAATTTTTTTCTATGGCCATTTTCTAAATCGCGAGTATCACTCAGAATAGTTGTTCGTTTAAGGGTATCGTTTTTAGATTAATCCTGTTAAAGTTTTGATAGTTGTTGGAGTTTGACGCAAAATTCGAAACAAATGTTTTACTTCAATTTCTGATCTAGTAAACTATCACCGAGGTAGTGAGCTTTATAGCAATCGAATTCCTGGGGCGTGTAGTGCATCGAGACTAGTGCCGTAGTGAAGCCCCATGTCTTTATTCTATATTCAATACAGCGGTAAAATCAATTAACAAGCCAAAGGTTTGTGTTTCTCCAGTCCGGGAACTTATTAGACACAAAGGAAGAATTAACAACACCAACACATGATTTTGGTTAAGCAGCACGCGGAAAT
Organism: Cordylochernes scorpioides; assembly: GCA_030710605.1. NCBI lineage: Eukaryota > Metazoa > Arthropoda > Arachnida > Pseudoscorpiones > Chernetidae > Cordylochernes > Cordylochernes scorpioides. Next base: position 73,758,860 of record CP092871.1, on the reverse strand, counting down.
TGCTATCTACCATACCAATATGTAGCACCAACAATCCAGAATATGACCTATTCACTAGCATATAATAATTAGAAATTTGCATATTAAACTTCGAGGATTGAGAGATAAGGGTTAAACGGTAATTCCTTGGGTAAAGTATGAAGATAAAGGATGAGTGTGGAGTAGCTTTTAACGCCTTAAAATATTTCTCCATACGATATAGAACAATGATAGAGTATTTGACTGTGAATTCAGCTAAAGGAGATAATAATCAATATGATTGTCCTTGAAAAACAAATGGGATTAATTGTTTTTAATCCCGAATTA
>CP092871.1:73728445-73758454 GCA_030710605.1 Cordylochernes scorpioides | reverse complement strand
CAATATGAGAAATTGAGAACAACCAAAAGGATTAGAGTTCCTGCTTAAAATACCTATTAGGTAAGGGGCTCAGCAACTTAGATCATGATAGTTAGAATGATAATTTAAATGCAATTGTTTCTTTTTTTATACACCTCGCTTTGCGTCGGGGTTACGTTCCAAAAAACACGACGCAAATTGAAACGACACAAAGTGAAAATATGTGAAGGCGCAATCAAAAACAAAGGTGTTGCCATATTTTAGGGAAAAAATGTAAAAAAAAAAAATTAAAGACTCGAATCCAAAACAACGCAACTTCGAAATTCTAACGACGCAGAGTGAAAATCAGTAAAAATTAAGCAGCGACGCAATTTCGAAAAAAAACGCAAAACGAAACGACGCAAAGCGAGGTATTGGTGTATATAAAATGCTTGTGTGAGCGGTCAGTGTATGTTTTTTTAATTTAAATATCAGCACCTGGCCTATATTTCTATTTTATCTTCTTTTCCGCATTTTTAGCATAATTACGCAAATTAGCTTTAAATACTCATTGCTTGATTTCTCACGAAGCCTCTCAGACCATTCTTTGGTCGTTGAGGTACAGTCTGCATCACGCTGACAATGAACAAAAGTCCGAAACACGTACGTGGTTGGTTTTTCTTAATTTATGAAGAAATGAGCTGGCCAAATATTATAGAACAAACCTAAATCAACGTTTTATTGATTTTATTCCACTAGATGATGCTTGGTATCTAAAATGTCCATGTGAAAGGTCAGAATATGTCTTTTTTATTTTTAATATCTATAAATATATTTGCATATTTACAGGAATAATTGGTCTGGAATTTCTGTTCTTTGAATTTAATGTTCTTGATATAGGGAATGTTTGCTGTTGGTGAATGACAAAGGTATTGGCAGTTTCTCATGCCTGACAACGTCTAAGTCTAAGATATTACACAAGCTTTTCTCAGACTCATTGGTCGTTTGTCTACTTGTACCAGTGTTGGGCATTAAAAAATTATTTTTCAATTAAATTGAAGTGCAATTAACAATTAATTAATTGTTAATTAGAAAAGTTAAATTAACAATTAATTAATTGTTAATTGTATGAATATAATTAACAATTAATCAATTGTTAATCTTTAAAAATCATTTTAATTAATATTTGCCCAACACTGACTTGTACCACCAGTTCTACAGTTCAGGCAGAAAAGCTGAAAATCTCGTTAATAGGTAATATTACCACACGTTGGTTGTTATGTCTCTCCACCAAACTTGCATATAACTGAATATCTTTTCATAATGTAATAACGCGCCATCTATATATAGGAAGGTATTAAAGCGTGAATGTTTCTTTTACACATAAAACATATTTCTAATGTATTTACTGCGATATTAGGAAGCTTGACTCATCAGTGGTGAAACCTCCAAGCCATTTCGTCAATTTCAAAGATTCCATCCTTCATATATAAGCATAATCGTCCAATAAAGAAACGTTCTGGTAGATCAAATTGGCGAAACCGCTGGGAGGGTTCACCACTGATGAGCCAAGCCCTCCCAATACTTTTCATCGCTAGACAGTAGGAGTTTGTTCTATGTGAAATCTAAATATTCGTGCTTTGATGCATTCATTTCTTATGAATACATATTTGCATAGTGATATTTTCCCTCATTGTTTCACCCTTTCTTGGACTCCGAGATTAGTCTAATACATTGGAATTACATTGGAATTATTATGAACATTGATATAACTAGTAGATTAAATTGAAGGACACTGTGGCCACAATAGACAGAGAATACACCGCTGTCTACACCGAGGTTGTGTGTGAGCAGCAACGGACTCTTCGCAACCCTGAGTTGTTGTTGAGTGGGAAAAGTATTTCACTTTTAGTAAATTTCAAATATGTTGGCTATGTTGATAAACACTTCGAAATGTTTCCAATTTTCAATAATTTATAATATTTTTACTTTTTATTCTTGTGCTTTCTATACCCCCTCTTTATATATGATACATTTATAGAAATACATTTTGTTGAAAAGACAGAAAATTAAAGCAAATATTTGTAATTATTTGATATATCAAAATAACAAGAATTCAAATTAGTTTTAAATGTAGATTACGTTTTCAAAATGTTTCATTTAATCTAAACAATTAAAATGGAATATAAAAAAATCTTAGAGAGAGAGAGTATAAAATATAAATAAAATATTTTTCAAGTGAGATTTCAAATGAAAACAATAAATTCATCATTGAAATTTTTATATGATTATTTAAGTTAGAATATAATTAGAGATAAAATGTATATATATAACTATATGTTTCATTTTTGAAAATAATTATTAAAATAGTCCCCTGGAATATGTAATATATAAAATATGGCTACATTTTATATATAATTTAATAAATAATATATGCCTATTTGTTTTAATATAGTGAAAATAAGCATAAACATATATAAGAACTATAAAATTAATGCCAAATAAAAAAATACCAAACGATCCTACTAACTATTCCGCCATTTTGTTGCTTGCAGGAAGGAATTCCTGGGAATATCGTCAGGAATTATGGTGTTTGTGATTTATTGGACGCGTGTTTGTGTTGATTAGGGTTAGTGCTAGTATTTGCCTACCTCTAATCACCTGACATATTGGTAGAAATAAATGAACCGATTCTTTTGGTGCCTAAAACTTTTTGCAGACGAATATTAATGTTGCTATTAAATCTATATGAGAAATGAGCTTCTTGATATCTGAATATTCTCTTTTTATTTTATTTTTTCTATTTAGAAGATATTTTATACCTATATTGGATATATAGTTTGATATTTATTAGTGACATTTATTAATAAAAAGTGTTTGAGGTATTTTAATTGGTATATAAATTTAAAGAAACCTGTAACACATTTAAAGTATATTTATGATATATATTTTTTCATTTTAAAATATTAAATCACGAATATGTTTTAAATTTAGAGAAATTATTATTCAATTAAAACATTTAGATTACATATTTTTAACGATAAAAAATAATGTTTTATAAAATATAAATTAATATGCGAAAAGGTACCTTTTTTGGTAAACGAATACCATTCTTTCGTTTTTTTACAATATATGGGTGTCACCATTTTAAGACAACATTTTTCACTTTAATAACAACATTCTACATTTTAATGACAATATTTCACACTTTAATAGGAGCATTTTAAACGTAAATTTTCGATTTTAAAAATATATTAACATTTTTCTATAGATATTTTTAGATTTAGTCGAAATACCTTTAATTGAAATTGGCCTATTTTAGAAATATTTATATATCCGTTTTAATTAAACATTAGAAATGAGGCATTTGAGATTTTCTCAAATCAAGTTAAACACTGTTAAATATGACGTTAAATCATACCTATATTCCCACTACAAGATGTGTACCAGCTTAACTTCTAGTTCTTTTCATAACTGTATTTTTAAATTGATTTTTATAGGTTCAAAGTAAACATAATATAAATTAGCACTCCCTTCGAGTGCCGTCGGTATTCATTCAGGAATAGGAGAGAACTAATATAAGCATTGACAATTAATAAATACAACGGTCACTGAAAATGTTTTTTCAATCAACATTAAATAATTAAAATATTTAAAAATAAATATTATACCATTAAAATCTACGTACATTATCGAAGCACTTACACCAGTTATCTTCGGAATTTACGGCATTGATAAAGTCTTGCAGTGCTTCATCATCAGTGTCAAATTTTATCATTTTTCAACAATAACTTCACTTTTGGAATTAAAAAAATCACAGGGTGCTAGGTCGGGTGAATATGGTGGATGAGTGACTAATTGAACACCAGAGTTGGCTAAGAAGTCTAATGTTTGGGCTGAGGTGTGCGGTCTTGCATTGTCATGGTGAAAAAGGTATCCTCCAAGTTGAGCTCTTGGTCTGCTTTGCTTGATTTTTTCAGATTCCAACATATTTCCGCTCCAATTTTTAAAATACCCAGTTTATAACGAACCATGGACATTTTAAGGGATTTTTATCAAAAATTGGCGCGATTGAAGACTCTAGCTGTCATTGTGGCAACGAATTCCAGGACTCGAGACACCTACTGCTGGAATGTCCACTCTTCTTCACCGCTAGACAACAGACAATAAATAATGTTGTAGATCTATATCAATTTGTAAATAGCAGAGAGAATTATCATAAGTTTAACTATTTTTGTAAATATATTCATGATTTTCTATCAAACCTGAAAGGTTCAGGTTCTTAATATATGTCATAATTTGTATATAATTAAATGCAACCCCGACCCACTATGTATGTACCATGTATGATTTTCAAAGACTTAATAAAGAACAAGGTAACTGGAGGGAAGCAAGTAGCATTAAGATATAGGAAGTAGACCTAAAGCTGGCACGACTATTCTGGGCACCCCTGTGTCAATATTGCAGGGGCAGAGACCGGACGTCTCTAGTGACCAGAAGTTATAAATGTTAAAGCTAACACCCAATATTTCCGGCAAAGACAGGACGTATCCAATATCCACAGAAGTTATATTAGTATAGAGACACCCCATACTTCCGACCCAAGATAGGACGTATTTGATAACACGGAAGTAAATAAAGTCAAAATAGCACTCGACACTTCCTATCAAGCAGACCACAGCTTTCATCAAGGAAAGCCGCGGGCCAATCAAAAGATAGCATCTAAATAGGTCAACCAATAGGGAAAAAGCATGTGATCATCTCTCAACCAATCAGAGAGAAACGGAGTCTTGGTGTTAAATCGAAAGGCAAGGATGGTCAGTTAGGTTTTCGCTCTCATAGGAACAACACCTGCAGTAGCGACTTGGCTCCCACCGAGTTCGGATCAGCCTTCGACTTGCTCCCACCAAGGTAACATCTGTTCTAGAGATCTCTCTCTCAGCTCAGCTCATAGCTATGTCAATCACCGCCATGTGATCAGATAAGGAACAATCAAACCCGCTCCTTCTCAAACCTTCTTCCCTCCAATCCAGTTGCCTTTTATTTTCAAAACAATCACGTGTCCTGATTATTCCTAACTGTGTGCTTCACTTACCACTCAACGACTGCGCTTCAACCAAATCTCACCATTCGCATCCAACAACAAGAAACCCCGCAACGATATTGCCACAGAACGGTTAAGTCGACAGGATAAAGATTATGGAGCTTAATCAGGATCAAAATGGAAATTAACCCAGACACCAGCAAACCAAAAGGCAATGACAAACCAAGAGAGAAGAAACTGGCAATGAGCGGAAAGAGACTGACAACGAACGAAGCGACAAGACACCCCCTTGCGACGGTAATTTTAGAACTGACCGCCGCGCTACAAGGGCCAAGATCCACGCAACTGGAAGCGGTCTTCCGGAGCGCCACCCTCGGGACAGCCGACGCCCGCACCGCCGGTACTTGTCCGAACAACCTGACGCCACCGAGGAGTCGCCACCCGCCCTGCCGTACCCGTGCACCCGGAAGCAAGCCACGCGACACGGGCCCAGTGTACCGACAACGCGGTCCACTCGAATGGAAGCAGTACAAATGACTAAATTTCCCTTTCAATCGCGCGGACAGTGCAAAAGGTCCCGATCCGGTCCAACAGATATTCCAAGCCAGCCACACCAAGCCGAAGACGCCACAATGGAGACTTTTCGAGACTAAGGTAGGCAATCCACCCAATGACACCATCAAATTGACTTTGGACTTGTATCTGACCCAGGACCTACCATGTACCTTTCTAATTGAACCAGACGCAGGTTCGAACATATTGCCGTATCATTTATACAATAGATTAAAAGCACAACTTCCCAATTTAAGTATTAAAAAACCTTCCCTTGATCTATCCACCCTAAATAGTTTTACGAAAATAATAGGACATTTAACTTTCCCTCTGACAATAGGCCAAATAACCCGTAGAGAGAACTTCCACGTGGTAAATGCATCCTTGCCATTTGGAGTTCTTACCTTAAAAACCCTTTATCAATATAAATTAAAACTAAATTATAATCGCGGCACTATTTTCCAACTTGGCGTCCCATTGTCTAATACTATCTACCACTTTAAACATGTATCAAATGAATGCAAGCACGGGCTAGGCCAAAACCTGTCCCAAAGGACTCGCACAGCACACAAAGCTTTCACACCTGGAAAACCTTGCCTGCATTCATTGCCCAAACCCCAAATATTTACATGCCACCATTATAATCTCACACCACACAACTTTTCACTCAACCCAATTACCAGTACTATATGCCCACAACATGTAAAACCACCACGACTCCAACCTACAATTCCAATAATGCCCAAACAAGTGTCCGTACACCGACACAGCTCACCCACTTACCACACAAAATCCACACATGACCATACTTCGCAACGCCATAAACACGCAAATGTACCTCACAACATACACACACCCATACGTCATCACGCGACAAACACACACAACCCGCACAACAAACGCAACACGCACGCCAAAAGACAACAACAACGACAAACAAGCGCGTGCACAACCGTTAAGAATAATACAATCATCCCATCTACACAAAACATAGAAAAAATTCACGCCACCAAACAACCACACAATCGAAAAACATTACGATCTTTCCTAAAAGCTGTGAACGCCTATAAAGAGTTCATTCCAGACCACGCCCGCTTGCGGACGCCACTTATCAACCTTCTAAAAAAGGATATCATGTGGGTCTGGGATGACGAATGCCAGAAAGCGTTCACTAACCTGAAAGAAAACCTTACCACACACCCCACATTACACCTTTACCAGGAAGGTCTGCCATGCCAGGTGTACTGTAACACCTCAACATTCAGCATTACAGGCGTTCTTAAACAAGTCTACCCTGATGGGAAGACATACACCGTTCAACATTTCAGCCGATCTCTGCGTAGTCACGAGCGAAATTATTCAGACTTGGAACTACAATGCCTAGCCATTGTGGAAAGTGTGGATAATTTCCGCACCTATCTAATGGACAGAAAGTTTACAATATTTTCTGACCATCCCGCATTGCAGTGGTTGAAAGAGATCAAAGCTCCGTCAGGCAGATTGTTTCGATGGAGGTTAAGATTGTCAAGATACGAATATGAGGTCCGTAGCACAAATGGAGTACAACAATATGAAACGGGCATTGGAACTCGTATCCCATTTTGTGGCTTTCTAGATGCGCCACTCATACAGAGCCAACAGTCTTCTCCACCGGGAAAATCTCGCGTGACTATAGATCACAATAAACTGCGCACCGTCTCCCGAAAAGGAGTACTTAAAACTATAGTCCCAAGTTCACTCACAACCAGACTCCTTAAGTCCGTACACACTCAACACCACCATCCAAACATCCCCAAGATGACGAGGCTCATCTCAGCACAATATTATTGGCAGAACATGACACAAGACATCGCAAAACAGGTAAAAACCTGCCCCACCTGCCGATTCGCTAGAAGAATCGATGAATACAAACAACCTGCACGTAAAAATACCGACACAGGTACCCAAACAAAACAAAATTCGTACATAAAGCACAGCGTACACACAACACAAATAATGCCAAAATTACCACATCCACGTCAGAGAAAAGATCACACATCTCAACCTAAACCAATTACCGCCGACATATCTCTAATAAAACCATTGACGATCAAACAGGAGAACTATAAACCGGACAAACAGTTCAATCATACCACATCACTCCCTAAAGATATCAAACAAGAGAACTGCGAACCTACCAATCATGCAATTTCTACAATTAATAAGGATCAAACAAATATTTCAAAATCCCCATTTACAAAAATACGAGAGAACATGGGGCAATACCCTATTTTTCATCTGATTTTCATCCTTTGTTTGTTACTTCTGCCATACAACTGTATTCCAATTTTATTCATCAATTACTTGTTTATATATACCATGCCCGCTCAGAAAATCTTCGAACTACAAGAGGCAGTTTTTAATTTTGGACAAACATTAGGAACCATCTTCGCAGAAAATCTAAATAAACTCCGAAGAGATAGCAGTAACTGAAAAAAATGACCAAACAATGTCGGAGAAGCCGTACTCCAAAAACAAGCCCCGAGCCGCACCAAAAATAAATAGACGGCAGGAAACGAGAATTTGAGACACCCCGACGGAAGTGTAGTTCGCAGCGATAAATTCGGCCTCTGTAAACAAAGCGGAGCGCCCTCGTCCGATCTCCAATTTCATTCCCTCTCGTTTGCCCGACACACCCCACTTCCGTATCTCTAATTACAATGAGAAGATCCCCTATTGAGGTCAACTGGGAACCTCGCTATACCACCGATTTTGATTCCAGTTCGAGTCTACATATCGATTTTTACCAACCAACTCCACATCCACGAGACAACACATAGAACTAACTCACACATTTCTTACACAACAGACTTCTAACATTTTTTCACAACACACACACAAAGACAAAAAATTACACATAAAGGTTATATAGATTTCCATGTCTCCTGTACACACAGCATAAACGCACTTGAGGACTAGAATCACGTTTTTCACCTAAGTGTCGCTACAGACGAGACAAAAAATTTATAGGGCATAATTGAGCAAGTAAAACATTTATAGGGCAAAATGGAGCAACCAATACATGTAGATCAGGGCATGTAGATACCATAGGATTCAAACCAATACACCTTATTTTTCATATCAATCATTTTCATTATTTTCTCTCAATTAAAAATATAAATGTTTAATCAATTTAGCAATTTATTCAACTTATTATCAATTTTAATCATTAACTATCATTTTATTTACCAATTAGCTTATATTATCATTTTCACTTATCAATTATCATTCTATTTACCACTTGACTTATATTGCCACAACTCAATTATCAACGAAAACCCACTGGTTTTCGATTAAACTAAAAACATTAAATCACCCTTTGTTGTTGAAACCTTTTTATTTTTCATTTTTTTTTCAAACGCTCAACTTTGATTTCGTTCAACTCTTATTTTTATTTTTATTTTGATTTCTCAAAAGACCTTATGAAATTTCCTCGAATTCCTTTCCAAAATTCAAGCAAAAAAAGTAATTAGGCATTTTTCCTTTTTTTTTCACCATTCAACCAAGCACTCAACTTTGATTTCGCTCAAAAAACTTTTATTTTATTTTTATTTTTGATTTCTCAAAAGACCTAATAGAATTCCTTCGATTTCATTCCCAATCTCGAATAGAATATGGTTAGGCATTTTTCCTTTTTTTTTTCACCATTCAACCAAGCACTCAACTTTGATTTCGCTCAAAAAACTTTTATTTTATTTTTATTTTTGATTTCTCAAAAGACCTAATAGAATTCCTTCGATTTCATTCCCAATCTCGAATAGAATATGGTTAGGCATTTTTCCTTTTTTTTTTTTCACCATTCAACCAAGCACTCAACTTTGATTTCGCTCAAAAAACTTTTATTTTATTTTTATTTTTGATTTCTCAAAAGACCTAATAGAATTCCTTCGATTTCATTCCCAATCTCGAATAGAATATGGTTAGGCATTTTTCCTTTTTTTTCACCATTCAACCAAGCACTCAACTTTGATTTCGCTCAAAAAACTTTTATTTTATTTTTATTTTTGATTTCTCAAAAGACCTAATAGAATTCCTTCGATTTCATTCCCAATCTCGAATAGAATATGGTTAGGCATTTTTCCTTTTTTTTTCACCATTCAACCAAGCACTCAACTTTGATTTCGCTCAAAAAACTTTTATTTTATTTTTATTTTTGATTTCTCAAAAGACCTAATAGAATTCCTTCGATTTCATTCCCAATCTCGAATAGAATATGGTTAGGCATTTTTCCTTTTTTTTTTCTCACCATTCAACCAAACACACTCAATTTTGATTTCATTCAACTTCTTATTTCATTTTGTTTTGATTTCAAAGCGCCTTATGAAATTTCCTCGATTTCTTTTCTCAAAAGTCGAGCAAAAAAGTAACTAAGCAGTTGTCTTTGTCACCATGCAACAAAATATTTTTCTTTTTCAACCAAACACATTCAATTTTGATTTCATTCAACTATTTTATATTATTTTTATTTGATTTCAAAAGCCTTAATAGAACTCCCTCGATATCATTTCTTATCTCGAGTAGAATTCGTTTAGGCGCATTTTCTTTTTTGCCCACTATGTACCATAACATTCATTGATTTCTTACAATTAAAAAATTTTTGATTTCTATTAATTATACTCAACCTATATCATCAACCCCATTCTATCTTACTTATGTCACCAGCAATGCTTGTATATAGCCCCTCAATACCTACAACTAATTTTCCCACAAAATTATTTTTCATTTTACAGAATTCTCTCAGGCTAACCCCTTCTTGAATTCTTCACATGTAGGGGGCGCATCTGTCATAATTTGTATATAATTAAATGCAACCCCGACCCACTATGTATGTACCATGTATGATTTTCAAAGACTTAATAAAGAACAAGGTAACTGGAGGGAAGCAAGTAGCATTAAGATATAGGAAGTAGACCTAAAGCTGGCACGACTATTCTGGGCACCCCTGTGTCAATATTGCAGGGGCAGAGACCGGACGTCTCTAGTGACCAGAAGTTATAAATGTTAAAGCTAACACCCAATATTTCCGGCAAAGACAGGACGTATCCAATATCCACAGAAGTTATATTAGTATAGAGACACCCCATACTTCCGACCCAAGATAGGACGTATTTGATAACACGGAAGTAAATAAAGTCAAAATAGCACTCGACACTTCCTATCAAGCAGACCACAGCTTTCATCAAGGAAAGCCGCGGGCCAATCAAAAGATAGCATCTAAATAGGTCAACCAATAGGGAAAAAGCATGTGATCATCTCTCAACCAATCAGAGAGAAACGGAGTCTTGGTGTTAAATCGAAAGGCAAGGATGGTCAGTTAGGTTTTCGCTCTCATAGGAACAACACCTGCAGTAGCGACTTGGCTCCCACCGAGTTCGGATCAGCCTTCGACTTGCTCCCACCAAGGTAACATCTGTTCTAGAGATCTCTCTCTCAGCTCAGCTCATAGCTATGTCAGTCACCGCCATGTGATCAGATAAGGAACAATCAAACCCGCTCCTTCTCAAACCTTCTTCCCTCCAATCCAGTTGCCTTTTATTTTCAAAACAATCACGTGTCCTGATTATTCCTAACTGTGTGCTTCACTTACCACTCAACGACTGCGCTTCAACCAAATCTCACCATTCGCATCCAACAACAAGAAACCCCGCAACGATATTGCCACATATATATTATTTTTTTCTCTTTTTATTTCGATTGCTTTTTTTTTTTTTTGTAAAAATTTTATAACTGTTTCTGTTTAAAAAATGTAAATCGACGCAATTATCCCTAGCCGGGATATCGCGTTTGTGTGTTGAAATAAATAAATAAATAAATACTGCTGGAAGGCATTTTGTTGTATACCAGTCACTATTAAATGTCTTTCGAACTTCTAACTTCACAATATTAATAAAACCACTTTTTTCTAAAATAACAAGCGACCATTTGTTTTCCAACACTTCGAGCTCTGCGAACCTTCTTAGGAGGAGATGATTTTGAAGAACACCAAAGAGTAGATTGCCGTTTTATTTCTGGATCAAAATTGTAAATACAAGTTTCGTCACCTGTAATAATATTGAAAACCGCCTTTGATTTGCCTTCATCAAAAATATTCAACATGAAATTTTACCATTTAACGCGACCAAGTTTTTGGTCTTCAGTCAAGCTGTGAGGTACCCATCTACTAACAAGTTTTCTGTATTTTAAATGATCATTAATGATGGTGTTGATTGCTGCCGATCCAATGCCCACACTTTTCTCTAACTGCTGATACGTAACTCTTCGATCTTTTCTAAGTAAAAATCTTACCAGCTCAATTTTTCTTGGGTCACTGCTGTTGGTGGTCGACCTGAACGAGGTTCATCTTCAAGGTTGGTTTTTCCAAATTAAAATTCATTAAACCAATTAAAGACTGTTCTAAAAGAAGGAGCTCTATCTTCTAAAGCTTTCATCAATCTTTAATGTGATTCTTTAGAAGTTAAATTACTTTTATAATCATAAAAGGTCATGGCGTATAAACCTTCTTTAGTCAACTCCATTGTGTCTGATGCAATTTTTAGAATTTACCGTTGCCGCTATGAGCAAAGTCGCGCCCTCTATGATTCATTGTTGTTATTATTTTATGAAAATATTTATGTTAGGAAAAATTTGTATATCGATTTTAAAAGTATAATTCATTTTTGATATTTCAATTATTTAATATTGATTGCAAAAACTTTTGGAGTGATCCTTGTATGTTAATATTTGAATGATATTATATTGACCGGAACATTAATTAGCATAAATACAATGGAGAAATATCTAAACCAAACTGCCAACTTATATGATGTTTTCATTGAACATTGAAAAGGCTATTTAAAACAATACTTATAAAATAGTTTAAATTTAAGCTTGGAAGTAGTTTATAGCTGAAATATAAGGAATATTAACTCCATAATTAAACGGTGATTAACTTTATTCGAGAAAATATCAAAGGCTTAATTTCTAATGCTTGATTAAAACGGATATAAAAATGTTTAAAATCATCAATTTCAAAGTATTTCAATAGAGGTATATCAATAAAATTAAAAATATCTAATGTAAAATTGTTTAATTATTTTTTAAATCGAAAATACCGTTAAAAATGAAAATGTTATTAAAATGTAAAAAAATGATTAAAGTATTTCTGTTAAATATGTCTGTTAAAATTGCAAACTCTATATAATATATAATATTTTCTTATCTTCTGCTATAAAATATTCTCTTAAAATTTGACCGTATAAAATATTCCAATATGTAGGTTTTGAAGATATATATATTTAAGATTAGATTTAAACAATCCTAAAATTTGAAGCTAATTTACAATATTGAATTTTCAAAATTCAATCTGATAAGTCACTTTATTTCAAATTAAGCAATGGTTTCTAAAAGGAACTGGTCAAATATAATTTTACTTATTCAGTGAACAAATTAATTCTATAAAAATATGGATAATAACGTTTTTGTTCCAAATTAAATATTATTCTAAGCTAATTATATTTAAAACACAAATCAAATATATACTTTGAAATATATTAAGGAGGTTTTAGAAAACATTAAGCATTTTAAAAAATCAATAAAGTTAAAAGTTGGGAATCCATTAGAGAAATCAAAATTTGTGCTACAAATGGAAGGTCTTGTATAAAATTCTCATTAAACATCGGCGAGGTTGCCGAATTAAAAGATTAAAATGATAAATAGCAAACAGACGTTCATGTGAAGTTGATATTTCTGTGAATTAAGGAATGGAAAATGATTTTGACTGAGAGAAAACGATATTTTTAGTCATTAAATATTAGGAACTAGTGGAAATATTTAATATTTTGAAATATATCCTTTATATCTATAAAAATGAAATGCGAAATCGATGTTTGTTATCGCATCACGCAAAATCTACTGACTCAATCATTATGGAATTTCGCATGTAGGTAGCTGAAGATTTCGTTTAACATATAGGCTATTCAAAAAACGAAAAGGTTTAATGTGCTATTTTTAAAAAATGTTAAACCAAAATTCCTTAGTTCAAGCCTTTTACCGCTTGGCGGCGCACTGGTCGCGACGATAAATGAATTTGATTGGTTAATACTTTTACACGTTGTTGTTTTGTAATTTTACCCGATTAATGTGTGTCTTTAAAAGGTAAGATTATTTTTATATATTTAAACTCTTTGAAAATAATTTTAATCGATCATTATCAAATAAATACGCCCCCGGAACCTGGGTTAATTAAAACTGTATTGTGAAATTTCGCACGTAGGGAGTTGAGGTTTTGGTTTAACATTTAGGCTAAAAGCACAAAAATTGCATTTCGAAAAACTTTCTTTTCCTTTTTAGAAGGTAGATTTTATTTAATCATTTAGTAATATTTTTTCAATTTAAATTAATTGGAATTATTATTTATTTCGCAGCTTATTCATATATTTTGCTTCGTTTAATTTTAATTAGTGTAAATATAACGATCTACATTTTTAAAGATAAGTGTACTATTTTATCTCATAAGGTATATTATTTTTAGAACAGTATTCTATTTTTTTTCTTTCTTATATTTAGAGTGCGTATAAATTTTATTAAAGTTTTAAAAAGTATATTTATTGAAAAGAGTATGTTTTACAATATAACTTGCTACATATATTTTACTATATGTTTGTTCCATGTAATATGTTTATGCTCTAATAGCATTTATATTGTAAGCAGCAGCAATGAATTTTCAGTAACTGCTTTATTTGAGGGTTGGCTAAACATTTTTTGTAGTATTTTGTATTACCATAAACTACAAGATAGGTTTTTTTATGCTTTTAAAAGTACGTATAATATATTTAACGTTTCATAATACTTTTCAACTTAAAGTCTTTGGAAACAATATTGCTTTTTTCCTATCCTGCAGGTCAACAGTACACTGCAACATGCTATCATAACTTTGGCTTTTGGCATTGATATTTATTTATTGTGAAAGTACTGTTTGCTACCTTAAGCTCTGGAGAAATTATAATGTAGATCCATCCTGTGGAAATCACACCATAGTAAAAAAGAACGCATGTAGCTGGTAGCAAATTTTGTGACTTTTCAACTTAAAGTCTTTGGAAACAATATTGCTTTTTCCCATCCTGCAGGTCTACATTACACTGCAACAGCTATCATAACTCTGGCTTTTGGCATTGATATTTATATAATGTGAAAGTACTGTTTGCTACCTTAAGCTCTGGAGAGATTATAATGTGTCTACAGATCCATCATGTGGAAATCACACCATAGTGAAAATGCATTTAGCTGGTAGCAATGTATCACATTTGTAGACATGTGGTGCGCTTACAGTAAAAGCAGTCGCTACCTACCCACCATGGTTATCATGGCCTGTACCACGCGTACTAGGGATAATTAAAAAAAAAAGGAAGCAAGACCGAATACAAATAATTACATTATGTGTGGTTTCAGTTACATTTTGGCTATCTTCAGACAAAGGTACTGAATACATTCAGTAATTTTGTCTTTATATGGCAACAATGCTGTTACTGAAACATCACACATATATATATATTTTTTTATTTGGTCTTGCTTTTTTGGTATTTTTAAAATTGCCCTTGACTATTAGAAAATTATGCAAATTAACTATTTAGATATGTAAATGCCGGATTAGGTGCCCTTTAAAATGTTTGCTCTGGCTGTTTCTTCTTGGACAGCCGAGAGTGAAGTGGACAAAGTGAAATTTTCAGGTTGTGCCGACCATTTTCCTTTATTCAAACTAATCATTAGATTTTTTTTTTAATTTTTAAGAATAAAAGCCCAGTTTGGTTACTTGCACTCACTGGAGGGGTTGGACTTTTTCAAAAATCAGGAGCCATTGGGGCAATTTTTTTTTTCAGAACAAAGTGTCTAAATCTGCATTCAATGATCTCGGGTCATGGTTTTTAAAAATTAACAGTTTAGACCACTCCTCCAAACAGCACTCTATTCATTAGATGTGTTTGTGAAATGGATCCTATATTTCAGATTTTTTCACAAGCATTTTCGATATTGCTGTTTGCAATTTATCTCCATTTTGCTGAAAGAAAATTCATTACATTGAGTTTACAAACAGTTGGGGCCTCTATTCATTCATGAGTAAACCTCGCTCGAACACTACACAGGCGAAGCCGGGTCCAGTCGGGTAAAACCCGGGCGTTGCCCGGGCCACTCGGCTAGTATATTATATATTTGAATAAAATGTTAATGTATTTTTTTCGTTTGCAAACTTTTTACGTTATATAAATTACTTCTGCTATTTATTCGTATTATTATTCCAAACTTCATATTTTTACAACAAGTATTACATTTTGTTATTTATATATATATGTATATACATAAACATAAATAATTTTAAGGGCATCTTTCATGTGATTGAATATATAAAGATATTTTGTATTATTATATTTTATGGTTTGTATTTTATATATAACATAATATTGGAGAGGATAATATCTATATATAAATTATGACGTATATCTCCTACATCAACATATTAAACGATAAAAATCGATTAATTAGTCAATAGATAGCGTTGAATTAATGATGATATTTTAAATTAAATCCAATTAACTCTAAAGAGACAAAAGTCGCCTCTCCCGTCAAAATAGACGTCAAAACTAGACGCCATCTATTGACCGTCGCCGCAAACTAGCGACCCCGGGTCGGTGACAAAGCCACAAAACCAGCTTGGGAAACTGAGAAACGCCCACCTAGAGACCATGGTTTCGGGCTAATTGCCCTCGTCAGCCTAGGA
Source organism: Cordylochernes scorpioides (assembly GCA_030710605.1). Taxonomy (NCBI): domain Eukaryota; kingdom Metazoa; phylum Arthropoda; class Arachnida; order Pseudoscorpiones; family Chernetidae; genus Cordylochernes; species Cordylochernes scorpioides. The sequence continues at coordinate 73,742,111 of CP092871.1, read as the reverse complement.
CGGACTTTATTCCATGAGATCCACACGGGATATAATAGAATCTTCACAATCTGCCAAAGAGGAGTTTAGCTGGCAAAGTGGCTAGGCCATATCTATGGCTAAAAATTTTCGGCGACGGTCAATAGATGGCGTCTAGTTATGACGTCTATTTTGACGGGAGAGGCGATCTTTGTCTCTTTAGATCAATTTCCTCCCGGCAAAATTTCCATCCAATTAACTCAATTATATAATACACTAAAAGTTTTCATTCTTTATTAGGCTTTTTTTTATAGTTGATTACAAAATATTTTCTGCAAACTTTAGTATATTTCATTAAAACTCTATTTGAATCTGTGTATATATAAACATGAGAGATCAGGATAATACCTATATGTATATTTTCAATCATCTGTCAAAATAATTACATATATAGCTCTCTATTTACATATTTCTCCTATAACTTTGTAAATTTGAATTTTTTTCAATCTCTCTTTTCACTCCTTTTCTGTAATCTATTATTATATAGGGGGAATATAAAATTAAAAGTACTTAATAAAGATATTGCTTGATTGAAAATTTATGTTTTAAAATATTTAAAGGTTTAGTGTATCTTTTGTTAACTTCCACATTCAAAATGTTTAAATATTTATTTTTCATGATGAATTGGCACGCCATCTTTTATAAAAAATATGAACTATTTTTGATGCTATGTTTCTTTTTGAAATAAAACAATTTTCTACTGCCTTTACTACAATGATTTAGTATCGATGTAAAATCAAAACAAGCCAATGCAATTATACAGAAGTATGATAGATTAAACTGGCGAAACCAGGGGTTCACCACTGATGAGCCATGCCCTCCCATTATTTTATTATTAAAATTTTTCAGGACTAATGGACCACCGTGGATTATACTATATTAAATAAAAATATTATAATATTCCAAAAGCTTAATTTTTGAAATTAGGTGTCAAAAAGCCTTTTTTTTAATCCCTAGTACATGTGGTACAGGCCATGATAATCATGGTGGGTAGTTAGCGACTGATTTTACTGTAAGCGCACCACATGTCTACACATGTGAAAGCAGTTCGACTTTGCACTTACAAATGTGCCAGAGCCCCGTTTGGTTACTTGCACTCGCTGGTGGGGTTGGACTTTTGCAAGAATCGGGGGGCCAGTGTGGCATTTTTTAAATATTGTTTTTTTAAACAGAAAAAAGTGTCCAATGCGGGAATCGGACCCGGGTCGTAGTGGTCGAAAACCAAACGGTTTAACCAGCCTTCCACCGACCCCCACGTAACGTCAAAAAGCCTAAAAGGTTTCTGTTTAATTTCTATAAATAAATCTCTAATCTTCTAAATAATTGAATTTTCCTTTTCAAATTGTTAAATATATAATTACATATCTCTCTTTTAATCACCAAATTCGGAATATGTATTTATAATATTTTAAAAATTGTAACTGTTTAATATCTCTCAATCTCTCTCCCTTAACATATATTTCAATGAAAAAACAACTTTAAAATGTTTATATACACCTCTTCTTATATATTATATAACTCTATGTAATAGTATATTAAAATGTGTGGCAAGCTTGAAACATAAATTTAGGTTTTAAAAAAAGGCTTAAAAATTTCTCTCTCTGTCTAATCCATACAAATAAATCTTCCATCTTCTAAATAAACAACCAAAAGACACGGCAGACAATTGTGATATGGAGGCCTGTCACGCATGCTCTGATTGCCCTCTCTTTTATCTTGGCAGACGAACGCTTTGAATTTGCACTTTTGGAAGAGTTTAATCGCGCTGCCAGGAAATATGCAAGTGCGATATTCAGTCAGCCTTTCTTTCTGCTGTCAGCATTTCTGAAATACGTGACTGGTGGCGGAAGCCATTTCTTTAAAACACCACATTAAAAAACGAAAAATCCTTTTTATTTTTTTTTTTATTTAGTGAATATTTATGGTTAGAATTATCAGCAATATATTAACATAAAATAATATATATTTTTTAAATTTAAAATTAATAATAATTTATAATTTATTTTACACAATGAGCTAATTATCAGAAATAGATTATATATATATATGGTAATTTAAACTAACAACCTCATATTGGCGTATAATATAACAAGATTTCCATGTATAATACACACATCTGTAAATAATTATATGTATGATTGACATGTGTAATTACATCATCATATGTAATGTACTTTGTACAAACTGAGGATAAATAAATAAAATTCTGTAATAGATTAAGAGTTGAGCAAAAGAAAGAGATTGAGATAGAAGTCCAACAACGTCTAAAAGATGTAGAAGAAGTCAGGGCGTTGCCAGTATACAATGATCTCTTCCGATCCACGCCCTTGTTGCATCCGCTGAAACTCAATACTTCCTCTCGGCAAAGATATATAAGCCTCCAACAGGGCCAGAAATAAACAGTCACTGCACCATCAGCGGAATCCCTCGTCGGTTGTGTCCAAGGTCCATCTCATCGGCCATGTAGACCGGTAAGATCTTTTCTCAAAACTCCATCCTTTCGCTCCTAGCTCGAGTTTTATCTGGGCAGGCTTCTTACCTCCTTCGTTGTGGTCATCCGGTCGTTGTGTGGTAAACCTGTCGACTTAATCTATGGTGTGAGATCCTATCGACTCTCTCTATACTGTGATATCCAGAGGGTCTCTCACTGTGGTGTGAGATTTGAGGGGGTCTCTCGCTTTACTATGGTAACCGAGAGGGACAGTCAGGGTGTGGAGAGTTTTCCAGTACCTCTCTTCACCTTGGAAGACCTTTAACAGTTCTCACAGAAAAACAGGCAGTCGTGGCCGAGGCAGAGTGGAAGACTTGAGAATGTCCATACAATAAACGAAGAGACACAGTTTTACTAGGAATGTTCCGTGAGCAGATAAAAGTCGAGCTCTCTCTCTCTCTCTCTAAGGAGCGAAAGATGGAGATTTGAGAAGAATCTTACTGGTCTACATGGTGGATGAGGTGGACCTTGGACACAACCGACGAGGGATTCCGCTGATGGTGCAGTGACTGCTTATTTCTGGGCCTATTGGAGGCTAATATATCTTTGCCGAGAGGAAGTATTGGGTTTCAGCCGAATCAACAAGGGCGTGGATCGGAAGAGAGTCATTGTATACTCCCGGCAACGCCCTGACATCTTGAAAGCCTCGTTTTTATACATTGTTGGACTTCTATCTCAATCTCTTGTTTTAGCTCAACTCTTAATCTATCACAGAGTTTTATTTATTTATCTTTAGTCTGTACAAAGTACATTACATATGATGATGTAATGACACATGTCAATCATGCGTATAATTATTTACAGATGTGTTTCTTATACAACATGAAAATCTTGTTATATCATACACAATATGAGGTTGTTGGTTTAAATTAGCATATATATTATATATAAAAGATAGATCTAGAGTAGAATGAAAAGCACACAACAATAAATTTTTATCTTTTATTTTTTCTTTCATTTTTTCATATAAATAAATATGTTTATATTGTTACGTAGAAATAAAAGCACATTCCAGATAGAAAGAGAATGTTCTAGAGCGTTTAAAAATCATGTAGAAAAAGCGGAAGACAACTGATTGGCCAATCTACAGCTATTGCGCAACGCTCGGTGCTGGCGGCTTTCTGATTGGCTGACCAACCGTGCCCGTTCTGGAAAGATCTACTCCGGGATATATAGGGATGAGAAACTCATGCCAGGGGAGAAGAAAGATAAAAGAAGGTCAAAGAACGAAGCTACGTGGTGTACTCCAAGCAGGCTGCTGTCTCAAGAGGTCGGACTGCTGCCTACCGCCGACACTGGTGTACTTCCTGGAAGATTCTAGAAGGTTCTACGAACGTCTGTCTCCTGTTCTGCTCCTGCTTTCCCTCACCATGCTGCAGTTGGCGAGTTTGTAGCTGCTGTGTTCTTTATTGTTGTTTTATTTTTTGCACTCTTCTGTAATTATTTTCATCGATTAGGCTTAAATAAAGTCCTAAAGATCCTTTGTACCCACGGAAGTTATTCTTTGTTAACCAACAACGCAACGATATTTTTATTTTCGGTGTGTAAAGTTAGCTGGAAGTCCTAGTTATCCTGTTAAAGGGGCATGTTGGCCTGAGAGCTAGAGAAATAAAGATAGTAAAAGAGACCTGGATTGGTTGTTGTGTCAAATTATTTGACAAACATTGCAGTTTTAATCTTCTCAGCTATGCGGGAAGAATGTTGTTTATCTGATAAGTCGAACTGATCTCCCACGCCTTCTCATTGGACGAATGTGGCCATGTTTGTACATAAAAGAGGGTTGAAACGGAATGCGAGGAGTCGTGGAGTGGTGTTCGAGTTGAGACGCTTAAAGCGTTCTCTGTGTGCTTGTCTGGTGTTTCTCCTTGCATACCTGTGAAACCCCGGTTCGCTCCCTGCCAACGCTACAATAAAGCTAAGTACTTTTTTATTTTATTTAACAAATCGTGAGTTGTTTTTATCTCTCTTTTGTTGTTAGTGTTGTACTCTTGAGTGTACGCTTTTCTGTGTATTAAGGTACTTTAATTTAGGCCCTAGCTTATTATTGTTTTTTTTTTTGTGTGTGATAACCCGCAAAAGTATTAACTTTTGTCAGTTGATCTTATTAAACTTCAAAGTCAGGGATGAACATATTTTAGAAACTACTCTAAGCAAAACTATTACTTACGAGAATTATAGGCAATAATGGTATTAAAACTATGCAAATTTTACATCTCTTAACAATGATATGATTAATAAAAATTAAATTGTCACTTTCATGTAAAAATTACAGAATTATAAATATAATATTGTTACATCATGATTAATGGCGTATTTCTTATATTATTTTTAATATATTTGAAATTTAAATTATATATTTATTTATTTTTATATAAAATATTCTATGATATTTATTTAAAACACAGATTATTTAGATTGTCATCATTTGTATTTAGGTACACGTGTGACTTCACTGCTCTCTTTGATGTGAGAAAATAAATAAAGCTTTCTGGTGGCTACTTAAAGAAGACTTATCTCATTATTCCCTTTTATAAATTTGTAGGATGGTTGAAACACGCTCTGGTAAGATGCAAGACCCAGCACAGGAGAGAATCCAGGCTGAAGAGCCTGCCAAGCCGCAACCTGGTGCAACAATTGGTAGAGATGCTAGTTCCGACCCAGTTGTCCTGAATCCCAACATCGACATCCCCAAGTATGATGGAACGGAAGACCCTCGCCCATGGATTGAATCTCTTGAAGAAATTGGCTTCTTGTACCATTGGGCAGACTACATTATCTCTCGTTATGCCGCCATGAACATGACGGGAAGCGCTAAAACCTGGTTGAATTTACACAAAGCTAGTTTCACGAGCTGGGAAAATATTAAAATCCGCCTCATTCAGGATTTTTCTTTGGACGCGAATAAAGAAGAACTTAGAATGAAGCTCAACAGAATGCAACACTGGAATGAACCAGCAATCAGGTTCGCGGAAGACATTCTAGTGTTGTGCAACAAGGTTGACCCCGCAATGGAAGAAGAAACAAAAATTGAACATGTTATTGGAGGACTGAAAAAAGAGTACTCATTCGCGCTCTACCTGAACCCTCCTAAAACGACCGATGACCTTCTTGTCGTGTGCAAGAAAATGGATTATTTTGAAAAGAAGTATCGGGAACGTGTGGAGAAATCCAGAAACCTATATAACGGTCCACGCTATTCTAGACCCCAACAACAATCGAGGTACGTGCCGCCGACTGCCGCACGAAACTACCAGACCACTTCCAGGCCCCAAGCCCCTGTTTCCAATAATTACAAGAACGACTCCCCTCCTACCCCCAGACAGTATCGAAACAACTTTCCCCAGCCCTCTACCCCTAGACGTCCTTATAATCCTAACTTTGTGCCGAAACCAAACCTTCAGAGAAACACTTACAATAAAAGCCAAGAAGTGAGCAAAAATAGGACGGAAGATGGAAGACCAATCTGCTTTAAATGTAACAAGCCAGGGCACGTGGCCCGTTATTGTAGGGTCAAGTTTATAAGAATCCTAGAAGAGGATCCAGCAGATACCCAAGAGAAGGTCGAAGATAAAGGCCAAATGAATGAAATATCAGAGAAATCAGGACCTCGGCTTTATGCTGATGTATGTCATAGCACACAGACAAATATTCCTACCCGGAATAGATATTCCGTGTTGGAAGATTTAAACTAAGCGTCGCGCCTGAATCTGTCAATCAAAGCAAGTCGACCATAAACGGAATCAAGAAGTTGGACCCTAAATACAAATTAAAAATTAATGTGGACAAGATAGGGACTTTTGAAGCTTTGGTTGATACAGGTGCTGACCTCTCAGTGGTCGACCTCAGAACGGCCCTCGATACAGGCCATGGTATAAGTAAACTCTCAAAAATTTGTGCAGGACCCGATGGAAAAAAATTGGACATGGTAGGAAGTATATTTTTAAATATAAAAATTGATGACGAAACATTATCACACAACTTTGTGATATTGAAAACGCATTTACGGACATTAATTCTTGGGAGAGATTTCCTTAAGAAAATGAACGCAAAAATAGATTGTAAGCAAGAAACTATAAAATATGATTTGACGAATAATCATGACGAAATCAATTTTGAAATGTTGAAAATAAAGAGTGCCAAGGATTCCATTGTACCGGAATGTTCCATGAAATTGATCAAGGCATTGGTAGAAACAGAGGATGGAGAATATATTATCGAGGAGAGCAGCAAAATGTTTCAAACAAATGGACTTCGTCTAGCAAGAAGCTTGATCAATGTTATAAATAGGGAAACACATATCTGGATAACTAATCCGTATCCTCGACCGTTAAAAATAATGAAAAACCAAACATTGGCTTTTGGAAGTAGTCCAGCGAAAATAAATGTGAGTCGAGAAAGAGAGGTAGAAAAGAACGAAGAACCTAGATTCCAAATAAACGAAAATCTTTCACCAAAGGAACAGAAGGAGTTAAAACAAGTTTTAGAAAGGTATGGAGATCTTTTTTCATCGAGATTAGGGAGAACCAATTTGGCAAAACATCGGATAGACACAGAAGACGCGAAGCCAATTAAACACAAGCCTTACCGGGTAAGTGCTAAAGAACGAGATATTATAAAAGAGCAAATTGACGAGATGCTTACAGAAGGCATAATTAGGCCATCTTCTAGCCCCTGGTCTTTTCCAGTAATATTGGTCAAGAAGCGAGATGGTAAATACAGATTTTGTGTGGACTACAGAAAACTGAATAATGTGACAGTAAAAGATGTCTATCCGATCCCTAGAATAGACGAAGTTATGGATTCTCTCCAAGGATCTACACACTTCTCAGCAATAGACCTCAGATCTGGATATTGGCAAGTTGAAGTCGAAGAAAGAGACAAAGAGAAAACAGCTTTCACTACAGCGCATGGATTATATGAATTCAACGTGATGCCTTTTGGACTTTGTAACGCGCCTGCTACCTTTGAGAGAAATATGGAGAATATGCTTGGAAATCTGAGATGGCAAATTTGTTTGTGTTATCTGGATGATGTTATCATATATAGCCCGGATTTTCCAACGCACCTCAAAAGACTTGAAGCTGTTTTTAGATGTTTTCGTGAATCTAATTTAAGGTTAAACGACAAAAAATGCCGATTTGCTTTTGAAGAATTGGAGATCCTCGGCTATATAACGAGCAAACATGGTATAAAACCCGCGGAACATAACATCAAAGCTGTCAGAAATTTTCCTCGGCCCAAAAAGGTCAAAGAAGTACAATCCTTTTTGGGAATGTGTTCATATTATAGAAAATTTATCAAAGACTTTTCAAAAATTGCTGACCCTTTGACCAACCTTATAAAAAAAAGTGTATCATTTACCTGGACAGAAAGACAAGAGGAAGCATTTCAAACCCTGAAAACAGCACTATTAAGTCCACCAATTTTAGGTCACTTCAATCCAAATGCACCTACTTATGTTCATACTGATGCGTCCAACATCGGCATAGGTGCAACACTTGTCCAAGACATCGGTGGTGAAGAGAAGGTGATCTCATACTTGAGTCGTACCCTAAGTAAAGCGGAGCAAAATTATTCAACCACTGAAAAAGAATGTCTGGCCGTTGTCTGGTCAATGTCAAAATTACGACCCTACCTTTATGGAAGACACTTTAAAATAGTAACAGACCATCACGCCTTATGCTGGCTCAAAAACTTGAAGGATCCAACAGGTCGATTGGCAAGATGGGCATTGAAAATTCAAGAATATGACTTCGATATAATACATAAATCGGGAAAGAAGCATCTGGACGCCGATGGCTTATCTAGGGGGCCCTTACCAGAAACTGATTGGGATGAGGATTTTGAAAGGCTATTTTTAAATCAAATAACAGACGAAGAGGATAAATTTATCGAAAGTGTTAAGAAAAACCTTAATGGAAGCAGGCGATCAATTGCGCAAAACTTTAAAGAAGAAGATGGATGCCTCTTTAAGAAAAACCCGAACCCTGAAGGCAGGGCGTGGTTGCTTGTGGTTCCAGAGAAGAAAAAGAGAGGAATTATGAAAGAATATCACAATCATATGTCGAATGGCCATCTGGGCGTCGCCAGAACCATGTACCGAATAAAGAGTAAATACTTTTGGCCATCCATGCTAAAGGATGTCTCAGAATTCGTTAAGACGTGTCACCTTTGCCAAAGTAGGAAAGGCTCAAACCAATTACCTTCTGGACTACTACAGCCCATCCCCCCAGCCAACTTTCCTTTCGAAAGAATTGGAATTGACTTTGTTGGTCCACTACCATCTACGAAAAACAGGAAAAAATGGATAATCGTGCTGACGGACTACTACACTAGATATGCAGAAACAAGAGCAGTCTCGGAAGCAACAGTGAAAGAAGTTTCAAAATTTCTAGTAGAGGATATTTTTCTTCGGCACGGAGCCCCACAATATCTTATTAGTGACAGAGGCTCTCAATTTACCAGTAATTTAATGAAAGAGGTGATGAAAACGTGCAAGATTAAACATTGCTTCACAACGAGCTATCATCCCCAGACTAATGGATTGACAGAGCGGTTAAATAGAACATTGATCAATATGCTCAGTATGTATGTGAACACTGATCAGAAAAATTGGGACGAAATACTCCCATTCATCACTCACGCTTACAATACTACAATTCAGGAAACCACAGGATATTCTCCCTTTTTCCTGATGTTTGGAAGAGAACCCACGTCTCTTTTGGACGACAGGAATATCTCGGTGGACATTGACAAAGATGATTATGATGAATACATAAAACATCACTTAGACAAAATAAACAGAACAAGAAAATTAGTTATTAACAACACAATAAAGACTCAAGAAAGAATGAAAAAGAACTATGACAAGAAACACATGGAAAGAAGCTACGAACCAAGAGAATTAGTAGCAGTTTGGACACCAATTAGGAAAATAGGAAAGTGTGAGAAACTACTGAGAAAATATTTTGGCCCATATAGAATATTAAAGAAGCTATCTAACGTAAATTACTTAATTGAGCCAAAAGATAATCCTGGCCAAGACCCATTGATTGTCCATGTCTCAAGACTCAAACCCTATTTTGAGAGAATTGATGAGGTAACTCACGAGGACGTGACGACCTCTGGAGAGGGGGAAGTGTTACATCATGATTAATGGCGTATTTCTTATATTATTTTTAATATATTTGAAATTTAAATTATATATTTATTTATTTTTATATAAAATATTCTATGATATTTATTTAAAACACAGATTATTTAGATTGTCATCATTTGTATTTAGGTACACGTGTGACTTCACTGCTCTCTTTGATGTGAGAAAATAAATAAAGCTTTCTGGTGGCTACTTAAAGAAGACTTATCTCATTATTCCCTTTTATAAATTTGTAGGATGGTTGAAACACGCTCTGGTAAGATGCAAGACCCAGCACAGGAGAGAATCCAGGCTGAAGAGCCTGCCAAGCCGCAACCTGGTGCAACAATATATAGCAAAATAATATTTACCTAAGAGTGTCTTCCTTAGAAAACAGAAAAAATTGATATTTTCCAATTGATCAGTGGTATTAACATTGCGTTGAAATGGAAGCTTAATCAATTTTGTGATATAAATTTTGCATATTACCATAATATTGTAAGATAGATATTTAAAAGTGGACAGAACATAAATATGAGGTATATGTATATACTAGCCGAATGACCCGGGCAACGCCCGGGTTTTACCCAATTAAATGCTTCTATTCAAATATTATTCGTTACAATTATAAATTGGCGCCGTGGATGTCATTCTTGTATAATATATAAATGAGTTTTAAAAATTGTAAAAAAAAAAATGAATCGGCCGGGAATCGAACCCGGGCCGCCCGCGTGGCAGGCGAGCATTTTACCAATGAACCATCGATGCTTATGAGAAATGGCCATATTTGGGTATTTATTCCATTCACAAAAGCAAACGGTCACAGAATTAAGAATTTATTGATGACTCTCTGATACTTGTATATTTTAATACTCCTAGATGTTAGTTATATTATAACTAGCCGAATGACCCGGGCAACGCCCGTGTTTTACCCGATTGAATGTTTTGATTCAAATACTATTTGTTACAATTATAAATTGGCGCCTTAATTAATTGCATATGTTAGTTAATAACTATAGCCTATGTGCTTTATATGTCTATGTGCTGTTGGCTTCCGTAGGCGTCTCTTACTGGGAAAAAGAAAGAGAGGATTCCATTTGGTTATTATCTAATATATGCATTTATTTAGGGAGCGACCCGCTCCAACACAATAGTTACAAAAACGAAAAAGCGAGTGGGGGGGGGGGGCATGATGGGGGGGGGGGGGGGGCAAAGGTGACGTGACCGTAGCCAACCAATAGGAGGGCGCCATTCCAAAAAAAAAAAAAGCAAACGGTGACAGAGTTGATTGATTAGGAGATTAGGAATGACACTCGTAACTGTATATAGAATTAAACACTCTATTCAAGTAGGTATATGCAAAACCTTAAACAATTTCCCTTTTGAATGCACTACAAATATTTTATAGAAACTCGTTCTAAGAATATTTGCATATAAATTTATCTCTAAACCACGATTTAGAGGAGAATAGAAAATAGTTTGGATTTTGTGGATATTTTCACCGGAAACTATTCTACACATTATGCAAATTTGCATTATTCCTTCCTGTGCTTTGAATAAAGCTTTTCTTTTAGCAAAGTTCTGATAGAATGAAAGATATCCTATAAACAAAGCAAAAATAAATTATAGCGTAAATCTATTATTAAAAGAATATTTATTTCTACTGAAAAGAGTATATAAAAATTATTTCATCTTCATTAAATAATATCAAAAGAATAAAGGCGCAAATATTAACAGAAAATACGGAATGTTTTTTTTTTAATTCGAAGACTATAACATAAAAATAATTAAAATATATAAAAGGCGATTAATTTCTATGATTTAATTATTTTTGACCGTGGAATATTGAAATATAGAAATACACCACTATCTATTAAGCAAATTGCTTCTCGGCCTTTTGGCCAGACAGAGAATGTAGTATCTATTAGGAAATTAGGAATCTTTTTATCCATTTAAAATGTAATAATTAATATAGTTAATTACAATACAGTGTACTTAGCTAATTATATATAGTTATATATTATAGTTAATTACATACAGTACACTTTTTTTATTATAGCATGAAAAAAATTAATATTATTCTATTATATATTCTCTTTGTATTATTTCAATGATATTTGTATTTTTTGTAAATTCCAGAGTGAAATTTACTTATATTTTAAAAGTTGTATATCTTAATTTCTGTCAAAAATAAAATAGTTCATGAGACTTTTAAGCATCATAAATATATTTAAAGAGTCGATTATTGGTAAAGATATTAAGCAAATATAATTATAGATCATAAGTGAGTGAAAAGCTAATAAAAAAACGCGGGAAAATTTGTAAAATTAATGGAACGAGTCACGTGATCGCTTTCTTCTTTATTATTAATCAGACGATAGTAAAAAAATGCAACATTTGACCATTAATTGTAACCTAAGACCTTTAGGAAATTTATTGCAGAATCCTGTGCCTTTTACACAATTAATAATATTTTTATTTAAAAAAAACTATTATAAAAAATATATTAAATGATATTAGAAACTCGATTTTAATTGCTTGCTGAAATTAGTTGAAAATTTATTTTTACATCAGAGAAAAATATCCTAGGAAAAAAAAAGCGAAAGTTTATTCTGTGTTCGTGAACTTGAGAGCTACTTTGTAATAGGAGCTTACCCGGTGTCATGTTACGTTCTTCTGCTATTTTTTTTTATTCGTACAATTCTCGTCTGGAAAGTTTATCTAAACGCTTTAATATTTTCAATTTGTTTTTCGTTTTATTTAAAATCATCTCTATTTTTAGTTAATATTTTATATTAAAAACTATGTTTGATTGAAAATATTTTTTTACTGATAATTACCTTTTCCTGTAACGTCAAAATTTGAGAGTAGAAATAGATTTTATTTTTTGCAATATATTTATAGGTTAAAAGAGAAAACGAAAATATAACGTGGTGAGTTTCTTTTTATAGGTAAAACGTTCAATATCTCTAAATATATTTTAATTAAAACAATTCCCTTGTCATAAATGGTAGGTTTAATTTATTTTGACCATAAAACAAGGTTATGTTTCGACAATAGCCTTTTCGTATCGCTTATTTACATAGAATTAAATGCAATTTTATTCACTCATAGATATTTTTTTTAGGAAGTGGAAAAATCTACTACCGCCGGTTGTCTTTTTTTTTAAGAGACAGAGGTTGTTCACACTTAGCTATTTAGTATGTCTTCAATGAAGGTCACTGTGTATCAAATATCTTTTAGACAAATGCTTTTACAAGAGGTATGGTGAATGGACTGAAAAGGGCAGGTTGGTCCATACGTCATATAGCAGCTGACACACACCTGGGTGCATCCACGGTGCATCGACTGTTGAGAAGATGGTTGGAAAAAGGAAATGAGTCAATTCATAGGAATGCCGGTGCAGCCAGTGTGACGTCAGCACGCGTGGATCGGCGTATCCTTCTAAAAGAAGTGGCGGACCCACATGCCACTTCTACCTCCATTCTGCAAAATGTGCAAGACACTCTAGATTATTCCATCTTGACCAGAACCATTTCCCGTTGATTGGTTGTTATAAGCTTGCATTCATGTCCTCCGGTAAGAAATCTACTACTGAATAGACGCAAGAATAGTGCCGGGGCTAAATTTATGTGGATGAGAGAATGACTCAAGGTCGTGTTTTCAGGCGAGTCACGCTTCTGTTTGTCCAGTGAGAGTCGCCGTTACGCGCCTGGCGTCGACGTGGAGAAAGGTTCAATCCGGCAGCATTTGTGGAACGCCAACCGCGCGACAACGCAGAATCATGGTTTGGAGCGCGATCGCGTATGATACCATGTCACCTTTAGTTCGTATTCAGGGCAATATGACGGCTCAACGACACGTTGATGATGTGCTGAGGCCGGAGACACACCCCTACCTTCATGGGGTGTCCAATGCCCTTTATCAGCAGGATAACGCCCGACCGCACACTGCTCTCATTAGCCAACAAGCTCTGAAAGATGTACATATGCTTCCCTTGCTATCGTACTCTCCTGACCTCT
>CP092871.1:73621205-73728345 GCA_030710605.1 Cordylochernes scorpioides | reverse complement strand
TATAAGATATAGCGAGCATTATGCCCAAATGGTAATAAAATGTCATTTAGATTTTACTTTGTGACCGGTCAAGGAGGTGATTTATCGTCAGATGGGTTATTTTAATTTTGACAAAAGCATTATAAATAAAACCTAAACGCCTATACCAATAGAAATAGAATAGCCATCAGCAACCTTTAGTTGTATGATAAGGAGATTTCTTAATATATATAACTAAAATAAAATAAAGAATAAAAGAAAAACATAATAGTAATTTATATTATTATATAATAGTAATTTATATTATACTTTTTGAAGTGAATATATTCTGAATATATTAATGAATATTTAAAATGTTTAACGCGACAATATTTAACAACGGAACCAAGTTTATAAATCGGCTTCGACACGTCATGAGCTTGTCCATAAAACAACTGGGGTATCGAACCAGATATTCCTCAACCAAATAGAATATAGTGATCTAAAAAGTGAACTTTTTTCTTCCTCCAATTTTTTCTTCTGACTTTTTGAATAAAGTTTTCTAAATGTATTTATTTTAAATATTTCTGTATTAAATATATATGTGCATACATGTCTGTTTTCAAATTATTGCAAGCACCTTTTTAAAAATTACCCTTATTATCAATTTTACAATTTATATATTGATATATATGTATCCAAAACTAATTCCAACTATTTATATTTAACACGTTAAATATTTAAAAGTTAATTTAAAACCCTCTATTATAAAAAGTATACTTTCAAACTATTTTATAAAATATCAGTCATTTTTTTCTTAAACAGACGAAAAATATAACGGTAAACAAACATTTTTAAACAAAATGATTTTTATTGATCTAAATATCACAGATTAGGGAGAAAAAAAAAAAAGAAAAAGAAATTGTCGATATTTTAAAAGACGAGAGTTGGGATTTTAAATATTAAGGGGCAAAAAATATTTCCAAGCTAATTGTCAGTATAGTTAGGAAAATAAGGTATGTAAATAGATCCATTTGATGATTGGAAATCTTTTTTGGCGTCTGGTTAATGAAACGACCGCCAGTCACTCAGCTAATGGCCGACTTCCCCCACGTCTTTCAGGGATGTCATATAATTCCGCCCCCCTTCCTCCAATTACGATATTAGATAAACCCCAATGACCCTTCTTTATAATTAGACATATGGCATTTTATATCTCACTTTTTGTTTTGGCGTCTCTTTGAAATATATATCTTTAGGACATTTTTGAAATTGTGATTTGAACGATTTTTATTGATTTTACGCTGAATATTCAATGATCAATCTCAGATTGCTTAAGAGAATTTGTTTTTATTTTTAATCTTATAGTTCATTGTGTGAAATGATTATATATTTTTTGACTAATATACTGTGTTATATTTTTTTTATCAAAATGATTTTATTGTTATGGTTCTATTTAAAAGAATTTTCAACTATATTTATTCTTCTTTGGTTTTATAAATGAATTTATTATTCTCTCTCATTTTTAAAGTATTCGACTCTAATATTTATTATACGAAATGTGTGTGTTACTTTAAAAGGAAGCAATAAAAATTATTTTTTTCATATAAAGTTGAAATTAAGAAAGAGAAAAAGTCTATGATTAAATTTCTGTTGATGTTTAGGGTTGGAAGTATTTGTGTATATTTTAGTTTCATGAACAGAAGATGCATTTATCTTTAATAGACATCTTGATTCTTCTTTACTTTCACCATTACAGCAAAAGCTTTCTTAATCCAAAACCTGTTATATGCAACTTCAGGTTGTAGAAGTGAGATAGGGGTATGGAACAATATAAAACACAATTGTCAAAATACATTCATGGACAAACCTTATGAAAAGTTGTACCTTTTAACATGTATATCGGAATTCAGACAATAACTCTGAAATATATTAAAGTGACCTTTATTGAAGACACACGGGATACCATGTGTTAACAAAATTGCCTCTGTCTCCTTAAAAAAAAAGGAAAAAAAGACCGGCGATGTCAATTACACTCCATCTCCTTAAGATTTGTCCATGAATGTACATACGCGGCTGGGTCTGAGTTCATTGAACCTGTAGCCCTCACATTTCACCATAGCTCTACTTTTTCTAGCTTTAATATTTCACCACTGCTTTCCACATGTGGCGCACTTACTGTAAAAGCAGTCGCCAACTACTGCCCACCGTGATTAGCATGGCCTGTACCACGTGTACTAAAGATGATAATAAAAAGTATATAACACTAAACAAAGTAAGATTTCGTACGTGAGATATGGCTCTTTCACAGATATATTGTGCAGCATATGTTTGAAGAAAAGCCAAGTAACTCGAAACTCATGTGTTCCGCGTTATCTGCTGAATTTAAAAAAAAAAAACGTCTACTGAGTCTGATCGTTATTTTAACAATCAGCCTCATGTTTACTCTAAAAATTAATTGAACTAATTCTTCTTTTTAAGAATATCTTTCACTTTGATGGTATCCTGTATGTGATAGGAATTTATTTGACGTTGATTGGCTGTCAGTAAATGACGTCATGGTGATGGTGGCAGAGGACAGGATGATTCTGACACCGTATCCAGGTTTCTACGCTCCCGTGACATCGAAGAATAAACCGAAGACCGAGGTTCAAAACCCTCGGTACCCCTATCCTTTGGCTTTCCCAGAACATTTCTTCAACATGGGCGCTCCACCAATGGGACTCACTCCTATGTACCTCCCTATGATTCCTGAATCCTATATTTCCTCAATGCCACGAGGGAATCCATTCCAAACACTCCTACCAACGACTGACCCAAGACCCTTGGTCAAAAGAGAACTTCCTGTTTCTTCACCATCACCCTCTATGGTAGACTTGACGTTAGAAAACACCGACGAAACTCAAGAGAAGAGAAAGAAGAAAAAGAAGAAAAGGCATCATCGCCATAAACACAATCGCAAGCATCGCCAAACGACAGAGAAGACTTCAAACGAAGATCACTTCATAATCGAAACAGAGAACTCGGATCTTAAAGTAAGAATCCAAACCAGAAATTTGCAAAGACCTCAAGAAAGCTCTGGAAATACGAGCGTCAGAAGATATATTGAAAGTCCTAGTTCAGTAGTAGAAAATTCAGAATGTGATACAGAATGGAGATGGCTTGATCGCCCGACACGCCGAAGGAACGGTCTAAGTTGGTACAAGTCAATAACACGGAATGGAGAGGTCATTTCAGTGGGAGACTGTGCGGTGTTTGTGACCGAGGGCTGTTTGCCGCCATATGTCGGGAAAGTCCTGAGATTCTGGCAGAGCGCCCGAGGGGCCAAGAAAGTCCAAGTCTCTTGGTTCTACCGCCCCAACGACATCCAGAGTCCCGAGGACCTACCCATCCCTACAGCAGCACTTTTTGCCAGCGCCCACGCTGATGAGAACAACCTCCGGACCATTTCCCACAAATGCCAAGTACATCCCTGGCACGAGTACGTATCCAGGATCTCCCAGGAAACTTCCGTCGAGGCCAATACTCTGTTCTTTCTGGCGGGGAAGTATGACATGGTCACTCAGCAAGTACGACTGGACCCCAACATCAACCAAGCTCTCTAAATTTCTATTTATCATTACTATTGTTTGTAATTAAATCGTTTTAAAGAAATTCGTTTTATTGTTATCTTCTCTGTACTGTCATTAGAATTCATAGAGAAGCTAAACATAAAACATAATGGTCATACAATGTGAAATCGTACTTTTTGATGAAATTCTTTAATCCACTGATATAATGACTTTTTATACTCTTTTATTTTTAAAATAGAGCTCCTTTCGAATCTAGAAAGTATAAAACATAGAGTACATTGGTCTGGATATTTGAAATCGTACTTTATGTTTATTATGAAGAAGCTTAATATGAATATAATATCAATACATATAATTTAACACCAAAAATCATTTATTAAGAGCACTCGTCCCATACAGGATTCTCCTAGCTGAGTAAACAGAAGTAAACATAGCAGTTATCCACATAAAGTGGAGATTGAATCAATATTACCTCAAGTTGGTTCCTTCTTCGGTGTTATACACTGCGCTGTTGTCCAGAATTTGTGAAAAGCCAATACATTGGTCTTCCTTCTCACCACCTTTGCCAATAAAACATGGTGAATTGTTTTCATAAGTAATCTTTTGGCGGAGAATTACTATTTCATCTTCCAAAGTCGAGCAGTAAAAATGTATTTGCTTTGTGTTAATTTATGCCTAACTGGCCTTGTCTTTATAGTTTGCTGAGAGCATTGCTCGAAGCAAATATTTGAATGTAATTCTACTGTCCTAAAAGC
The DNA here is from genome assembly GCA_030710605.1 of Cordylochernes scorpioides. Taxonomy (NCBI): domain Eukaryota; kingdom Metazoa; phylum Arthropoda; class Arachnida; order Pseudoscorpiones; family Chernetidae; genus Cordylochernes; species Cordylochernes scorpioides. The sequence continues at coordinate 73,724,060 of CP092871.1, read as the reverse complement.
TTATGTCCATAGTTTACTTGAAAACCATTTCTAAGATTCCATCCTTCAGTGTAGCATATAAAAGCAGAACGATCCAATACAGTATTAGAGCTCTGAGAGGTGGTCTGGTGGATTAAATTGGCGAAACCGCTGGGAGGGTTCACCACTGATGAGCCAAGCCCTTCCAATATATTTTTTCATCGCAGTAAGGACAGTAGAAGCTCGTTTTATGTATAAAAGAAACATTCGTGCTTTTAAATCATTTTATTTTATAAAACATGTATTTTACCTAATTTCTACATAGGGAGCTAATAGAGAATCAAGATAGTACTAAGCACATAGTATAATGGTCAAGAAAACTGAACTCGTACTTTTAAAAAACTACTTGGCATTGTATTTATTGTACTATACCCTGTATTGGGCGCTATTAGAGGGAGCTTATCTAGAATGTACAACAGTAATGGCAAAACTATATTATATTTTTATTTGTAATAAATATGTTAACAATTGTCGTATAATTTTGAGTACTTCTATTAGTGTTGATAGAAAAATCAGAAAGAGGCAATCCAATTATTTGCCAAGGTAAAGAAAATTGTCGTACTTTCTAAAAGGTTTTATGTTTAAAGCTTAACTATTTTTACTTCTTCCGAATAGTTCTTTAAAAGTCTAGAGTTGAACATAAAAAAACCTTAATTTGCACTTTTTATTTGTAACATAATAATTTTTAATCGATGTATCAATATTTTAGTACTTATTGAATATCGCTAATAAAATATGGAATACACAACAGATAGTATAGATTGAGTTATTTAGAAATTTTCCTTTAAGGTTAAGTTGATTATAACAAATAAAATATTTCGTCGTTAAGGAACCTCCTCGACTATAAATAATTTTACATACTCAATTAGTCTTTTGCTTTCTTAACATTTTTACATATTTCTCTGAAAGTATAATTGAAAACAAAAGCTTACGATAGACTTTAGACTTGAGGTCTTTCTTTATTGGCCTTTCTTAATTTGAGTGATTATTTTGCTTATATATTTATACTAGCGGATGTGTACCCGGCTTCGCCCGGGTTTTATCAGAGTGAAAGTTTGCCTAAAGAATATTATTGATAATAATATTCCGGAACACACAGAATATTATGATAATAATGATAATAATATTCGTTACATTATATATTTATATAATGCTAGCCGAATGACCCGGGCAACGCCCGGGTTTTACCCGATTAAATGTTTTTATTCAAATACTATTCGTTACAATTATAAATTGGCGCCGTGGATGTCACTCTTGTGAAACGTCCCGCTCCAAACTTTGTGTCTGAGAAGCGATATTTTTATAGAAAGATGATCTGGCTTTTGTTTTCTGCTCGAATGAATGTTTTTCTGTTAGAATTTTGTTCCTGCGTACAAAATAATGAACTGGTTCCACCCGTGGTCTCTGATTTGTGGAATTTTTCCCGATATAATTTTGTATCTGATAATCAAACATGATACAGCAATATCGTCATCATCATTTTCTGACTAAAAATATATAGTTTTAATAATTGATTTATATATATTTTTAAATAGCCTATCGTCTTCCCCGTATTTTTTTTACCAATGTATGGAAATTTTGGTTTGAATTAGTGAACTACTGCGAATTTGTATACCGGACATACAAACAAATATACAAACAGACAAACATACAAACAGACAAAAATACAAACATTCATTTTTATATATATAGAGATTTACTTTTCATTGTTGGCTTTTTATATTATATTTACTCTTCATTGTTGGCTTTTTATCTTACATTCATTCTTCATTGATGGCTTTTTATATTACATTTACTCTTCATTGTTGGCTTTTTATCTTACATTCATTCTTCATTGTTGGCTTTTTCTATTACATTCACTCTTCATTGTCGGCTTTTTATCTTACATTCATTCTTCATTGTTGGCTTTTTATATTACATTCACTCTTCATTGTTGGCTTTTTATCTTACATTCACTCTGTTGGCTTTTTATTTTACATTTACTCTTCATTGTTGGCTTTTTATCTTACATTCACTCTTCATTGTTGGCTTTTTATATTATATTTACTCTTCATTGTTGGCTTTTTATCTTACATTCATTCTTCATTGTTTGCTTTTTATATTATATTTACTCTTCATTGTTGGCTTTTTATCTTACATTCATTCTTCATTGTTGGCTTTTTATATTACATTTACTATTCATTGTTGGCTTTTTATCTTACATTCACTCTTCATTGTTGGCTTTTTATCTTACATTCATTCTTCATTGTTGGCTTTTTATATTACATTTACTCTTCATTGTTGGCTTTTTATCTTACATTCACTCTTCATTGTTGGCTTTTTATATTATATTTACTCTTCATTGTTGGCTTTTTATCTTACATTTATTCTTTGTTGTTGGCTTTTTGTATTACATTTACTCTTCATTGTTGGCTTTTTATCTTACATTCATTCTTCATTGTTGGCTTTTTATATAATATTTACTCTTCATTGTTGGCTTTTTATCTTACATTAATTCTTCATTGTTGGCTTTTTATATTATACTAGACGAATGGCCCGGGCAACGCTCGGGTTTTACCCGAGTGCGTATATATTTTAAAAACGTTTTAATTCAAATACTATTCGTTACAATTATAAATTGGCGCCGTGGATGTCTCTCTTGTGAAACGTCCCGCCCCAAACTGTGTGTGTCTTGAAAATATAAAAATAAAAATGTGAATTTTCATAAAGATTATATCATGTCGATTTTTATTTTTTTTTTTGCATTTCACCTACTAAATCGATAGAGATAATTACATTTGCAACATGAACTTAGGTATATTGACTAAATAGAAAACTGCATAGTAATAAATATCATTTTTTAAAGGCACCATATCGGTTTTTTTCAATAAAATCGAAACAAAAATTAACGATAAATAACGATAATTGCCTTAAAAAGAAATTGCCTTAAAAAAAAGAAACATTCGCGGTGATTTTGTCTTGCATTCGTTTATACAATTATTATATACGAATGACCCGGGCAACGCCCGGGTTTTACCCGATTAAATGCTTTTATTCAAATACTATTCGTTACAATTATAAATTGGCGCCGTGGATGTCATTCTTGTATAATATATAAATGAGTTTTAAAAATTGTAAAAAAAAAAAAATGCATCGGCCGGGAATCGAACCCGGGCCGCCCGCGTGGCAGGCGAGCATTCTACCACTGAACCACCGATGGTTATGAAAATTCCCATCCGTGAGCTTCAGACAAACAAACAGACAGAATAAGGCAAATATATAAGTAGATTAATTCTTCATTGTTGGCTTTTTATATTATATTAAAAATGCTTGTATTGAATATTTTTTTAGATTGAGATTATTAGCTAGTATGTAAAAAAATTAACTCTGTTGAAATTTAATTTTGTATTTATATATAAATAAAATTAACTCTGTTGATTTTTTTTTTGTATTTAATCGATAACAGCGAAGTTACGCATGTTAAAGTTAGGAAAAATATTTTGATGTTAAGCAAAACCTGCTCCATCTCGTTTTACATAAATGTTGAAAATTTGGTCGAAATTGATGCATTGTAACGAAAGTTTTTAGTGAACAACACTTATGAAATTTCCATTTTATTAATATAGATTTTTATTCTGCAAATGGACAAATGCCTTTTTTCTTATTTATGCTGTTGAAGATAGTGTCAAACAAATGATTTTATTTGAAATGAAGGCGATAAAAACGTGGTGATTTTCTTTTAATGGTAAAACACAAGCTTTCAGGCAAGAATGCCCTTCTTCAGGTTACAACTGGGAAATATTTTAAAACTATGGACATGAAAGATAGCCCAATACAGTAGGTAAATAGTTCAGCTGGGGGGATTGGCGAGGTAAAACACGGAGTATTGGGGTGGGAGGTCGATTTTTCGGTTAAAACTGGGCGTGCAGTGCGAGACCAAAGATTCAAGGACTAGGCGCTGATAATTGTTCCCGACGCCCTTGTAAACGCATACAGCGCTGTCCAAATTGAACGAATGGCGATATTCTGTGATGTGTTGGCATAAGAGAGACTTGCGGTCGTTGGTGCGTATGTTGCGGCTGTGTTCAGATAATCTGGTGCGGATAGATCGACCGGTTTCTCCGATGTAACACTGTTCGCAATCGAGACAGGGAATTTTGTAAATTGCGTTGGTAGCGGTTAGGGGATTAGTTTTAATCGAACTTTTTTGTAATCGGATGGCGTAAGGAAGTAAAGAAGGAAGGGGTTTTTTTAAAATAGATACATATTCCGAATTTGCGTAAAAAGAAAGAAATGTCGGAGTTCCTGGCCGAAAACGGGAGAACACAAAGGTCTTTATAGGGGGGAGGGACTGTTTTGGTGGAATTAGGCGAGTAAAAATGATGACGGATAAAATCATAAGGATAACCGGCGGATGAGAGATGATTATATATACAATACGTTTCTCATTCTTTTTGAAACAGTCGAGGGAACAGTGAGTGTAAATTCGCTTGGAAATGGTTTTTACAGTGGTGATTTTGTGGGAAATCGGGGCGTGGGACTTGAAATGTAAGTAGGAGGGGGCGGAATTGGGTTTACGGTAAACGGTTGTGTGGAAGGTGTGTTCGGTATTTACAATTAAAACATCTAAAAACGGGATGCAATTAAATCATGACGGGTTGTGTGTAAAACTGAGATCGGGATTATAAGAATTTAAAGCATTAAGAATGGTCCGCCCCCTCCTACTTACATTTCAAGTCCACGCCCCAATTTCCCACAAAATCACCACTGTAAAAACCATTTCCAAGCGAATTTACACTCACTGTTCCCTCGGCTGTTTCAAAAAGAATGAGAAACGTATTGTATATATAATCATCTCTCATCCGCCGGTTATCCTTATGATTTTATCCGTCATCATTTTTACTCGCCCAATTCCACCAAAACAGTCCCTCCCCCCTACAAAGACCCTTGTGTTCTCCCGTTTTCGGCCAGGAATTCCGAAATGTCTTTCTTTTTACGCAAATTCGGAATATGTATCTATTTTAATAAAACCCCTTCCTTCTTTACTTCCTTACGCCATCCGATTACAAAAAGTTCGATTAAAACTAATCTCCTAACCGCCACCAACGCAATTTACAAAATTCCCTGTCTCGATTGCGAACAGTGTTACATCGGAGAAACCGGTCGATCTATCCGCACCAGATTATCTGAACACAGCCGCAACATACGCACCAACGACCGCAAGTCTCTCTTATGCCAACACATCACAGAATTTCGTCACTCGTTCAATTGGGACAGCGCTGTATGCGTTTACAAGGGCGTCGGGAACAATTATCAGCGCCTAGTCCTTGAATCTTTGGTCTCGCACTGCACGCCCAGTTTTAACCGAAAAATCGACCTCCCACCCCAATACTCTGTGTTTTACCTCGCCAATCCCCCCAGCTGAACTATTTACCTACTGTATTGGGCTATCTTTCATGTTCATAGTTTTAAAATAAACTTTATAAACTTAATAATTATTTTTCCGTTCGTCATTGCTCTTCATAGTTCACCTTTTCATACCTCATCCAAAAAGGTTAAAAGTGGTCGATATTTTACCTTGAAATAAAAATTTGATTTTTCGTTTAAAAGAAACTCATGCGGTGTAACTTCAAGTGTCGTTTTACAATCACAGGCCGCAGTATATTATATAGTTTTAAAATATTGTCCAGTTGTAACCTGAAGAAGGGCATTCTTGCCTGAAATCTTGTGTTTTACCATTAAAAGAAAATCACCACGTTTTTATCGCCTTCATTTCAAATATTATTGCGTGGCTACGTCATGTCAAATGATTTTATATATTGATATATATCATCTTTTTACTGAAATCTTTAATTAAAAAATGATTTGCTTCGAACTAGGTGTTGAAAAAGGAGAAAGAATTGATCTCTGGAATTTCAACAAGGATTTTAGACTCAAAGTCACCAACCTCACACTAAAAAATAAGATAAGCGCACATTTAATTAAAAAACGACATCTATTTATATACAGAGTGAAACACCACAGAGTAACAAGTTACTGGTCAAATAATAATATTTCTATCTTGTAGATAGTTTGCTTGGCCAGCATTTATAGTTCTCAAATATGAAACACTTCATCTAGCAAAAGGTTTTAACCTTTCATAACCGAAGTGTCTCTTGTTTAAGAAATAATTATATGATTTAAATATTTTAGAAATGCACAAGAATTTTCAATTTCAATACTTAGCACTTTTCTTCTGCAGATATTTGATTAGAATATCTCCGAATTGAAGAATCCATTGCAGGAATCAATTTTCTAAGATGGCCACTTCATTTCTTATGAAGGTCGAATATTTCTATGACTCCTTCATTCAAACAGAACATTTCAAAATCCTAGATATAATATCTGAATTACCTATCTTAGCCAGCTATACTTGAATTGTAGTTACCCTGTTCTCTCATATCTATTTCTTATCTGCGTTTTTTACTGGTATCGTAGGCTCTTCTCCCCAAATTATCGATTAATTCCATTCTTCCTACATCTCTCCAGCTTACCTCTATCACTCCGATATCACGCTATGAACCCGGATACTGAAAGACAGTTTTCACAACAATACAATTTAATATAAGAAAGGAAAGCATATGAGCACGGGGATGTTTATTTCACACACAAAACAAACTTCTACTGTCCTTACTAGGATGAAAAGGTATTGTTAAACGGATGACAAGCTATCCGAGAAGCCAAGATTCCAGAGTAAAGTTGGGGAAAGATGGGTGGACTCCAGCTGCCATGTGTGAGGGCGGCAGGCGCCAAAAACGGCATTACAGTGTGGGAACAAGGACAGGATGGTCACATCTGCGGTGAGTGGAAGACGCGGTGAGTTGCCTCCGGGCGTGTGGATGATCCTGTGAGACGGTGCCAGGAGAGCCTGACATCGGAGCGGCCTACAAGGCGGTGTAGCCCAGACTGGACGTGTACAGTGTGGAGCGGAACGTTAACGAAGAAAATCTTTCTGATGACGGACATTGAGGACAAGTCCATCTAAGTGTACCTAGTTCTCAATACCATTAACATTCCCTACAATAAATTATATCGAACTAAGCTGCATCCCTAACTAACCTGCAATGAACCTTGACTTTGAACTAGCATTTCAACAGCTTTTTTAACGCTGGAAAATAATGTGTAGATAACCAAGGCTCCTATTTAAAAAAATGATGTTTAAATTACTATACTATGAATAAATAATTAATTTTTTAAAATTTTTCGGGAACTTTTTGATCCTACCTTGTATATTCAAAGTAAAACACCACAGAGTAACAAGTCGCTGGTCAAATAATAATATTTCTATCTTGAAGATAGAGTTTGTTTGGCCGGCATTCATAGTTCTTAAATAAGAGACACTTCAGCTACCACAACGACCACCGTCGTATTGATATATTGGGAAGGACATTATGTAAGAACAGTATAAATTTGTTTTGTGTGACAAAGAAACATTCGTGGTTTAATGCTTTCATTTCGTATGTACAGATGGGCCGTTATTTATATTAAGACATCTAATGATACATTGGCCTCATCATCTAAGACACTTTTAGTGATTTATAAGTTGTTACTCTTGGTATATATTGGTCCTTCCTACCTATTCAATTAGGTCGGTGCTGTAGGTAAGTATGTAAAATTGGTGTCGACACAGTTGTGACATATTAGGTGACGTGGTGACGCCAACGCCCTCTCCATCATTTTCCTCCATGATTAAGTAATTAGTTTAATGTTCTAATTTTGATTATGGCAAATATGGTCCTGTTGGGAATACCGCCCTAAACATCTTCACTGGACTTCTCAATATAAATAGTTACTCTTCAGTTTAGAGTAGGCAACTATGCAAATTTATCTTTTATAAAACATGATGCAGTACCGCGATATATCTGTTATTGAAATTGTTCTTAAATTTCAAATAAAACACAATTTTCTCTATTGTCTTTACTACCATGTTGAACATATTAGAGGGCCTGGCTCATCAGTAACGAACCCCCCTCCCCCCCCCCCCCCCCCCCCCAGCGGTTTGCCAGTTTTATCTATCATACCACTCCAATATTGTATTTGTAAATTTTGCTTTTATATAACCGGTAATGAAGATAAGTTGATGGTGGCAAAGGTTATTATTATTCCAAGTCAACATACATACTGTAGATGATGGTAATCATGGTACTATGTGTTTGTTTGTGTCTACAAATAGTGTGATACACGTCGTTTACCAATAAACTACCACCCTGGCGTCTTCCAAGACACAAATCTATAAGTACTTCCTCGGCGTGGAACTGAGGAGTGTTCAAGAAGACTTTGTCTGGAGAACTCTCTCAAGGTGGGGAAGCCTCCCTTGAAGAAGAAAATTGCTATGTATATTCCTATCTGTATCATTTTTATTTATTTAAATTTTCTCATATGTAACCGCTGATTGAGAGTCAATAAATGGTATCAATTGTCCACATACCAATACATGTCTACACGTGTAGAAAGTAGTTAGCCTTTCATATATACAAGTTGTTGGATATTGGAACTGTTTTTGACGCGCGTATTATTCTTTTAAATAAATAACAATTTATACTGCCCTTATTGCAATGATCAAAATAATTGGGAGGGCCTGGCTGATCAGCGGTGAACCCCTCCCAGCATTTTCGCTAGTTGAATCTACCATACCGCTTTATTATTGTATTAAATTTATCATTGCAGTAATGGAAGTATAAAATTGTGTTGTGTGTGTATTTAAAAGTAAACATACGTGTCACAAATAGTTCAAATTTCTATTAACAGATGGCGCGCTAATGCATCATGTTTATAAACGAGTTGCGTTTTGACTATTTATTATGCTCACAATATATGGAGATGCTGGTAGATTAGAGAAGACAAACTGGTGATCGCCGAGGAGATCTTGAGGCCATAGGTGCTGTGATTTACATTTTCAGAGATTGGCTCCAGGATTCAGCCGCCGTGTCAAAGCTAAGACTTCCCTCCAAGATGACGATTTCCCTATAGACGACGATACGACGACAAAGCCGCTCTTCACGCCGCAAGAAAAATGACACAAAGGTACTAGGGGCAAAGTTCCAAGACTCCGAGGGAATCCTTGGCAGAAACACGTCAGATCCATGTCAGTATCTATAATAATTGCAAGCTGTCAGTGCTCCAAAAGGGAAGGAGCTAAGTAGCAAATTATTTATTATTTTATGTACAGATTATTAATTTTGATAATTATATTCTACTAGAAGAAGGAACAAAAGTTAACGGCGACGAGTTTCTTTTATTAATGCTGTGAAAATACTCTGCGGAAACTTCCCTCATTGATTATCTTGTATTTTATCAATTTTAATGTGTGCTTGCCTTAAATAAATTGCCGTATCATCCTGTAGTTTGTCTTTCCTAATTTTATACGTAAAATTTTGGTGTGGAGATGCTCTGATGGAGAGTATATCAAACCATCTACATAGGTGGGTGATGTGTTAAGAAGCTTAATTGTTATTTTTTGTGTGTACCAATGTTCTCCAGTTTTTTAGCTCTTGGATACAAATTCTATATTGACAGAGGGGAAGTATATCATTATGGAAAATGAGCATCATTAATTAGAATATATTTAACTAATTAAAAGGACAACTAGATAATGTTGAAAAACAAGATATTCAAATGAAATTAAACTATATCGTTACTTTTGAAAATGCGCATAAATTGGTGGTTAAAGAAAACAAGATTATTCGATGAAATACCTAGATTCTTGGTGGTATTGGTCTTTCTGTATTGTGAAGGAATTTGTCTCGTGTTGATTGGCTGTCGACAAATGACGTCAATTCTAACAGAGGACAGGATGATCCTGATATCTTTATCTTTATTTCCATACCATCGAAGAATAAATCGAAAAGAGAAAAAGTAAAAACCATCCCTATATCAGTCAAACAAGAGTCATCCACCAAAGTTGACAATGCTTAGGGAATTTTGGTCAAATTTTGGATATTCACTGGTCAGTCTGTACTTGTGCAAGGATTGGAGAGGGTGAATGGGAACATTTTTAAACTAAAAAACTGCCTCTTTGTAGGTTTGTAATCCTATCTTTGTTTGCTGAAATACTTAGTAATCCCTATGCTATATCACTGGATAAGTAAAATATGTTTAATACACTCAAAAAAGTAGAATTATAATGACTTATCTTACAGACATCATCTGCACTTATAGTATTTTCCTGAATAAGTATTTATCTTGAATAGAGATTAAAGATATATATCAGGATACAACATTTATTTCACTTATTTCAACACACCAAACGCAATATTCCCGCCAGAGATATAATGTTTTCCAAATATTCGTAAAACCTTGCAAAACGTTGTTTTTCTTATTACTTGGCAAATAATATTATTACGGCGAATACATAATAATACAATAACTTTATACATAATACAAAGACATTATACATAACGGCGAATAATATTGGTATTTCAATTTTAGCAAGTGTTCACGAACTTTTGAGACAACCTTGTAATTGCAACAATTTACAATTGTTATAAACAGAAACAGTTATATAGAACATTTTACAAAAAAAATAAAAAACAAACAATGAGATAGATTAGGAACCTGATCTTATCAAGTTAGACAAATAGTCATATATACATATATATTACAAAACTATTTTAGAGGCGTAATATTCTTTTTAAAATAAAACAATTTCTACTGTCCTTACTGCAATGGAAAAATTAAAGGGAGGGCCTGGCTCATCAGTGGTGAACCCTCCCAGCGCTTTTGCCAGTTTAATCTACTAATTTAAAAAGAATATTACGCCTCTAAAATAGTTTTGTAATTTGATAACAGATGGCGCGCTAGTGCATCGTAATACATATATATACAGAAGTGATTAAATCTCTGACAATTCTCTCTTCTATTTCCAAAAATTCATCAGATCTTCAATATTAGATCATTGTGGTAATTATACAATCACTGTATAGGTGAAATATTTAATATACTCAATTTTCTACATCAAAGTAGTCTATTCCTGTACATTATACACACGTAGGGATATTCAATACCTATATTATCTTTAGATACTAAAATATTCAAAAACATCCCCGAAAAAAAGGAAATTGATAAGGGAAAAAAAGCAGATTTCCAAAGAAGACAGTCTTTTCCAATCTTTAAGAGAGAGAGAGACGCAAAGTTTTTGAAGAGAAAGAAAAGAAAGAAGAATCAATTTGGGATGAAGTCCATTGTAGAGAAAGGAGATCTCAGAGTTTGAAAAGATCAAAAGAAAAAGTTTTGGAGGGAAAAATCAGTTGGTAGAGGGCAAACAGACGAACCCAGTCCCCCATCAACGTCTTGTTGATCCAGGGGCATTGTTTGCTAGAGCTTTGTAAAAACCTATTTAAAATTACATTAATCAAATCCAGAGCATGTGTACTCTAACTTGATTACATTATTGGAGATTAAAGAAGGAAGCCAAAATTAACAGGTGAGAAATTTGGTGTTTGCTTTTTGGGGGGAAAAGAGAAAAGAAGGAAGGACTGTACGCGTCTGCTTTATTCTTTAACTTCTAATGAAATATTTTTTATCTTCTTTCGTTAATCACCACCACCACCAAGTCATGTTTGTGCATGTCTTAATTATGTACTCAAGTCATTTATTGTGTCATCGATTTCTTCAATGCCTGGGCTTTTTAGATAACTTTGTGCTGTTGCTTATTAATCTTCTGCTTGGAAGATTAAATTTGGTATTAAATATTTAGTATGTATCTCTCTGGTATATTATGGAATGCTGATAGAAAGAATTTTAATGGAAATTTTTCTAAGTTAGGAAATTGATCTATAAAAACAAAGATCACCTCTCCCTTTAAAATAAACGCTAAAAACTAAGCGCCATCTTTTAACCGTCTTTGCAAACTAGCGCACTTTGGCGGAGGATCTAAGGGGGACCATTAGTCCGAAACCATAGTTTCTGGATCGGCGCTTCTCAATCTTGGAATATTACACAGAGTAACAATGGCTATATATGAGCTCGTGTTTGAAAAGGAACTTGTATGTATATAATTATTATTGTTTTTGTTGTTTTCATGTAAAAACATATACCAAGATTTGTTTTGTATAATTGCTATTAATAATAAATAATATGCAAAGTTAAATTGGTTACGGATTCATCCTTCTTACTTACTTTAATTACATAACACTCAATTTTTAAAAAAGCCGGTGTTGTGGCTTTGTCACCGACCTGACTCCGCTCGTTTGCGGCGATAGTCAATAGAAGATACTTTGTTGGTGCCTATTTTGATAAGATAGGTGTCCTTACACGTTTTAGAGAGAATATATTGTATGATAAATATTAGTAATGAATGTTATAAATGAGATTACCAAACTAATGGTTTTGATCTATTCCGTATCTAATTAATGGAGTTTGCATTTGTACAAAACAAAGTATTTTTTAAAGAAGTGAAAAATTGCTCTAGAAAAGATTTTCTAAAGTTCATTATTAATATATTGCAAGGACAACAATACATAACTTTTATTTTGTGCTATATATATATATATATATGAAAAAAACAATAGAAAAAATGAAAGATAAGTGGGTCAGGTGTTGATATTAAAAATAAAGAAGGCTTCTCCTGACCACGAGCACATGTGCTTTTTAGATGGCAGAGCGCCATCTAGTGGAGAAAAAATAAACTAAACGTTTATTTAGCTTGCTCCGTGATATTTGGCCAACCCAATTTCTTGATAAATCAATAAAGGCCTCCACGAATTGACCAAATATCACGGAGCAAGTTAAATAAACGTTTAGTTTATTTTTGCTCCACTAGATGGCGCTCTGCCATCTAAAAAGCACATCTGCTCGTGGTCAGGAGATGCCTTCTTTATTTTTAATATATGTATAAATGTGATGATGAGTTGTTGTCGACTTATCTGTGATGAGATCCTGTCGACTCACTGTAATGATTTGTTGAGTTTGATGTCGACTCATGTAATGAGATGAGAATTCCAGTAGCTTTTGTAAAGATTCTGTCGACTACTGAAATAATGTTGAAGTCCTGGTAGCTCTTGTTGTACTGTGTTGACCAAGAGGAACAGTCAGGATGTAGAGTTTTCCAGTACCTCTCTGCACCTTGGAAGACCTTTAAAAGTTCTCACAAAATACAGGCAGTCGTGGTCGAGGCAGAGTGGAAAGCTGGGGATATCCATACAAAAAACGAAGACACAGTTGCACTAAGAAAGTTCCGTAACAGATAAAAGTTGAGCTAGTAGCGCAAGATGGAGATAGACGAGTTCTTCCTAACTACATGTTGGATGAGATCGACATAACATACGACCGACGCGGCTTGCACTAAGGGTGAACTAAAACTAAACTGAACTGAACTGAACTGAGCTGTCAAGTCCCTGTAAAAGTGATGTATTTATAGTTTAAAAGACGGGGGGGACCTTATGTGACAGGGGCGTTTGAGAAAGGGCGCCTTTACCTGTCCAGGTGTGAGAGGGGTCTCTGCATTCCACCACATGTGACAGTGTGGGTGGCCTGTCGTGGGAATTGTGAATCTCCCTGATTTATGACTTCCATATTTAGACTCTGTTGTTTTGGCAATACTATGCTCGATCTCTGCTTTAGCTCAACTTTTAAATCTATTACAGATTTTATTTATTTATCCACTTTGTACAAATAACGTTACATAGGTGATGCAATGACACAGATTAATCATGCGCATAATTATTTATAGATGTGTTTCTATATACAACATGGCAATCTTATTATAAGTTATATACACAGTATGGGGTTGTTGGTTTAAATTACCATATATATATATGTTGGAATTTTTTTTTTCTTTTTGACATTTTATTTTTTATGTGAATAATGCTATTTTATATTCATAGATGAACACTGTGACGCCTCCGTCGAGAAGCCCAGATGGCGCTGTATATATAAAAATACCAATTGTTTTTTTTTGTTTTTTTTTTGCTTGGGAGAGAGAGAGTTAGGCATGTTTTATTTATTTTATCATGTAAATTGGCCATATATTTAGTTAAAATTAGGTAATCTACATATAAGATGCCTCAATTTTCGATTACTATTTAATTTTTGTAAACTTTGACTTTATATTACCAAATAAACTAGTCAGTACTCTTCACCAGCTCTTTTTATTTCTAAAAGATCATCATATAACATTTAAGAATAATGTGTTATACATATATATATATATAAGCAGTAAACACAATTTCCTTTTTTTAATACACATAATAAAATTACCATAATATTATTGAAGCTAAAAAAATATTGCCACGTGGAAAATTAGGGAAGACAAAACTTCAGGAGGAAACAAAATTTATTTCAGGGAAGGACAAACTAAGAATGGTAAACAAAAGATAAGCCACGAGGGAAATTTACAGAGTCGCAAGATATATAAAAAAAAGACCACTCTGTTAATAAAAAATAATAAAATTAATAAATACTATGTTACAATATATTTACGAGCATTCGGGAATGTTTTTTTTAATCTCTAAAATTCAATTGGAATTAAACCATAAACTTTACTACGGTCGTAACTAGGTTTAGAAAAACAAATAAAGCTATGCATTTTTAATGGTAAATACTGAATTCAACATACAAGCGCAAAGTTCATAAAAATGTGTTTAATGTTCAGAGAAAAATAACAGGTAATAAAAAAAGATTAGAAAATTTGTAAATATATTAATAAAAAGACCTTTTTTTTTAATCTAAAATTAACATTTTAATTAAAAACTCATTTAATTATCGTTAATTAATATTTACCAAAAATATATTTCTTAATGAAAAAAAATATGCCACACAAACATATGTAAATAATAATTGTTAAACAGAAATAATAAATTCAATCTCTGCATTTAATTTATGTCTTAAATAAACTTGAAGATGGCTTTAGAGATAAAATGTCATAAAAAATATTTAATCGCAATTTCTATCGAGTACCATCAAAATAAAAAAAAAGAAGAAAAATAACAAAGTACCTCCTCAAGATTAAATCGCTAATTTTCGTTTGGAAATATTTTCAAAATGGCGGAATGTATAACAGACGATGCGTTAAAATAGGCGGGAAAAAAATGTTGCCGGTCGTTTTACAAAGATTCGTTTGGTTTCTATGCTGATAAAGGGGGGGTGACTTCGAGCGTAAACAAAAGCCTTTTTAGTACGTTATAGGCTCGTGAAAGTTTTATGATGAAAATGTAATTAAGTCTCGGGGTGTAAAGGCGTGCGTGTAAAGAATTTATTGGTGCTAAAGGCCAAGAAGAGCGTTTGGTCCCGCTGGATAAATATCTTCTGCCACAGAGAAACATAATAACGGCATTAAATATTAGCTAAGGTAATGAGAGCTTCTCATAAATTGGTGTTCATCATAAATCTTGTAATTTTATTAGCAGTGTAGCTAACCTTTTGTTAATAAAAGAAGACATTTATGATCATATTTTTTTATTAAAGTTGTTGATAAATTTGTAATTTTGGTCTAAACTACGTCGTTTTTATCTCATCGTAAAATAAAGATGGGGCCATGTAAATAAATACGCTTTTGTCCATGTTATCTAATATCTATATACATGTCGTATCTATTTACATATACATTGTAGATTGGGAAAGTAAATTCACCTTACAATTTGTCACAAATGATCTCTAACACTTCTGACATTCGTTCCCTTTAAATAAGAATCAAAACTTCTACGAGGGAAAATGCTGTGAATATAAAAGATATGGATTCTATTAACGTTTTTATGTGGTTTGACTGAATCAAATTTTCCTATCTCTTTCCTATAGTTTCTATCATAATAGTTATGCAAATTAAAAATATTCCAATAGCAGAATATTCAGCATAAGGTATCATCACACATCAATAAATAAGCATATTTCTAACTATAACATTAACACATGTATCACATTTAACAAGAAAGATTACAAGAATAACTGTTAATATAACTAATAATAACTTGCTTCACATCAATAAAAAATTACCATTGAAAAAATAAAGATATTCAAGCATAAGATCCTTGTAATACAAAGATATTAAAAAGCTCCCCTTATATCAATTTGGATTCCCAAATAATACCTTGAAGTTTGTTTTAAAATGTACTTATAAAATGAAAAAAAAGGTTAAAACCTTTTTCTAATATGCAACAACGAAAGGTCAATTTCCGAAAGTCGAACCCCGGGTCGTTTATTTACAACCACGATGTAGTAACTATGCTGAGAAATTTGCTCACACATTGGCTGCCTTAACGCCGATTGGTTGATTAGGATCGTGTGATAGAAGACAACCAATCAACAAAGGAATACAACAAACACCAATATATATATTATATAATCTGAAATTCAAATATTTTATTTTTTAAAACATATATTTTATTTTCATTTATTGACTGTTCTACATTTTTGACCATAGATTTAGACCATAACACTTTGAATATTGTTGTAAATATGTATAGTTGAACCTACCTATTTTTTTTATTCACGAATATAGAATTCATTTTTAAAATTCTATATTACTGTGAAAAATATTTTTTTGTTTATAAACAATACTTAAAGTTATGTTTAATTTTATGTTTAATTTGCTTCAAGTAAATCAAAATAAAAATTACTTGATGGGTAAATAATTATCTTTCCTATTTTCACGACTGCACCTTCAATTCTCTATCTTTTTAAACAAAAAAAAAATCATAACATATATATGTATAGATGGAAAATCTGCCGGGAGGAAATTAATCCATGGAAGCAATGGTCGCCTCTCCCGTCAAAATTAACATCAGAATCTGACGCCATCTATTGACCTTCGCCGCAACTAGCGGCATCGGGTCGGTGACAAAGCCACAACACCAACTTTGGCAAACTGATAAGCGTCCACCTAGAGACCATGGTTTCGGGCTAATGGCCCTCGTCAGTCTAGGGCGGACTTTATTCCATGAGATCCACACGGGATCTAATGGAATCCTCACAATCTACCAAAGAGGTGTTTTGCTGGCAATGTGGCTGGGCCAAATCTATTGGCAAAACATAGATGGAAAATCTGCCGGGAAGAAATTAATCCATGGAAGCAATGGTCTCCTCTCCCGTCAAAATTAACGTCAGAATCTGACGCTATCTATTGACAAGGGCCATTAGCCCGAAACCATGGTCTCTAGGTGGACGCTTATCAGTTTGCCAAAGTTGGTGTTGTGGCTTTGTCACCGACCCGATGCCGCTAGTTGCGGCGACGGTCAATAGATGGCGTCAGATTCTGACGTTAATTTTGACGGGAGAGGCGACCATTGCTTCCATATATATATGTATATACTTATATTTATATAAACTTATTAAGGCATTTATTATGGTATTTACGAAGTTATTATTTTGAATCGTCATTTTATTTTTAAACTTAAATTAAAATTCTAAAGAGATATTTGTGTGGAATGGCTTTTTAGGGGTATTTTGTTATGATGCTAAAATATTCAGTAAATTTGATATTTCATTAGAGTAATTAGTATCTACTGTAAATATCGAAAATTTTTCATACAAAATATTATTCGAAATTTCTCCACGCAAAAAGGAATAATATAGGTGGTAACCTGTAGTGCAATAGAGGTCGGTGTAGAGTGGAAGGTCTCACAGAATGACCAGAGAGGACCAAGTTCTGGCTTAAATTGTGACACCATGAGTAGAGAGAGTGAAAGTATGTCTGGCTAATTGTGGAGCAGAGGTCAGATCCTGGCTTGTGACCACTTGTGACGTTATTGGTGGTACCTTGTAATGCAGTATAGGTTACATTTAAGTGGTAGGCCACACAGAATGACGAGAAGGGTCCAATATCGGGTTTTAATTGTGTTACCATGAGTATAGAGAGGGGAATATATATAGGTTTGGTCATTCGTGGAGCAGAGGTCAGATCCTGGCTTGTGACCAAAGGTGACGCTATCAGTGGTAACCTGTGGAAGTCGGCGTGGAAGCCCACATATAATGAGAGGGGAACATGTTTAAATTGTGTTGCCGTGAGTATAGAGAGAGTGCAATATGGGTCTGGTCCAGTCGTATGGAGCAGAAGTCATATCCTGGTTTGTGACCACTTTAGCGATATTGGTAGGTCAGGGAGAGCGGTGTTATCGAGACCCGCCCCGATTTATAAAGAAGCTGTTTTATACTCTCTCGGTGTGTGTAAATAGGCTAGGATACGTTCATTCGCTGATTTGCATCCTGCCTCTGACTTATGGTGTAAATATCTTCGTTTCAGTTCTTGAGCGATTAAAAGTGATAGAGATGCAAGATTAATATAAAAATACAAACTTTAATATATTTATTATTTTATTTACAAAAATTTATGATAAATATATCATAGATGAAATTTTGCTGTGAGGATATTGACCAATAAGAATTAAGGTCCACCTCTCCTGTCAAAATAGATGCTGAAACTCATCGACATCAAAGACCTTCTATACAAGTACCGACCCGAGTCCAATAGTTTGCTGGGAATGTCAATAAATGGAGCATTTCTTTAGTGTATATTTTGATGGGAGAAGTAGCTTCTATTTTATAGAAATAATTCAAAATATATAATTTTTTCCAATAAAAAAAACACATTGTGCCTAATCATTAATGATAATTTTTTTTGTGCTTCTTCCAAATATTTTTCAGCTATTTAAAAAAAAAAGAATAAATTTTATAAAACGAAAAAAAAATTAAATTGTTCAATAGATTGTAAAATCAAATAGTATTAACAATATATAAATGTCAGAAGAAAATCAAAGCTTGTTATTTTATGAAAACTTTATTATAAAAGATAAATATGAATGCACGGTATATTCAATTTGAGATTAAACTTTTAAAATTGGATTACAGAATTCGTCTGCCTTTAATTTGAAGACTATTTGATCTTACAGTCAAACAGACGATATACCTGATTTCAGCTTTTCAAACATTTAAAAAGGAAAAATCAGGGCAGCAGTTTGATTTGAAGTTATATATATTTTAGAGTTTATTTTGAAGATATTTCTTCTGTAAAAAAAGCAAAATATTATGGGATATTCTATCCATATATATATATATTTATTTTACTTATCAAATAAGATACTGTAAAAATATTTCTTTTAAATCTATAATTGTGTGTAATCATTTTTTGTGTGTTTATTTGATAAAAGAGCACCTATAAAATATTAATATTTAAAACATATAATTTTAAACTTTAAAATATATACAAAGTATTTTAATATATCTGCTATATATTAACACGTAGTAATTTTTATATTATATTTTGAAAAAAATAATATATAAATAATCATTGATACATTTATATAATAATTTTCAATTTTTAAAAAATATATATTTGTATTGTAATATAATATATATATTGTATGTAATAATGATAATAATGCATTTTTATTATCTATATAATAATGATATATAAATATTTTATCTAAATTTATTCATTATATATCTATTCGAAAGGAATATATAATACGAATATTTTAGTATATATATTAAGAATTGGTAATAATTTAACGTCTCTTTAAAAAATAAAATAATAATAAAAAAAAACATTTATATATTGCCTATGATGAGTTCGAGAGCATTTCATATATTTTTTAGCATAATGGAGGAAGAAAGTCATTGTTAAAAACAATGATGATTTTATTCTTTTACTATTTCCAGATCTCTACATGTCCAAATATTAGGGCGCCAGTGGCTGCAGAAAAGCAGACCACGAATTTATTCATCTATGGCACATGTAGAGATCTAAAGCTGTGCCGGCTAGCAATTATGTTGATGGGGAAATTAACCAATCAATTCTTTTGGTTAGACAAATTTTTATTAAGACCAATAAAATATTTCAATGTACAACATTTTCCTTTATTATATTAATTAAGGAAATCACGCACATATATACGATTAAATATATATATATATATATATATATATATAAAAAACTGTAGATAAGGTTAAAAGGGAGGAGTTTTAAAACTATATATAAAAGAGAAAAAAAAAAGCCTATCGTGCCAAAGTCCCATTATGTCCCCCAACCTACCTAGTCATCCAGCCACCCAGTGTCCACCATTCGAAAAAATGGGCAGCCAAGGCCGCAGCTAGCGGCCTCCGCCCTCCGCAACTCCAAGTCTTCTTTCTTTCTCAGAAAAAAATAATCAAATTTTTGTCAAGAAAAAAAATGTCAATATCAAAATGTCAATCTTCCAGAATGTGTAATATCCCGCTTCCTTGTCCCAGTGTTGCTGAACTCACCCCCCCAAGCTATCATCACCTTTCTCTCTATGAAAATAAAAAAAATTAAAAAGGCATCTTAAAAAAAATGATAAAAATAAATCAAATATAAAATTATTAAAGAAATATTCACAAAAATAAAATAAAAAT
Source organism: Cordylochernes scorpioides (assembly GCA_030710605.1). Taxonomy (NCBI): domain Eukaryota; kingdom Metazoa; phylum Arthropoda; class Arachnida; order Pseudoscorpiones; family Chernetidae; genus Cordylochernes; species Cordylochernes scorpioides. The sequence goes on along the minus strand of CP092871.1, from coordinate 73,703,723 downwards.
ACGAAAATATTGAATAAAAAAAAAACAATTAATATTGTAGGATCTGGGCATCTTGGGGTCAGCTTGGGAAAGGTTCAGGGCTCGTGGTGGAGTCAGGTGAAGCACCATAGGTCGGTGGCTTGACTACAGGGAAGGGGCGTCTGGGTCCATCTTGGACTGGCTTGTGGTCAAGTCGGCCACCATCGGACATGTGGCTCGACCAACAGGAAGGGGTGTCTGAGTCCATCTCAGGCTAGCTTGGTGTTGGTGGGGCCAGGTCATCCACCATAGGTCAGGTGTCTTGACCACCAGGGAGGGGTGTCTGAGTCCATCTTGGACTATCCTGGTGTTGGTGGGGCCAGGTCATCCACCACAGGTCAGGTGACTTGATTACAGGAAGGGGATCTCGGTCTCTGGCTCAGTGCTGCCAGGGCTAAAGGTGGCTTCAGGCTCCATCTCAACACCTCGCAATCACCAGAGGTTGGTAACTTAAATGGACAAAGGTGGGATATGGTTAGGTTAGGTGGGGTTCTGGGTTACTTTGGCATATCATGGTCACGAGGTGTCCCAACACCTATAATTTGATAGGAAAGTATATTGGGAAGGCTGGCTCATATATAGGTTTTTGACTTTTAATTAGACAATTTCAATTTATATTTAGACATTTTCCCTCTCTTTTAATTTAGATACTTTCATTATTATTTAGACATTTTAATATTAATATAGACATTTTTCATTTCAATTTAGACACATGGATTTTTCTATAAAAAGTCCATGTGTCTAAAATAAAATGAAAAATGTCTGAATATAAATTTAAATTGTCTAATTAAAAGCTACAAACCTATATATCAGTAATTTCGACAATATAACCCACCTTGTCCTTTATAGGCGAAATAACTGTGTTTGAAGCTAAACTATATGTGAAATGTAGATCAATTAGCCACTTCAACCAAGGGAATTAAATATAGTGGTCCCCTGAAAGACTTATCAAAGTTATATAATATATAATAAATAATTTTTAAATTTTAAATATAAAAGGGCGGAAATATGTTGTATGTAGATCTCAACTTAAAGTTTAATATCTACTGAGGAGTGTCATCCAGAACTTTACAATTGAATTTTCTGTTGGTGTATTATATATGTATATATTTTTTAAAAATATAGCAATCCATATTTAATTCATTAGATAATAAAAAAGGCATATATTGGATTTAATAAAAGATAATAAAAGTGTATACAAAAATGTAATGCCTCGATAAAGGTTGGTGTTCAGCCAGCCGAAATATTGGCAAAATTAATATTTTATTAAATCCAATATATATGCCTTTTTATTATCTAATATATGTGTATATTAATAAAAATATGTATTAATATATATATGTATGTTTTGAAAATAGGGCAATTCATATTTAAATCTTTAGATAATATAAAGTAATATATTGTATTGAGAATAAAATTATTTTTTGCCTGTATTTTGGTTTGCTGAATGCCTACATTTGTTAAGGCATTGCAAAGTATTATTTGACCATGATTGGCGTTCAGCCAATAGAGAGAAATATTGGCAAATAAATATTTTTATTTAATCCAATATATGCCATTTTATTATCTAAATATATGTATGTGTTTGTAGATAATGCATCGAGCATAGCTCTTCCGCGAAAATCGTCAATTAGGGGAGGGTCTGTTAAGTATTCTATATACAGTTACGAGTGTCATCAATTCTTTTTCATCTCTGTCACCGTTTGCTTTTTTTTTTTTGGAATGGCGTTCTCCTATTAGTTGGCTACGATCACGCCACCTTTGCCCCCCCCCCCCCCCCCCCCCCCATCATGCCCCCCCCCCCCCCCCCCCCACTCGCTTTGTTGTTTTTGTAACTATTGTGTTGGAGCGGGTCGCTCCTTAAATAAATGCATATATTAGTTAATAACTAAATGGAAGCCTCCCTTTCTTTTTCCCAGTAAGAGACGCCTACGGAAGCCAACAATACATAGACAGATAAAGCACATAGGCTATAGTTATTAACTAACACATGCAATTATTTAAGGCGCCAATTTATAATTGTAACAAATAGTATTTGAAAAAAAACATTCAATCGGGTAAAACACGGGCGTTGCCCGGGTCATTCAGCTAGTTAATATATATATGCTATCATTTAGCTGGGCATAGTGAGATGGTCTTTATTTCTTGGCTACTGTCTCTACCAACATATGTTCCACCAAGGGTCATTCCACCTTCCGCTGTGATTGAGACATTTAAACATACTTAGCAGAAGAACTGCTTGCCACACATGGGCAGACACTCACATTCATAAACCTCTACTCCAAAACAATTAGCACCTTTATGATTTTAAAAGCTTCCAAAACTATAAAAATAAATATAAACTTAAAATGCATACCTTGATCTGTTAAAAGCAAAATATCTAAATTTATCTTTGAGAGATTGTTCCCTCTTTATCAATTTATTGATAAAATAAACTTTTTATATATTGTAGCGAAGAAATATTTTATTAATTAATTAATCAATGAAATACTCAACAGATTAATTACTCTGTATTTGTAAAATAATCATAAATGTGTTCCTTAATTTGGTTGATCGATATTCTCTAGCTGTATCCTGCTTGGACTGGCCCACCTCAATATCTATGGCAAGACTCAGCATGGAACTTCCTGGTCAACTGGTTCAACTCAGATATCAAAACAGGACGCGAGTAAAAGCGCTCAACACTAGTCCATACTAGTGAGCTGGACTTCCGGGTAGTTGGTGTTCTGCGCTCCCTGGGTTATAAATATCTCTCTCTAGCTGTAGATAGTTTGGTTGATAATTGTCGACTAGTCATACTAACGTCATCAATAAATACGCTTACATCTTTAGATATAGATGGAAATTTGCCGGGAGGAAATTAATCCATAGAAGCATAGGGCGCCTCTCCCATCAAAATAAACGTCAAAACCTTTGTCACCGACCCAAGGCCGCTAGTTGCGGCGACGGTCAATAGATGGCGTCAGGTTTTGACGTTTATTTTAACGGGAGAGGCGCCCTATGCTTCTATCTTAAGATATACTAAGACTGGATTTCTACACTACAATATTCATATTCTTTTGAATCAAATATAAACTGATCATAAGAGGATATTGTACCAATAGAAATGTGGAGAAAGTTGTAAAATGCTATCCAACAACAGTGCATCATTCAATTAGGTGGAATTTCATTTCTGAATGCAAGGTGGATAATGATGATAAGCTGTAAATAGATTCACAGAGTCTGTAGCAACTAGATAAGCTCCCATTGGTCCCCTGGGGCATAGTGACGCTCGACTGACCCACTTCATATGGTAGATAGAGATGCAAATGGAATCTGTCTCGTTGGCTGAGTGGTCTGGAGTGTTGATCTGTTATATACGCGGTCCCGAGTTCAAATCCGGTGTTGGGCATTTTTTTTCTATGGCCATTTTTAAATCGTGAAAAGTACCACTGACTTTGCTTACCTGCTGTTAGATAGAGATAAAAATGGAATCTGCCTCGTTGGCAGAGTGGTCTGGAATGTTGATCTGTTATATACGCGGTCCCGAGTTCAAATCCGGTGTTGGGCATTTTTTTTCTATGGCCATTTTTTAAATTGTGAAAAGTACCACTGACTCCTGCTCACCTTCCTATGTTAGATAGAGATGCAAATGGAATCTGTCGGTTGGCAGTGGTTTGTAATGTTGATATGTTATATACGCGGTCCCGAGTTCAAATTCGGTGTTGGACAATTTTTTTCTATGGCCATTTTCTAAATCGCGAGTATCACTCAAAATAGTTGTTCGTTTAAGGGTATCGTTGTTAGATTAATCCTGTTAAAGTTTTGATAGTTGTTGGAGTTTGACGCAAAATTCTAAACAAATTTTTACCTCAATTTCTGATCTAGTGAACTATCACCGAAGAAATGAGCTTTATAGCAATCGAATTCCTGGGGCGTGTAGTGCATCGAGACTAGTGCCGTAGTGAAGCCCTATATCTTTATTCTATATTCAATACAGCGGTAAAATCAATTAACAAGTCAAAGGTTTGTGTTTCCTCAGTCCGGGAACTTATTGGACACAAAGAAGAAATTAACAACACCAAAACATGATTTTGGTTAAGCAGCACGCGGAAATTGCTATCTACCATACCAATATGTAGCACCAACAATCCAGAATATGACCTATTCACTAGCATATAATAATTAGAAATTTGCATATTAAACTTCGAGGATTGAGAGATAAGGGTTAAACGGTAGTTCCTTGGGTAAAATATGAAGCTAACGGATGAGTGTGGAGTAGCTTTTATCGCCTTAAAAATTTTCCATCATACGATACAGAACAATGATAGAGAATTTGACTGTGAATTCAGCTAAAGGAGATAATAATCAATATGATTGTCTTTGAAACAAATGGGATTAATTGTTTTTAATCCCTAATTTGAATATGAGAAATTGAGAAAAAACAAAAGGATTAGAGTTCCAGCTTAAAATACCTATTAGGTAAGGGGCTCAGCAACTTAGATCATGATAGTTAGAATGATAATTTAAATGAAATTGTTTCTTTTTATATATATGTCATAATTTGTATATAATTGTATGCCCCCCGACCCACTATATATGTACCATGTATGATTTTCAAAGATTTAATAAAGAATAAGGTAACTGGAGGAAAGCAAGTAGCAATAAGACATAGGAAGTAGGCCTAAAGCTGGCACGACTATTCTTGGCACCCCCGTCAATATTGCAGGGGCAAAGACCGGACGTATCTAGTGACCGCAGAAGTTATAAATGTTAAGCTAACGCCCAATATTTCCGGCAAAGCAGGACGTATCTGGTGACCAGAAGTTATAAAAGTAGAGAGACACCCCATACTTCCTGACAGAAGGCCGGACGTATTTGATAACGCGGAAGTAAATAGGGTCGAAATAACACCCGACACTCCATGACAAGATCGGCGGTATCTTCCATCAAAGCAGCCGCCGGTCCAATTAGAAAGTACCCACTAAGTAGGTCAACCAATAGGAAAAGATCATGTGACATCTCTCGACCAATCAAAAAGAAACTGAGTCTTGGTGTTAAATCGAAAAGCAAGAATGGTCAGTTGTTCACTCGCTCTCGCCGAGTTCGGACCTAGTAGTGTTTTGGCTCCCATCTGAACAACATCTACAGTTCTTCATTCACTCCCACCGAGTTCAGACCCAGTCATCGACTCGACCCCACCAAGGTAATGTCTGCTCACTAGAGACCTCTCTCTCCGCTCATTTCATCTAAATCCAATCATCGCCATGTGATCAACTAATTAATCATCAAAAACCGCTCTGCCTTTCTCAAAAGCTTTCTTTCCTCCAACCCGTTGCCTTATATTTTCAACCATCAAGTGTCCCGGCTTATTTCCCCTGTGTGTAATCCTTTCACTCAGCCACCACGACTGCATCATCCACCACGACTGCATCATTCACCACGACTGCGTCACCACTTCAACAACCTTCAACACCAAGAGTAAGGTTTCCCAACATAGTAGAATACCACAGCTATTCCTAAAGTCGACAGGATTCTACAACAGTGTAATACATCAAATATTGCAGAGTAATAACCTTGGTTATTATTACATAAAGTCGACAGGATAAAGATGGAAATTAGCCCAGGCGCCAGCAAAACAAAAGGCAATGACAAACCGAGAGAGAAGAAACTGGCAACGAGCGGAAAGAAACTGACAACGAACGAAGCGACAAGACATACCCTGGCGACGGTAATTTTAGAACTGACCGCCGCGCTACAAGGGGCAAGATCCACGCAAGGTGAGACGGAGTTCCGGAGCGCCACCCCCGGGGCAACCGACGCCCGCGCCGCCGGTACGTGTCCGAACAACCTGACGCCCACCGAGGAGTCGCCACCCGCCATGCCGTACCCGTGCACCCGGAAGCAACCCACACGAACCGGGACAGTGCAAATAGTCCGAAAACGGTCCACTCGAATGGAAGCAGTACAAATGGCTAGATTTCCCTTTCAATTGCGCGGACAGTGCAAACGGTCCCGATCCGGCCCAACAGATATTCCAAGCCAGCCACCCCAAGCCGAAGACGCCACAGTGGAGACCTTTCGAGACTGAGGTAGGCAATCCACCCAATGACACCATCAAATTGACTTTGGACTTGTATCTGACCCAGGACCTACCATGTACCTTTCTAATTGAACCAGACGCAGGTTCGAACATATTGCCGTATCATTTATACAATAGATTAAAAGCACAACTTCCCAACTTAAGTATTAAAAAACCTTCCCTTGATCTATCCACCCTAAATAGTTTTACGAAAATAATAGGACATTTAACTTTCCCTCTGACAATAGGCCAAATAACCCGTAGAGAGAACTTCCACGTGGTAAATGCATCCTTGCCATTTGGAGTTCTTACCTTAAAAACCCTTTATCAGTATAAATTAAAACTAAATTATAATCGCGGCACTATTTTCCAACTTGGCGTCCCATTGTTATACTATCTACCACTTTAAACATGTGTCAAATGAATGCAAGCACGGGCTAGGCCAAAACCTGTCCCAAAGGACTCGCACAGCACCCAAAGCTTTCACACATGGAAACCCTTGCCTGCATTCATTGCCCAAACCTCAAATATTTACATGCCACCATTCTAATCTCACACCACGCAACTTTTCACTCAACCCAATTGCCAATACTTTATGCCCACAACACATAAAACCACAGGACGGTTTTCACACTCACAACACACGCACCCATACGTCGTCACACAACGGTAACACACACAACCAGCCCAACAAGCGCGACACTCACACCAAAAGGCGACACCAACCAGTAAACACATGCACAATCGTTAAGAATAATACAATCATCCCGTCTACACAAAACATAGAAAAAATTCACGCCACCAAACAACCACACAATCGAAAAACATTACGATCTTTCCTAAAAGCTGTGAACGCCTATAAAGAGTTCATTCCAGACCACGCCCGCTTGCGGACGCCACTTGTCAACCTTCTAAAAAAGGATGTCATGTGGGTCTGGGATGACGAACGCCAGAAAGCGTTCACTAACCTGAAAGAAAGCCTTACCACACACCCCACATTACACCTTTACCAGGAAGGTCTGCCATGCCAGGTGTACTGTAACACCTCAACATTCAGCATTACAGGCGTTCTTAAACAAGTCTACCCTGATGGGAAGACATACACCGTTCAACATTTCAGCCGATCTCTGCGTAGTCACGAGCGAAATTATTCAGACTTGGAACTACAATGCCTAGCCATTGTGGAAAGTGTGGATAATTTCCGCACCTGTCTAATGGGCAGAAAGTTTACAATATTTTCTGACCATCCCGCATTGCAGTGGTTGAAAGAGATCAAAGCTCCGTCAGGCAGATTGTTTCGATGGAGGTTAAGATTGTCAAGATACGAATATGAGGTCCGTAGCATAAATGGAGTACAACAATATGAAACGGGCGTTGGAACTCGTATCCCATTTTGTGGCTTTCTAGATGCGCCACTCATAAAGAGCCAACAGTTTTCTCCACCGGGAAAATCTCGCGTGACTATGGATCACAATAAACTGCGCACCGTCTCCCGAAAAGGAGTACTTAAAACTATAGTCCCAAATTCACTTACAACCAGACTTCTTAAGTCCGTACACACACAACACCACCACCCAAACATCTCCAAGATGACGAGACTCATCTCGTCACAATATTATTGGCAGAACATGACACAAGACATCGCAAAACAGGTAAAAACCTGCCCCACCTGCCGATTCGCTAGAAGAATCGATGAATACAACCAACCTTCACGTAAAAATACCGACACAGGCCCCAAAGCAAAACAGAATTCGTACATAAAGCACAGCGTACACACAACACAAACAATGCCAAATTTACACCACCCGCGTCAGAGAAACAATCACACAGCTCAACCTAAATCAATTACCACCGACATATCGCTAATAAAACCATTAACGATCAAACAGGAGAACTGCGAACCTACCAATCATTTAAATTCTACAATTAATAAGGTTCAGGCAAATATTTCAGAGTCCCCATTTACAAAAATCTGGAAGAACATGGGGCAATATCCTATCTTTCATCTGATTTTTATCCTTTGTTTGTTAGTTCTACCATACAACTGTATCCCAATTTTATTCATTAATTACTTGTTTATCTATACCATGCCCGCTCATAAAATCTTCGAACTACAAGAGGCAGTTTTTAACTTTGGACAAACATTAGGAAACATCTTTGCAGAAAATCTAAATAAACTCCGAAGAGATAGCAGTAACTGAAAGATGACCAACCAATGTCGGAGAAGTCATACTCCAAAAACAAGACCCGAGCCGCACCCCAAAATAAATAGACGGCAGGAAGTGAGAATTTTGAGACACCGCGACAGGAAGTGTAGTCCGCGGCGATAAATTCGGCCTATGCAAACAAAGCGGAGCGCCTCGTCCGATCTCCAATTTCATTCCCTCTCTTTTGCCCGACACACCCCACTTCCGTATCTCTAATTACAATGAGAAGGTCCCCTATTGAGGTCAACTGGGAACCTCGCTATGCCACCGATTTTGAATTCCAGTTCGAGTCTACATATCGATTTTTACCATCCAATTCCACATCCACAAGACAACACATAGAACTCGCTCACACATTTCTTACACAACAGACTTCTAACATTTTTTCACAACACACACAAAGACAAAAAATTACACATAAAGGTTATATAGATTTCCATGTCTCCTGTACACATAGCATAAACGCACTTGAGGGGTAGAATCACGTTTTCACCTAAGTGTCACTACAGATGAGACAAAAAATTTATAGGGCATAATTGAGCAATTAAAAAATTTATAGGGCATGTAGATACAAAAGAACTCAATTCAATACATTTTTTTTATTTATACATTAACCAATTTTACTATTTTTCAATTAAATTCAAAATATTTAACCAAATTAACAATTTATTCAAATTATTATCATATTTAACTATCAATTATCATTCTATTTACCACTTAGCTTATATTGCCATAACTCAATTATCAACGAAAACTCATTGATTTTCGGTTAAACTAAAAACATTAAATCATCCTTTGTTGTTGAAACCTTTTTATTTTTCATTTTTCTTTTTTTTCCAAGCACTCAACTTTGATTTCGCTCAACCACTTTTTATTTTTATTTGATTTCAAAATACCTTATGAAATTTTATTTTTATTTTTATTTTGATTTCTCAAAAGCCCTAATAAAATTCCCTCGGTTTCCATTCCCAATTTCGAGCTAGAATATGGTTAGGCACTTTTCCTTTTTTTTTCTCACCATGCACCAAGCATTCACTTTGATTTCTTCCAACTTTTTATTTTACTTTGATTTCTCAAAAGACCTTATGAAATTTCCTCGAATTCTTTTCCAAAATTCGAGCAAAAAAGTAACTAGGCATTTTCCCTTATCACCATGCAACAAAACAATTTTTCTTTTTCAACCAAACACATTCAATTTTGATTTCATTCAACTATTCTTATTTTATTTTGTTTTGATTTCAAAGCGCCTTATGAAATTTCCTCGATTTCTTTTCTCAAAATTCGAGCAAAAAAGTAACTAAGCATTTGTCTTTGTCACCATGCAACAAAATATTTTTCTTTTTCAACCAAACACATTCAATTCTGATTTCATCCAACTATTTTTATATTATTTTTATTTTGATTTCAAAAGCCTTAATAGAACTCCCTCGATTTCATTTCCTATCTCGAGTAGAATTAGTTAGGCGCATTTTCCTTTCTTTTTAATCCACTATGTACCATAGCATTCATTTTGATTTCTTACAATTAAAAAAATTTTTTTGATTTCTATTAATTATACTCAACCTATATCATCAACACCATTCTATTTTACTTCTTATATCGCCACCAATGCTTGTATATAAACTCTCAATACCCACAACTAATTTTCCCACAAAATTATTTTTCACTTTACAGAATTCTCTCAAGCTAACCCCTTCTTGAATTCTTCACATGTAGGGGGCGCATCTGTCATAATTTGTATATAATTGTATGCCCCCCGACCCACTATATATGTACCATGTATGATTTTCAAAGATTTAATAAAGAATAAGGTAACTGGAGGAAAGCAAGTAGCAATAAGACATAGGAAGTAGGCCTAAAGCTGGCACGACTATTCTTGGCACCCCCGTCAATATTGCAGGGGCAAAGACCGGACGTATCTAGTGACCGCAGAAGTTATAAATGTTAAGCTAACGCCCAATATTTCCGGCAAAGCAGGACGTATCTGGTGACCAGAAGTTATAAAAGTAGAGAGACACCCCATACTTCCTGACAGAAGGCCGGACGTATTTGATAACGCGGAAGTAAATAGGGTCGAAATAACACCCGACACTCCATGACAAGATCGGCGGTATCTTCCATCAAAGCAGCCGCCGGTCCAATTAGAAAGTACCCACTAAGTAGGTCAACCAATAGGAAAAGATCATGTGACATCTCTCGACCAATCAAAAAGAAACTGAGTCTTGGTGTTAAATCGAAAAGCAAGAATGGTCAGTTGTTCACTCGCTCTCGCCGAGTTCGGACCTAGTAGTGTTTTGGCTCCCATCTGAACAACATCTACAGTTCTTCATTCACTCCCACCGAGTTCAGACCCAGTCATCGACTCGACCCCACCAAGGTAATGTCTGCTCACTAGAGACCTCTCTCTCCGCTCATTTCATCTAAATCCAATCATCGCCATGTGATCAACTAATTAATCATCAAAAACCGCTCTGCCTTTCTCAAAAGCTTTCTTTCCTCCAACCCGTTGCCTTATATTTTCAACCATCAAGTGTCCCGGCTTATTTCCCCTGTGTGTAATCCTTTCACTCAGCCACCACGACTGCATCATCCACCACGACTGCATCATTCACCACGACTGCGTCACCACTTCAACAACCTTCAACACCAAGAGTAAGGTTTCCCAACATAGTAGAATACCACAGCTATTCCTAAAGTCGACAGGATTCTACAACAGTGTAATACATCAAATATTGCAGAGTAATAACCTTGGTTATTATTACATATATATATGTAGTATATTTTGGGTTGGACAATTCACAACCTTCTGATATTTATTGTAATCCCATCCCTATATAAAACTATGTATCAACCTTGTAAGATGGATATCACAATAAAGCAAAGAGAGAGGTAGACCAAGCGAAGCCATAGACCAAACGTACAGGTGTTAGGATATTGAGTCACATCCGCCCAGGTGGCCGGCCAAGGTCAGACGTTAGGCCAACACCTGAGATCAAAGAGCTTGCCGCAGCCAATCAAAACGCGCCACCACATGCCAGAGTGGAGTATATAAGGCCCCGAGAGGGGAAAGCCGTTAGGAGGTTGGTTAGGAGTTTTCAGAGCGACGCCGTTATTCCGTCGGATCTTTCACTCACCCCTATCCGCGATGTAGGGCATCCGTGACGCCCGTGGTCCGACTGACTTCGTCGCGTGGTCTACCTCTACCTTCTTGGAGTTACCATCTAGACCTGCCTCTGTCTCTTTGCTGTCCCAGTGCGGGAATACCATCACACATCCACGACCACGACTGCCCAGCACATTCCACAACGGGTTTACTACAGAACCCGTTAAAGTCGACAGGATGACTGAGGACAACGACATGCAGAGGATGACGGAGGCCGGAACCGAGTACTTCGCGGATGCCCTCACCAACATGCAGCCCCACTACGAAGACCTAGTGAGCCGCTTAACAGACTCCATTCGGGGGCTAGCCATACCTCGGTTGGAAGAACCCCTCATCTCCCCTTTCGATGGATCCTATGCGGCAAACAACTTCATCCAACAACTCGAGCGGACAAGCGAGGGACCGCAGGATGACGCCACCCTGCAAGCCCGGCTCCGCACACTACTCAAAGGTGAGCCCCTCTCCCTCTACAACGAACTGAATTTAGCCTCTCTACCATACAGTCAAGCAAAACAAACGCTCATAGACCTCTACCCCGGAAAATCTGAGGTCACCTTCACCAAATTTTTAACGTTTAAATTAAATAATCAGATCCAATTAGGAGAATATTACCGTCAAAAAATAACAATGGGCTTACAACTAGGCCTTACCAACCCCATCATAGTAGAGGCATTAACGGAAGGCCTCCAGGCCAATGATCAGCGTCTCATGAGGGCCATAGCCCCTAAAACCCTTACCGAATGGTACACTACCATGAATAGAATAAAAGGTACAAATTCACTCCCTACTTCATCCGAACAATTTCAAGGTGTTACCAACACCAGTGCTTTTCACCGTAATACCGGAACCCCTTCTAGAGGAAGGAACTACAATCATTTTTCAACAGACAGTACCCCAAGATACCCTTCTAGTGCCAGGAAACCACCCTCACCATGCAAATACTGCCAAGGTGACCACTGGAACAATGAATGTTCCATGAACAGGCGACCCTACAGGCAGCAGGCCTATCACAACCAACCTACGGCGCACTATTTCCCACCTGAACAAAATGGCGCCCACAACCTTCCCGTGCCGGCCCCCAGGTCTTCTCGCACCCCACAAGGTAACGAAAACTCCAGTTTTCGTCCCTAAACTTTCCAATATTCTATGTAAACCTAAAATTTTTAATAATTTGTATTGCCCATTCCTCTTAGACACAGGAGCCTCTATTAACATAATTAATTTAAATATTTTTAACCATCTTAGTAAAAACTTATCTAATCCTTTAAAATTATATCCATGCCATATATTAATCAATTCCATATCTACTCAAATAAATTCGATAGGATATACATTTTTGACCACTACCATAGGAAAAATTACAAAATCAATTAAATTTTATATAATAGATAATTTATTACCTTTTGGCATACTGTCATTAAACTCCATTAGTCAATTTTGTTTAACCTTAAATTTATATAATCATTCTATTTATCAATGTGATGCTCCTTTGTCTAAGAAATGGTACCATATAACCTATGTAACCCCATGTAATAATGGAGAGAGTAATCACGATCCGCCCAATATGGGTCATTTAAAAAACATGCCTAATTCGCATTCTCCATTATTACAGGGGGAAAATGTCCATCCTATACCATGTCCCATTACCTTGACCAAGACTTCTACCAATTATGACAAAAATGCACCCAGCCAAACTTTAGTTCATTTTCCCCATTTATATTCATTACCCCCACTATGTCCCTCTGAACATCAATGTAAAAATTTTAATGATTCTTGTAATTTATGTGTTAGGACTGATATCCCTTCAACTTTTATGAATATTATTAAGAATTACCCAAATATTTTTTCTACTAACAAATATAACATCCCAAAATTGAAAATTCCCCCTATCAATATTAGGACAAAGTCAGACAAAATAATTGCACTCAGACCGTATCGTACATCTCTTTCAGATCAACGTGAAATACAAGAACAAGTAGAGAAAATGCTAGAATATGATATTATAGAGCCTTCTTTCTCCCCCTATTCATCCCCCGTTACTTTAGTTACTAAAAAGGATAAGACAAAAAGATTTTGCGTAGACTACCGCCGCCTGAACGAAATAATTTTCCCTGATGTTCACCCCCTTCCGCTCATAGAGAATATCTTAGATAAATTAGCCAACGCCAAAATTTACTCCCGCGCCGATTTTTCATCAGCATACTGGTCCATCGAAATAAGTCCCCCTGATAGAAATTTATTATCTTTTGTCACGTTAGAGGGTCAGTATAATTTCAAAAGATTACCATACGGGATTAAAATAGGACCCCAGGTATATGAGCGAGCAGTCAGTCAGATATTGCAAAGAAATAGGTTAGGTTTTATAGCACATTATTTCGACGATTTCATTATCTTTTCAAATTCCATAGAAGAACATTTAGATCACCTACAACAATTTTTTGATATGTGTAATAGGGAAAATTTTAGATTAAATTATAATAAGTGTGACTTTTTTAAAACTACAATAGAATTTTTAGGCTATACCATATCATCAGGCACATACACTCCATTAGTAAAAAATTTAGATGTAATAAATGCCATTAAGGTCCCCACTAGCGTTAAATCCCTCCAATCATTCTTAGGATCCATCAATGTATACAATAAGTTTATAAAAGATCACGCCCGCATTAGGAACCCCCTCAACAATCTACTTAAGAAAGACACCCCATGGCACTGGAATGCAAAATGCCAACATTCATTTGACGCTCTAAAGGAATGTCTGACCACAAAACCGGTACTACACCTCTTTAAAGAAGGATTACCCTGTCAGCTATTCTGTGATGCCTCACTTCAGGGAATAGCTGGCATCCTAAAACAACAACGTCCAGACGGCACTCTACACCCCGTGCAATATTACAGCAGAGCACTCCGACCTCATGAGAAAAATTATACCATCACAGAGTTAGAATGCCTTGCTGTGATAGATAGTGTGGAAAAATTCCGCATCTATCTCGCAGGTGTAAGATTCACAATTTTTACGGACCACCATGCATTACAATGGTTAAAAACCATAAAAAACCCAACGGGTAGACTTTTTAGGTGGAGCTTAAAGATGTCCGCATACGAATACGATATAAAGTATATCAAAGGTAAAACGCAGTACGAGGCAGACCTACTGTCTCGCAATCCTTTATGTGGCTTTCTCACGACCACCCAAATATTAGAAAAACAACCCCAATCACCTCCATCTACACTTATCCAAACAAATATAGATGGCCTCCATACAATCAAACGTAAAGGTATTGTCAAGATTATAGTCCCCCCTTCCTTACAACATACGCTAATTAATAAGGTACATTTAGAATATAACCATCCTGGCGTATCCCAAATGATTAGGCTCATCTCCACACAGTATACTTGGAGTGGAATGACCAAATCTATAGTTAAGTATAATAAGTCCTGCCCCACATGCCAACTCATAAAGAAACCGAAAGGTCCGTTATATGGTAGATTAGAACGCCCCCCTATAGCTTTACAACCCTTCGATATGTTATCTATAGACACTATTTCAGGTTTTTCTAAATACGGTAATTCTAAGTCATACTTACACGTAGTCGTAGATCACCTAAGTCGGTATACATGGACCTTCCCCAGTAAGTCAACTAATATAATCACATACATTCAGTGTCTCAAAAAGGTATTGCAGTGTGGCCGCCCAAAACGCCTTCTTTCGGATCGGGCACCTGCTTTTACTTCCCCAAAGTTCAGGAGATTCTTAATAAAAAACGGGATACAACCTCTACTAACCACTGCAAATAACCCTCAAGCTAACGGTTTATGCGAACGTCTTAACGCGACACTCACCGGGAAACTGAGGTTACTAAACTTAGAGAATCCTGGGACCTCCTGGACTAAGTTAATTAAGATAGTAACTAATAAGTATAACGATACCCCCCATACGATAACTGGATTTCCCCCCGTGTTTTTAATGTATAATATAATCCCCTCAGACTTAAATAACCACCTAAATCCCTATCCCAGTATAATAGAAAGTAGGAAACTTGCAATACAACGTACAAATGACAGACACGACAAAGAAAAACTTAAATATGATGACAAACATAAAAATCCACACTTTGATACAGGAGATTTAGTTTTAGTAAAGGCGTATCATCATCCAAATAGCGGTAAGTTAGTACCCTACTTTACAGGCCCATATAAAATTACTGAAATAATTTCTGATAATGTCGTACGTATAAATAGACCCAATAGGATTACAGGTAACGACAGCGATACTGTACATGTAAATAAATTACAATATTATAATGAAGAGGTCCTTTATATTTCACCACCCAAATTAAAATCCCTAAAAATAAACAGAATAATAGATCCTTTCCGACATCTAGACACCAAATTGTTTAGTCCAGTAGAAAAAAATATAGCTCATCGATTTTCCGAACCATTTAATCATTTGTCCCCCCAACTATTCTCATAAAATCAGTGAAAATTAGGTCCTGAAGGTCTGACAAACAAGCGATGTTCCATAAACAATGTCCTACCAAAAAAGAACACGACACCCGCCGCAACGGTGGTCGTTTATTTATACAAGGCTGCACAAGCTCGAATTTCTCACACCACCTGAGTGTCACCTGTTAAAACACACATTTTTATCTCACACTTTTCTAGACTGATCACATCAATTTTAATTCTCATCGCCATGACAACAATCCAATCTCTAACACTAGTATCTGACAAACATTCCATTATAGGACTTGGGTACACTTTTAATACGAACATACATTACACTACCGGCTCCCTCGTTAGGAATAAAAAAAAGACTAACTTTTCTTTTTCTCACATCTCAGTTATCCATGTGTAACGCAATAGAGAAAAGATCTGTTAAATTAATATTAATTGTTTTTCCCCAAACGTAACAAGCCGGCGTTTGGGTAGGCTCACCTAAAGATTTTGCAGACCAACTGCATAAAACGCTCTGCAATCTTTTTAGCGCCTAAGACATGCACTATACAATACATGTACCTAAAGTCCCACTTTCCACTACAATGACATTTTAGGGATCAAGATCGCTCCCCGTCTGGTCTCACACAATATAACCGGGAAGATCTGGCAAAGAACAACTTCTCAGACCAGACCAAAGCGACATAGGGTCACATTGCCTCTCCGTAGACCAAACTAGAAGGACATCATTAATCTTGCACCTACAACTAAACACTGTATGTAAAAATGTTCCTTTTTTTTTTTTTTTTTTCTCTCAGGAACGAATATTTTTGTTTTCTTTTGACTTTTCTTTTCATTTATTGTAAATAGACTTACAGTTTACCTAGTTTTGCGATGTTGGACTTTGTTTTTTTTTTGACTTACAGATGTGGATAAGACATTTCACTTTTAATCAATAATATCATTTTGTTTATTAATCATCAAAATTAATGCCATCAATTGCCAATCAACCCTTTGTATATTGTTACCTTTAATATTTTTATTTTCTCTTTTTTTTTTTATCATGTTTAGACCTAACATTTTACAACCTCAACTGTTTTAGTCACCATTATAAAAAACCTACACCTAACAACATTTATAATATTTCTTAAACAGATAAAACATTTATCATTTTATTTTTCTTTGTGTTTTTTGACGCTTCCCTTACAACCTCTTAACTCTATCCCATGAACCTTTCCTCCCAACCTTTTACAGCCATCAAGAGTTTATTGTTCGTCAGCCATTTTTCTTTTTTTTTATTTGATTAACCTAACTAGAAGACCCTTCCTTGCTGTACATTTCCCAACAGTGAGCTCAGGAGACCTAGTTAGATTTTTATTTTTTTTCCTCTCTCATCGTCCGGCTCATCATTTTTTTCATCTTTCAATTTTTTTTTTTTTTTCATCATACAAGCCGGACACAATCAAATTTGACAGCAATAAAGCTCTTGCACCCACCTCTCCTTTTCCGCATCCTTCAAATCTCCAACCTTCCAAGGGATTCCAGTTCGCCAAACATTTTTATTTTTTTTCATTGATTAATCCGACTGGAACAATCCTTCCTCGTTATACCATTCCCAATAATGAGTTCAGGATATCCAGCGCGATCTTTTTATTTTTTTTTTTTTCTCATCGCCCGACTCATCATTTCAATTCACCATTTTTTCAAACTTTCACTTTTTTTTTGTCATCATTCAAACGGGCATAATCATTATGGACAACAGGAATCCCTCTTACCTCTACCTCTCCCTTTTACCCCATCAATCTTCCCACCTCTTTTCACTGTCTGAGCTAATGAAGCAGACGGAATATCGTGGGCCTTCTGTTAATGAAAACAATGCCTCACTTAAACAAGTTCGCATTGCATTGCAGAATGCTTGGGATACAACCTTGCAGAAACATGCTCAGATACCCCCTTTCCCTTTTTCAATCTTAGCGTCACATTATATGTTCAACCAATAAACTAACTTTTTCTCCGCTCATATTTTATGCAATAAGATATTTTTACTTGTACGAATCATTTTACCATATTTATCATTTTGTATTATATACTTTCCCTTAATCTTGTATCATTCATTTTGAACCTTTTTATTTTCATAACCTTGATTTATATTTCAGTGATACACCACCATTACAACATCTTTTTCTGTTTAACTTATAACTTTTAATAATTTTAAC
Organism: Cordylochernes scorpioides; assembly: GCA_030710605.1. Lineage (NCBI taxonomy): Eukaryota > Metazoa > Arthropoda > Arachnida > Pseudoscorpiones > Chernetidae > Cordylochernes > Cordylochernes scorpioides. The sequence continues at coordinate 73,685,621 of CP092871.1, read as the reverse complement.
TAATTTGTATGCAAATTATTTCTTTTTTTTTATAATAGGTTTGTTAGGTCATCACTCATTACATATCATTCCCCCAACCAAACCTTCATCACCGGGGACACATTCTGTAGTATATTTTGGGTTGGACAATTCACAACCTTCTGATATTTATTGTAATCCCATCCCTATATAAAACTATGTATCAACCTTGTAAGATGGATATCACAATAAAGCAAAGAGAGAGGTAGACCAAGCGAAGCCATAGACCAAACGTACAGGTGTTAGGATATTGAGTCACATCCGCCCAGGTGGCCGGCCAAGGTCAGACGTTAGGCCAACACCTGAGATCAAAGAGCTTGCCGCAGCCAATCAAAACGCGCCACCACATGCCAGAGTGGAGTATATAAGGCCCCGAGAGGGGAAAGCCGTTAGGAGGTTGGTTAGGAGTTTTCAGAGCGACGCCGTTATTCCGTCGGATCTTTCACTCACCCCTATCCGCGATGTAGGGCATCCGTGACGCCCGTGGTCCGACTGACTTCGTCGCGTGGTCTACCTCTACCTTCTTGGAGTTACCATCTAGACCTGCCTCTGTCTCTTTGCTGTCCCAGTGCGGGAATACCATCACACATCCACGACCACGACTGCCCAGCACATTCCACAACGGGTTTACTACATATATAAATATAAAAATGATCGTGTGAGCGGTCAGAATATGTTTTTTAATTTAAATATCAGCACCTGGCCTATATTTATATTTTATATTCCTTTCCACATTTTTAGCATAATTACGCAAATTAGCTTTAAATACTCATTGCTTGATTTCTCACGAAGCCTCTCAGACCATTCTTTGGTCGTTGAGGTACAGTCTGCACCACGCTGACGATAAACAAATGTCCGAAACGCGTACGTGGTTGGTTTTTCTTGATTTATGAAGAAATGAGCTGGCCATATATTATGGAACAAACCTAAATCAACGTTTTGTTGATTTTATTCCACTAGATGATGGTTGGTATCTATAATGCTCATGTGAGAGGTCAGAATATGTCTTTTTTATTTTTGATATCTATAAATATATTTGCATATTTACAGGAATAATTGGTCTGGAATTTCTGTTCTTTGAATTTAATGCTCTTGATATAGGGAATGTTTGTTGTTGGTGAATGACAAAGGTATTGGCAGTTTCCCATGCCTGTCAACGTAATAAGTCTAAGATATTACACAAGCTTTTCTCAGACTCATTGGTCGTTTGTCTACTTCTACCACCAGTTCTACATTCAGGCAGAAAAGCTGAAAATATTGTTAATAGGTAAAATTACCACACGTTGGTTGTTATGTCTCTCCACCAAACTTGCATATAACTGAATATCTTTTCATAATGTAATAACGCGCCATCTATATATATAGGAAGGTATTAAAGCGTGAATGTTTCTTATACATATTAAAACAAACTTCTACTATCCTTACTGCGATATTAGGATGCTTGACTCATCAGTGGTGAAACCTCCAAGCCATTTCGTCAATTTCAAAGATTCCACCATTCATATATAAGCATAATCGTCCAATACAGAAACGTTCTGGTAGATCAAATTGGCGAAACCGCTGGGAGGGTTCACCACTGATGAGCCAAGCCCTCCCAATATTTTTAATCGCTAGACAGTAGAAGTTTGTTCTATGTGAAATCTAAATATTCATGCTTTAATGTTTCTATTTCTTATAAATACATATTTGCATAGTGATTATTTTCTCTCATTGTTTCGCCCTTTCTTGGACTCCGAGATTAGTCTAATACATTGGAATTACATTGGAATTATTATGAACATTTATATAACTAGCAGATTAAATTGAAGGACACTGTGGCCACAATAGACAGAGAATACACCGCTGTCTACACCGAGGTTGTGTGTGAGCAGCAACGGACTCTTCGCAACCGTGAGTTGTTGTTGAGTGGGAAAATTATTTCACTTTTAGTAAATTTCAAATATGTTGGTTATGTTGATAAACACTTCGAAATGTTTCCATTTTTCACTAATTTATAATCGCTTTACTTTTTATTCTTCTGCTTTCTATACCTCCTCTTTATATATGATACATTTATAGAAATACATTCTGTTGAAAAGATAGAAAATTAAAGCAAATATTTGTAATTATTTTAATATATGAAAATAAAAAGAGAATTCAAATTAGTTTTAAATGTAGATTAAGTTTTCAAAATGTCTCATTTTATCTAAACAATCAAAATGGAATATAAAAAAATCTTAGAGAGAGAGAGAGAGTATAAAATATAAATATAAATAAAATATTTTTCAAGTGAGATTTCAAATGAAAACAATAAATTCATCATTGAAAATTTTATATGATTATTTAAGTTAGAATATAATTAGAGATAAAATGTATATATATAACTATATGTTTCATTTTTGAAAATAATTATTAAAATAGCCCCCTGGAATATGTAATCTATAAAAATATGACTACATTTTATATATAATTTAATAAATAATATATGCATATTTATTTTAATAGAGTGAAAATAAGTATAAACATATATAGGGACTATAAAATTAATGCCAAATAAAAAAATACCAAACGATCCTACTAACTATTCCGCCATTTTGTTGCTTGCAGGAAGGAATTCCTGGGAATATCGTCAGGAATTATGGTGTTTGTGATTTATTGGACGCGTGTTTGTGTTGATTAGGGTTAGTGCTAGTATTTGCCTACCTCTAATCACCTGACATATTGGTAGAAATAAATGAACCGATTCTTTTGGTGCCTAAAACTTTTTTGCAGACGAATATTAATGTTGCTATTAAATCTATATGAGAAATGAGCTTCTTGATATCTGAATATTCTCTTTTTATTTTATTTTTTCTATTTAGAAGATATTTTATACCTATATTGGATATATAGTTTGATATTTATTAGTGACATTTATTAATAAAAAGTGTTTGAGGTATTTTAATTGGTATATAAATTTAAAGAAACCTGTAACACATTTAAAGTTTATTTATGATATATATTTTTTCATTTTAAAATATTAAATCACGAATATGTTTTAAATTTAGAAAAATTATTATTCAATTAAAACATTTAGATTACATATTTTTAACGATAAAAATTAATGTTTTATAAAATATAAATTAATATGCGAAAAGGTACCTTTTTTGGTAAACGAATACCATTCTTTCGTTTCTTTACAATATAGGGTGTCACCATTTTAAGACAACATTTTACACTTTAATAACAACATTCTACATTTTAATGACAATATTTCACACTTTAATAGGAGCATTTTTAAACGTAAATTTTCGATTTTAAAAATATATTAACATTTTTTCTACAGATATTTTTAGATTTATTCGAAATACCTTTAATTGAAATTGGTCTATTTTAGACATATTTATATATCCGTTTTAATTAAACATTAGAAATGAGGCATTTGAGATTTTCTCAAATCAAGTTAAACACTGTTAAATATGACGTTAAATCATACCTATATTCCCACCACAAGATGCGTACCAGCTTAACTTCTAGTTCTTTTCATAACTGTATTTTTAAATTGATTTTTATAGGTTCAAAGTAAACATAATATAAATTAGCACTCCCTTCGAGTGCCGTCGGTATTCATTCAGGAATAGGAGAGAACTAATATAAGCATTGACAATTAATAAATACAACGGTCACTGAAAATGTTTTTTCAATCAACATTAAATAATTAAAATATTTAAAAATAAATATTATACCATTAAAATCTACGTGCATTTTCTTGCACCTATGCAAGATTTCATCCGTGAAAACCAATTATCGAAGCACTTACACCAGTCATCTTCGGAATTTACGGCATTGATAAAGTCTTGCAGTGCTTCATCATCAGTGTCAAATTTTATCATTTTTCAACAATAACTTTACTTTTGGAATTGAAAAAATCACAGGGTGCTAGGTCGGGTGAATATGGTGGATGAGTGACTAATTGGACACCAGAGTTGGCTAAGAAGTCTAATGTTTGGGCTGAGGTGTGCGGTCTTGCATTGTCATGGTGAAAAAGGTATCCTCCAAGTTGAGCTCTTGGTCCGCTTTGCTTGATTTTTTCAAATACTGCTGGAAGGCATTTTGTTGTATACCAGTCACTATTAAATGTCTTTCTAACTTCTAACTTTACAATATCAATAAAACCACTTTTTCTAAAATAACAAGCGACCATTTTTGTTTTCCAACACTTCGAGCTCTGCGAACCTTCTTAGGAGGAGATGATTTTGAAGAGCACCAAAGAGTAGATTGCCGTTGTGTTTCTGGATCAAAATTGTAAATACAAGTTTCGTCACCTGTAATAATATTGAAAACCGCCTTTGATTTGCCTTCATCAAAAATATTCAACATGAAATTACACCATTTAACGCGACCAAGTTTTTGATCTTCAGTCAAGCTGTGAGGTACCCATCTACTAACAAGTTTTCTGTATTTTAAATGATCATTAATGATGGTGTTGATTGCTGCCGATCCAATGCCAACACATCTCTCTAACTACTGATATGCAATTCTTCGATCTTCTCTTAGTAAAAATCTTACCAGCTCAATTTTTCTTGGGTCACTGCTGTTGGTGGTCGACCTGAACGAGGTTCATCTTCAAGGTTGGTTTTTCCAAATTAAAATTCATTAAACCAATTAAAGACTGTTCTAAAAGAAGGAGCTCTATCTTCTAAAGCTTTCATCAATCTTTAATGTGATTCTTTAGAAGTTAAATTACTTTTATAACCATAAATGGTCATGGCGCATAAACCTTCTTTAGTCAACTCCATTGTGTCTGATGCAAATTTTAGAATTTACCATTGCCGCTATGAACAAAGTCGCGCCCTCTATGATTCATTGTTGTTATTATTTTATGAAAATGTTTATGTTAGGTAAAATTTGTATATCGATTTTAAAGGTATAATTTTTTTTATATTATAAATATTTAATATTGATTGCAAAAACTTTTGGAGTGATCCTTGTATGTTAATATTTGAATTATATTATATTGACCGGAACATTAATTAGCATAAATACAATGGAGAAATATCTAAACCATACTGCTAACTTATATGATGTTTTCATTGAACATTGAAAAGGCTATTTAAAACAATACTTATAAAATAAGAAAAAAGCATCTCCTTATCGTGCAACTGAAAGTTGCTGATGGCTTGCGCCATCTATCGGAATAAATATCAACTATTCTCGTTGATTTTTAATTATTCCAGAATTGGCCAAATACCCATTCTTGATTAATCAAGAAAAGCTAACACGGACGCGTTTCGGGCTGTTGGCCCTCATCAGCGTGGTGCAAGCTGTACCCCAACGACAAAAAAAAGAGAGAAAATATGGTTTTACGGGCTACTAACCAAAAGTTATGATTTTTGAGTCCAAGCGCGATGTCAGGTGGCAAGGGACCCTAGGATCTGGCGGCAGGAGATGTCTCGCAGGGGTAGTGGAAACTTTGGGCAAGCAGGGGAACAGCGCCAGGGTGCAGTGAGGCAGGAGCATTGAATTGGCCAGGAATCCAGTAGAAGTGGCAGATAAAATTGGAGGCAGAAGATCCTTGAAGCCTAGAACTTGAGGGCCCTAGACTTCAGGATGGGGCAGCTTGAGGCTCTCGCCTCGTGCTTGTCAAGAAGGCCCTTGGAGCAGCAGTTGGCACATTTGGAGGTGCGCTGGTCAGCAATGGATGGGCAGGCGCGGCCTTCATGGCCGTCTTGACCGCAGTGGAAGCACTTAGGAGCTCTGGAGCATTGGGCAGAGTTGTGGCCGAAGCCACAACAGCGGAAGCAGACGCGGGCGCGGATGGACTCCTCGAAGTTGAGGATTACTCCATCAACCACGATTCTCCCGCGAACGCCTAGGGCTCTAAAGGTCTTGAGGTCCACCTCGATGAAGGCGGTGCAGGTCCCGCTTCTGGGCGCAGAACGGTGCGCCACGCGCACCACCTTGTCCCCAGGAAGTTTTCTAACAGCAGCGGTTTCCAGGAAGGTCTCCTCAATTGTGGAGTTGGATGTCTCCTCATCCACTTTGAAGAGGCAGATCCGTGGCAGGATCTCCTTCTGCTGGCGGACCTTCATTCCATTCAACTTGCTGGCCAGGGAGGTTGTCACCTCAGGGATGGTGTCAGGATTACTGGAGTGGAGGACCAGCTTCCCCTTGGTGTGCAGGGAGGCCCAAACGCCTTGGGGGAGAGTGTGGGCAGCGCGGACAGCTTTTAGCATCTCCCTTGGGTCAGCCTGTGGGTCATCAGAGATGACCACTATGTGGGCCGCCGATTTTTCTCCATGGAGGATCACTTGGGCGGCCGCAGGCTTGGATACGCGGGAAGGCGCAGGTTTTGAAGGACCATTCAGGTTTGTCCTCTTTGCAGGCGGGTTGGGAGCCTCAGACTGCTTCCTTTTGGTTGGAGCAGGAGCAGGCAAGGTGGAGGCAGGCTTCTTGGCAGGGAGAGCAGCAGGAGCAGGAGTGGCGGGCTTGATTGGGTCAGTCTGGGAGCTGGTTTCCTTGCGGTAAGGAGCAGGGCAGGTTTGAGTGCCGCGGCAAGCAGTCTTGGGCTTGCTGGCCTCCTCAATTTCGTCCAACTCTGCGAAGGACTCGAGGGTGTCAGTGAGGTTCTCTACTTCGGTAGCGAGGGCCTTGATCATTTCAGTCCGCGAGGCGATGTAGCGGATCAGGTCCTCATGCAGGGATTTCAGGGCAGGATGGCCAATGGAGCTCAGGATGCTGCAGTTGCGTGAGATCACCATCTCATCTTCCCTCTCCAGGTCGGCGACGTTTACGATGGGCTTGTAGGCCTTCTTTTTCTTCTTGGCAGGATTCATGAACGACAAAAAAAAATAAAATATTGGTCATTAAGGCATCCTGAAAAATCATGAAACGGGTAGTTAAGGCCAGATTTGCGTGAGAACGCTACACAATGTGAAAAAATAGTACAAATGTGATATTGTACTGGGATAAGGTTCATAAATTAAGAAAAAGGCATCTCCTTATCGTGCAACTGAAAGTTGCTGATGGCTTGCGCCATCTATCGGAATAAATATCAACTATTCTCGTTGATTTTTAATTATTCCAGAATTGGCCAAATACCCATTCTTGATTAATCAAGAAAAGCTAACCACGGACGCGTTTAGGGCTGTTGGCCCTCATCAGCGTGGTGCAAGCTGTACCTCAACGACCAAAAAAAAATAAAATATTGGTCATTAAGGCATCCTGAAAAATCATGAAACGGGTAGTTAAGGCCAGATTTGCGTGAGAACGCTACACAATGTGAAAAAATAGTACAAATGTGATATTGATTGGGATAAGATGCATAAATTAAGAAAAAGGCATCTCCTTATCGTGCAACTAAAAGTTACTGATGGCTTGCGCCATCTATCGGAATAAATATCAACTATTCTCGTTGATTTTTAATTATTCCAGAATTGGCCAAATACCCATTCTTGATTAATCAAGAAAAGCTAACCACGGACACCAGTACAATATCACATTTGTACTATTTTTTTCACATTGTGTAGCGTTCTCACGCAAATCTGGCCTTAACTACCCGTTTCATGATTTTTCAGGATGCCTTAATGACCTTTTTTTTTTTTTTTGTCGTTGAGGTACAGCTTACACCACGCTGATGAGGGCCAACAGCCCGAAACGCGTCCGTGGTTAGCTTTTCATGATTAATCAAGAATGGGTATTTGGCCAATTCTGGAATAATTAAAAATCAACGAGAATAGTTGATATTTATTCCGATAGATGGCGCAAGCCATCAGCAACTTTCAGTTGCACGATAAGGAGATGCCTTTTTCTTAATTTATGCACCTTATCTCAGTACAATATCACATTTGTACTATTTTTTCACTTATAAAATAGTTTAAATACAAGCTTGGAAGTAGTTTATAGCTGAAATATAAGGAATATTAACTCCATAATTAAACAGTGATTAACTTTATTCGAGAAAATATCAAAGGCTTAATTTCTAATGCTTGATTAAAACGGATATAAAAATATTTAAAATCATCAATTTCAAAGTATTTCAATAGAGGTATATCAATATAATAAAAAATATCTAATGTAAAATTGTTTAATTATTTTTTAAATCGAAAATACCGTTAAAAATGAAAATGTTATTAAAGTGTAAAATGTTTTAATTAAAGTATTTCTGTTAAGTATATCTGTTAAAATGGCAAAATCTATATAATATATATTATTTTCTTATAATCTGCTATAATATATTCTGTTAAAATTTGACCGTATAAAATATTCCAATATGTAGGTTTTGAAGAGATATATATTTAAGATTAGATTTTAAAAATCCAAAAATTTAAAGCTAATTTTCAATATTGAATTTTCAAAATTCAATCTGATAAGTCACTTTATTTCAAATTAAGCAATGGTTTCTAAAAGGAACTGGTCAAATATAATTTTACTTTTTTATTCAGTGAACAAATTAATTTTATAAAAATATGGATAATAACGTTTTTGTTCCAAATTAAATATTATTCTAAGCTAATTCTATTTAAAACACAAATCAAATATATACTTCGAAATATATTAAGGAGGTTTTAGAAAACATTAAGCATTTTAAAAAATCAATAAAGTTAAAAGTTGGGAATCCATTAGAGAAATCAAAATTTGTGCTACAAATGGAAGGTCTTGTATAAAATTCTCATTAAACATCGGCGAGGTTGCCGAATTAAAAGATTAAAATGATAAATAGCAAACAGACGTTCATGTGAAGTTGATATTTCTGTGAATTAAGGAATGGAAAATGATTTTGACTGAGAGAAAACGATATTTTTAGTCATTAAATATTAGGAACTAGTGGAAATATTTAATATTTTGAAATATATATATTATATTTGAATAAAATGTTAATGTATTTTTTTCGTTTGCAAACTTTTTACGTTATATAAATTACTTCTGCTATTTATTCGTATTATTATTCCAAACTTCATATTTTAACATCAAGTATTACATTTTGTTATTTATATATATGTAAATACATTAACATAAATAATTTTAAGGGCATCTTTCATGTGATTGAATATATAAAGATATTTTGTATTATTATATTTTATGGTTTGTATTTTATATATAATATAATATTGGAGAGGAAGATTTCTATATATAAATTATGACGTATATCTCCTACATCAACATATTAAACGATAAAAATCGATTAATTCGTCAATAGATAGCGTTGAATTAATGATGATATTTTAAATTAAATCCAATTAACTCTAAAGGGACAAAGGTCGCCTCTCCGCCAAAATAGACGTCAAAACTAGACGCCATCTATTGACCGTCGCCGCTACTAGCGGCATCGGGTCGGTGACAAAGCCACAACACCAACTTTGGCAAACTGATAAGCGTCCACCTAGAGACCATGGTTTCGGGCTAATGGCCCTCGTCAGTCTAGGGCGGACTTTATTCCATGAGATCCGCACGGGATCTAATGGAATCCTCACAATCTACCAAAGAGGTGTTTTGCTGGCAATGTGGCTGGGCCAAATCTATTGGCAAAACATAGATGGAAAATTTGCCGGGAGGAAATTAATCCATGGAAGCAATGGTCGCCTCTCCCGTCAAAATAAACGTCAGATTCTGACGTTTATTTTGACGGGACGTTTATTTTGGCCCAGCCACATTGCCAGCAAAACACCTCTTTGGTAGATTGTGAGGATTCCATTAGATCCCGTGCGGATCTCATGGAATAAAGTCCGCCCTAGACTGACGAGGGCCATTAGCCCGAAACCATGGTCTCTAGGTGGACGCTTATCAGTTTGCCAATTTTGCTTATCAATTTTTCAGGACTAATGGACCACCGTGTATTATAATCTATTAAATAAAAATATTATAATATTCCAAGCTTAATTTTTGAAATTAGGTGTCAAAAAGCCTAAAAGGTTTCTGTTTAATTTCTATAAATAAATCTCTAATCTTCTAAATAATTGAATTTTACTTTTTAAAATTGTTAAATATATAATTACATATCTCTTTTAATTATCAAATTTCAAATATCTCTCAATCTCTCTCTCTCTCTCAACATGTACTTCAATAAAAACAACTTTAAAATGTTTATATAAACCTCTTCTTATATATTATATAACTCTATGTAATAGTATATTAAAATGTGTGGCAAGCTTGAAACATAAATTTAGGATTTAAAAAAAGGCTTAAAAATTTCTCTTTCTGTCTAATCCATACAAATAAATCTTCCATCTTCTAAATAAACAACCAAAAGACACGGCAGACAATTGTGATATGGAGGCCTGTCACGCATGCTCTGATTGCCCTCTCTTTTATCTTGGCAGACGAACGCTTTGAATTTGCACTTTTGGAAGAGTTTAATCGCGCTGCCAGGAAATATGCAAGTGCGATATTCAGTCAGCCTTTCTTTCTGCTGTCAGCATTTCTGAAATACGTGACTGGTGGCGGAAGCCATTTCTTTCTTCACCACATTAAAAAACGAAAAATTTAGTGAATATTTATGGTTAGAATTATCAGCAATATATTAACATAAAATAATATATATATTTTTTAATTTAAAATTAAAAATAATTTACAATTTATTTTAAACGATGAGCTAATTTTCATAAATAGATTATATATATATATGGTAATTTAAACCAACAACCTCATATTGGCGTATAATATAACAAGATTTTCATGTATAATACAAACATCTGCAAATAATTATATATCATATCGCCACGCTGTAATATTCAAAGAAAAACAGGGTAACGTGGTAAGATTCTTTTAATAGAACACGACGAGCTTTCAGGCAGCAACTGCCCTTCTTCAGGTCTAATACAAGTGTAGACAAAGAAGTGCCATATTTATAAGCGAAAATATTTACATATATACGCGCAGAGAATAATGAATTTTACATACTGGAGATTGGAAAGGGGAATTTGCATATTTACAAATAAAAATAAAACAAACTCTGTGTGAGAAATAGAGGCAAAAACGGAGATAAAAATTAAATCTGAAGGCAAAACACGGAGATAAAAATTGAACCGTAAATAACAATAAAAACCCAGAAACATATCAGCGAGTGAGGCCGTAAAATATTGTATATTGCGGTGGGAGATCAATCTTCCGGTTAAAACTGGGAGTACAGTTGGACACCAGTGCTTCCAGAACCAAGCGTTGGTACTTGTTTCCAATATCCCTGTATACAGAAATCGTATCGTCTAAATTAAAGGAATGGTCGAAATCTGCCATGTGTTGAAAGATGAGAGATTTTCGATCTTTGGAACGTATATTAAGGTTGTGTTCGCGGATTCTAGTGGCGATGGTTCGACCAGTTTCACCTATGTAGCATTGCTCACAATCGTTGCATGATATTTTATAGATGCCGTTATTGAGGGATAGAGGGTTAAGTTTGATAGAGCTTTTTGTTATGGGGTGCCGTAAGGATGCTTCTAGGGAAGGCGAATTTTTGAAAAACGTGCGAATACCGAATTTTCGTAAAAATAACGCAATATCAGAGTTAGTGGTCGAAAAAGGAAGGACACAGACGTTTTTATACAGCGGAGGTGTAACTTTTTTGTGGTTCGGAACGTAAAAATGGCGGTCAATAAAATTATGAGGGTAACCGGCGGATAAAAGATGGGTGTAAACGGTACGCTTCTCGATCGTTCTAAATAAGGCAAGGGAACAATGAGTATATACCCGTTTGGAGAGAGTTTTTACCGTGGTGATTTTGTGAGAAACCGGGGCATGTGATAAAAAGTGTAAATAGGAGGGAGTGAAGTTAGGCTTGCGAAATACGGTGGTCTGAAAAGTGCCATTAGTGTTGATGACTAAAACGTCTAAAAACGGGATGCAATTAAAACATGATGGGTTGTGAGTAAAACGGAGATCATGATGGTATGAGTTTAATTGTTTTAATTGCATTACCCTCATAATTTTATTGACCGCCATTTTTACGTTCCGAACCTCAAAAAAGTTACACCTCCGCTGTATAAAAACGTCTGTGTCCTTCCTTTTTCGACCACTAACTCTGATATTGCGTTATTTTTACGAAAATTCGGTATTCGCACGTTTTTCAAAAATTCGCCTTCCCTAGAAGCATCCTTACGGCACCCCATAACAAAAAGCTCTATCAAACTTAACCCTCTATCCCTCAATAACGGCATCTATAAAATATCATGCAACGATTGTGAGCAATGCTACATAGGTGAAACTGGTCGAACCATCGCCACTAGAATCCGCGAACACAACCGTAATATACGTTCCAAAGATCGAAAATCTCTCATCTTTCAACACATGGCAGATTTCGACCATTCCTTTAATTTAGACGATACGATTTCTGTATACAGGGATATTGGAAACAAGTACCAACGCTTGGTTCTGGAAGCACTGGTGTCCAACTGTACTCCCAGTTTTAACCGGAAGATTGATCTCCCACCGCAATATACAATATTTTACGGCCTCACTCGCTGATATGTTTCTGGGTTTTTATTGTTATTTACGGTTCAATTTTTATCTCCGTGTTTTGCCTTCAGATTTAATTTTTATCTCCGTTTTTGCCTCTATTTCTCACACAGAGTTTGTTTTATTTTTATTTGTAAATATGCAAATTCCCCTTTCCAATCTCCAGTATGTAAAATTCCTTATTCTTTGCGCGTATATATGTAAATATTTTCGCTTATAAATATGGCACTTCTTTGTCTACACTTGTATTAGACCTGAAGAAGGGCAGTTGCTGCCTGAAAGCTCGTCGTGTTCTATTAAAAGAATCTTACCACGTTACCCTGTTTTTCTTTAAATAATTATATGTATGATTGACATGTGTAATTACATCATCATATGTAATGTACTTTGTACAAACTGAGGATAAATAAATAAAATTCTGTAATAGATTAAGAGTTGAGCAAAAGAAAGAGATTGAGATAGAAGTCCAACAACGTCTAAAAGATGTAGAAGAAGTCAGGGCGTTGCCAGTATACAATGATCTCTTCCGATCCACGCCCTTGTTGCATCCGCTGAAACTCAATACTTCCTCTCGGCAAAGATATATAAGCCTCCAACAGGGCCAGAAATAAATATAGTCACTTCACCATCAGCGGGAGCCCTCGTCGGTTGTGTTCAAGGTCCACCTTATCGACCATATAGACCGGTAAGATCTTTTCTCAAATCTCCATCCTTTCGCTCCTAGCTCGAGTTTTATCTGGGCAGGCTTCTTACCTCCTTCGTTGTGGTCATCCGGTCGTTGTGTGGTAATCCTGTCGACTTAAGCTATGGTGTGAGATCCTATCGACTCTCTCTATACTGTGATATCCAGAGGGTTTCTCACTGTGGTGTGAGATTTGAGGGGGTCTCTCGCTTTACTATGGTAACCGAGAGGGTCAAACCTGTAGTAACCGAGAGGGACAGTCAGGGTGTGGAGAGTTTTCCAGTACCTCTTTCCGCCTTGGAAGACCTTTAACAGTTCTCACAGAAAAACAGGCAGTCGTGGTCGAGGCAGAGTGGATAACTTGAGAATGTCCATACAATAAACGAAGAGACACAGTTTTACTAGGAAAGTTCCTTGAGCAGATAAAAGTCGAGCTAAGGAGCGAATGATGGAGATTTGAGAAGAATCTTACTGGTCTACATGGTGGATGAGGTGGACCTTGGACACAACCGACGAGGGATTCCGCTGATGGTGCAGTGACTGTTTATTTCTGGGCCTGTTGGAGGCTAATATATCTTTGCCGAGAGGAAGTATTGGGTTTCAGCTGAATCGACAAGGGCGTGGATCGGAAGAGAGTCATTGTATACTCCTGGCAACGCCTTGACATCTTGTGAGCTTCGTTTTTATACATTGTTGGACTTCTATCTCAATCTCTTGTTTTAGCTCAACTCTTAATCTATTACAGAGTTTTATTTATTTATCTTTAGTCTGTACAAAGTACATTACATATGATGACGTAAGGACACATGTCAATCATGCGTATAATTATTTACAGATGTGTTTCTTATACATGAAAATCTTGTTATATTATACACAATATGAGGTTGTTGGTTTAAATTAGCATATATATTATATATAAAAGATAGATCTAGAGTCGAATGAAAAGCACACAACAATAAATACATATAAATAAATTTTTATCTTTTATTTTTTTCTTTCATTCTTTCATATAAATAAATATGTTTATATTGTTACGTAGAGAGAAATAAAAGCACATTCCAGATGGAGAGAGAATGTTCTAGAGCGTTTAAAAATTTTGTAGAAAAAGCGGAAGACAACTGATTGGCCAATCTACAGCTATTGCGCAACGCTCGGTGCTGGCGGCTTTCTGATTGGCTGACCAACCGTGACCGTTCTGGAAAGATCTACTCCGGGATATATAGGGATGAGAAACTCATGCCAGGGAAGAAGAAAGATAAAAGAAGGTCGAAGAACGAAGCTACGTGGTGTACTCCAAGCAAGCTGCTGTCTCAAGAGGTCGGACTGCTGCTTACCGCCGACGCCGGTGTACTTCCTGGAAGATTCTAGAAGGTTCTACGAACTTCTGTCTCCTGTTCTTATCCTGCTTTCCCTCACCGTGCTACAGTTGATGAGTTTGTAACTGCTGTGTTCTTTATTGTTGTTTTATTTTTTGCACTCTTCTGTAATTATTTTTATCAATTAGGCTTAAATAAAGTCCTAAAGATCCTTTGTACCCACGGAAGTTATTCTTTGTTAACCAACAACGCAACAATATTTATATTTTCGGAGTGTAAAGTTAGCTGGAAGTCATACTCCTAGTTCTCCTGTTGAAGGGTATGTTGGCCTAAAAGCTAGAGAAATAAAGATAGTAAAAGAGACCTGGATTGGTTGTTGATCTTATTAAACTTCAAAGTCAGGGATGAACATATTTTAGAAACTACTCTAAGCAAAACTATTACTTACGAGCATTATAGGCAATAATGGTATTAAAACTATTGTTGGATCGTGGCAGCGACGTTTGGCTTCGGCAACACTGGAGCTGACTCACTTCCTGCTGGTGATGTAACCTCTGCAAGCGGCGTCTCGCCATCGCTGACTTGTTTTTCTTTCTCTTCATGTTTACCATTTACTATATATATAATCCCTTTACCTTATAGTTAATTAAAGTATAATTAACGTTGAGCGCTGTGTGTAATCAATTGGAATACAACAAAGATTATGAGACTGAAGAAGCCCAAGGCCTAAAACGTGAGACTGAAGACGCGCAAGGCCTAAAACGTGAAACTGAAGAAGCACAAGACTTAAAACGTCAGACTGAAGAAGCGCGAAGCCTAAAACGTGAGTAACCAAATTTCCTTTGATTACTTGGACCATCCTTTTTTCTACTTACCAAATATTTTGTAAAATGGCGAACACAACGATTACAAAATTAAATGGTGCTAATTACTCTAGCTGGAGCTTCCAGATGAAACTCGTTCTAATCGAAAACGATTTGTGGAGTTTGATCAATCCAGGAGAGGCTAAGCCTGACCCTAGTGACCTTGTTGCAACAAAACTTTTTTTGTCGCGGGAGGGTAAGGCGTCTGCAAAAATTTGCCTCGGGATTAATGATGAACAACAATTGCATGTTCAACATTTGAATACTCCGAAAGAGGTCTGGGAAGAACTGGAAAAACTATACGCACCAAAGGATAGTAGATATCGAGCCGTACAACTAAGAAGGCAGTTATATGGCGAAAGGTTGACTCAGCACAGCAATATGGAAGGGTATATGGGGAAAATAAACTACATTGTAAACGAACTGGCCCAAATTGGCGACAAAATTGATGATGGCGATTTGGCTATGGTTCTTTTGGGTGGATTACCAGAGGATTGGGACATCGTTGTCTCAACCATATGTAACTTGCCTGATTCAGACTTCACGACCGCCACAGTTAAAAGACGGCTGTTGGCAGAAGCAGAAAGGCGTTCGTCTAATCTACCAAAAGATGTGGGTGCCATGGTCGTTAATGCCTCTTCGAAGCCCATTGAAACAGAAAAACAATTTAAAGCAAAGGTTGTTTGTTTCAAATGTGGAGGTAAAGGCCATTATGCAAGGGAATGCAGGAAGAAAGGAAAGAATGAACAAAGACCAAAGAGGTTTGACCAAAACAAAGGCGTAAATATGTCGGAAATGTGCAACACTTTGTTTGGAGCTACCGCCGAGACCTGGATCATAGATTCTGGAGCGACGCACCATATGACTCCCAAGAGAGATTACTTCACCTGTCTGAAAGAGTGCACAAGCAATATGAGTTCCATCACTATTGCGAATGGCTCTTCTATAGAAGTATGTGGTATCGGTACTGTCAGTGCCAATATTGTTGGACACAAAGGAGATGCCAGCAATATGATTGCCCAGAACACCTTGTATGTTCCAGATATGCGTCACAGTGTTCTGTCTGTACTCCAAATGATAGAAAACGGTAGAAAAGTTGTCTTCAACATGAGTGGTTGCCACATTATGGACATGAAAGGTAAACTCTTGATAGAGGGAAAGAAGTTGGGTAGACTTTACTACGTCCAGACTACTCCATCCTCTCCGATAGATCAGAATGATCGTGTTTCTCTTGCATCTGAATGCAAGGAAGAGCTTACACTGGAACTTTGGCACAAAAGGCTGATGCATGTAAATGCATATACGATAGAAAAGATGGCCAAGAACCAAAGCGTAAGAGGACTTGATTGCAGCCCGGCAAAGCCAGAAAAGTGCGAAGACTGCAGCCCGGCAAAGCCAGAAAAGTGCGAAGACTGCTTGATCGGCAAGTCTTACCGTCTGCCATTCCTTCAACACTCACACAAGGAGGAAAAAGAAATCATGCCGTTGGACTTGGTGCATGCGGACTTGATGGGTCCACTCGACGTATTGAGCTGGGGAGGAGCCAAGTACGTCTTAACCATCATTGATGAATCTACGAGATATACAAGTGTATTTTTCCTGAAAAACAAAGGCGGAACCCTGGGAAAAGTCAAAGAGTGGATTCAAGAATCTGAGAAACAAACCAGCCGGAAACTAAAACAAATACGTACGGATAATGGCTTGGAATTTTGTTTCAAAGAATGGGACACTTTCTGCACGAGCGTTGGAATAGTTCATGAACACACTATGACGTATACACCTCAACAGAATGGTGTGGCAGAAAGAATGAATAGGACACTCCTAGATCTTGTCAGGAGCACTATATCTGGAAGTGGTCTGCCAAAGGCTTCCTGGGCGGAGCTGACTTACACCGCAGCCTATGTCAGAAACAGAGTTCTCAACAATCACAATGGTGAAAGCACGCCATATGAACTGTGGACAGGGAACAAGCCTAGTCTTAAACACCTAAGAGCTATTGGCTGTCAAGTATTTGTCCATATTCCAGGACAAGTCCGTAAATCCAAACTCGAAAGAAGAGCTGTCAAAGGTAACCTTGTTGGATATGCACTCAGAGGACGTGGCTACAGAGTGTGGATTCCTGAGATGAAGAAAGTGGTGGAATCTCGGGATTGTGTCTTCAAAGAGAGTGATGTATCGAGGAACGACAGCAACCGGGAGGTGCTTCCATCAGTTGAACACTACAGCTATGGGACTCAACGGGAGATTGAAGAGAATCCAGTGTCTTTATTAGATCAAGAAGACGTGACACCTACAGAAGAGGACAGCCATAATGAAGATACTGTGAAGCCTTCTCCTACTCGATCTCATCCAATGATCCTAAGGAACCAGAGAGATACTCGGAACTCAATTGCACTCCTCAGTGCTGAAGTAAACAAGTGGAAGAAACCTAGCGGACATTTTGACCAAGCCACTGGGGAGAAACCTATACGAACTTCATCGTTCGAGACTTATGGACGGCGAAGTAATCCATAAAGAAGGGATCACTTCGAGGGAGGAGTTTGTTGGATCGTGGCAGCGACGTTTGGCTTCGGCAACACTGGAGCTGACTCACTTCCTGCTGGTGATGTAACCTCTGCAAGCGGCGTCTCGCCATCGCTGACTTGTTTTTCTTTCTCTTCATGTTTACCATTTACTATATATATAATCCCTTTACCTTATAGTTAATTAAAGTATAATTAACGTTGAGCGCTGTGTGTAATCAATTGGAATACAACAACTATGCAAATTTTACATCTCTTAACAATGATATGATTAATAAAAATTAAATTGTCACTTTCATGTAAAAATTACACAATTATAAATATAATATATAGCAAAATAATATTTACCTAAGAGTGTCTTCCTTAGAAAACAGAAAAGGTTGATATTTTCCAATTGATCAGTGGTATTAACATTGCGTTGAAATGGAAGCTTAATCAATTTTGTGATATAAATTTTGCATATTACCATAATATTGTAAGATAGATATTTAAAAGTGGACAGAATATGAACATAAGGTATATGTATATATAGTCCTAAATGTTAGTTATATTATAATTAAACACTCTATTCGAGTAGGTATATGCAAAACCTTAAACAATTTCCCTTTTGAAGGCACTACAAATATTTTATAGAAACTCGTTCTAAGAATATTTGCATATAAGTTTATCTCTAAACCACGATTTAGAGGAGAATAGTTTGGATTTTTTTGATATTTTCACCGGAAACTATTCTACACATTATGCAAATCTGATCATTCCATAGAAGAAATCGGGCGAATTATACCTTCCTGTGCATTGATTGAAGCTTTTAGTAAAGTTCTGATAGAATGATAGATATCCTATAAACAAAGCAAAAAGAAATTATAGCGTAAATCTATTATTAAAAGGATATTTATTTCTACTGACAAAGAGTATATAAAAATTATTTCATCTTCATTAAATAATATCAAGAGAATAAAAGGCGCAAATACTAACAGAAAATACGGAATGTTTTTTTTTTTTTTAATTCGAAGACTATTACATAAAAATAATTAAAATATATAAAAGGCGATTAATTTCTATGATTTAATTATTTTTGACCGTGGAATATTTAAATATAGAAATACACCACTATCTATTAAGCAAATTGCTTCTCGGTCTTTTGGCCAGACACAGAATGTGGTATCTATTAAGAAATTAGGAATCTTTTTATCCATTTAAAATGTAATAATTAATATAGTAAATTACAGTATAGTGTACTTAGTTAATTATATATAGTTATATATTATAGTTAATTACATACAGTACACTTTTTTATTATAGTATGAAAAAAATTAATATTATTCTATTATATATTATCTTTGTATTATTTCAATGATATTTGTATTTTTTGTAAATTCCAGAGTGAAATTTACATATATTTCAAAAGTTGTATAACTTAATTTCTGTCAAAAATAGTTCATGAGACTTTTAAGCATCATAAATATATTTAAAGAGTCGATTATTGGTAAAGATATTAAGCAAATATAATTATAGATCATAAGTGAGTGAAAAGCTAATAAAAAAACGCGGGAAAATTTGTAAAATTAATGGAACGAGTCACGTGATCGCTTTCTTCTTTATTATTAATCAGACGATAGTAAAAAAATGCAACATTTGACCATTAATTGTAACCTAAGACCTTTAGGAAATTTATTGCAGAATCCTGTGCCTTTTACACAATTAATAATATTTTTATTAAAAAAACTATTATAAAAAATATATTAAATGATATTAGAAACTCGATTTTAATTGCTTGCTGAAATTAGTTGAAAAGTTATTTTTACATCAGAGAAAAATATCCTAGGAAAAAAAAAGCGAAAGTTTATTCTGTGTTCGTGAACTTGAGCGCTACTTTGTAATAGGAGCTTACCCGGTGTCATGTTACGTTCTTCTGCTGTTTTTTTTAATTCGTACAATTCTCGTCTGGAAAGTTTATCTAAACGCTTTAATATTTTCAATTTGTTTTTCGTTTTATTTAAAATCATCTCTATTTTTAGTTAATATTTTATATAAAAAACTATGTTTGATTGAAATTTTTTTTTTTTACTGATAATTACCTTTTCCTGTAACATCATAATTTGAGAGTAGAAATAGATTTTATTTTTTGCAATATATTTATAGGTAAAACGTTCAATATCTCTAAAATATATTTTAATTAAAACAATTCCGTTGTCATAAATGGTAGGTTTAATTTATTTTGACCATAAAACAAGGTTAGGTTTCGACAATAGCCTTTTCGTATCGCTTATTTACATAGAATTAAATATAAAATAAAAGGATTTAAAAGCGCGAATGTTTCTTTTATACATAAAACGAACTTCTACTGTCCTTACTGCGATGAAAAAATATATTGGGAGGGCTTGGCTCATCAGTGGTGAACCCTCCCAGCGGTTTCGCCAATTTAATCCACCAGACCGCTTCTCAGAGCTCTAATACTGTATTGGATCATTCTGCTTTTATATGCTACACTGAAGGATGGAATCTTAGAAATGGTTTTCAAGTAAACTATGGACATAAGCTTATAGGACAGTAGAATTACATTCAAATATTTGCTTCGAGGAATGCTCTTCAGCAAACTATAAAGACAAGGCCATTAGGAATAGATTAACACAAAGCAATAACGCGCCATCTATACATATAAAATAAAAGGATTTAAAAGCGCGAATGTTTCTTTTATACATAAAACGAACTTCTACTGTCCTTACTGCGATGAAAAAATATATTGGGAGGGCTTGGCTCATCAGTGGTGAACCCTCCCAGCGGTTTCGCCAATTTAATCCACCAGACCGCTTCTCAGAGCTCTAATACTGTATTGGATCATTCTTCTTTTATATGCTACACTGAAGGATGGAATCTTAGAAATGGTTTTCAAGGAAACTATGGACATAAGCTTATAGGACAGTAGAATTACATTCAAATATTTGCTTCGAGGAATGCTCTTCAGCAAACTATAAAGACAAGGCCATTAGGAATAGATTAACACAAAGCAATAACGCGCCATCTATACATATAAAATAAAAGGATTTAAAAGCGCGAATGTTTCTTTTATACATAAAACGAACTTCTACTGTCCTTACTGCGATGAAAAAATATATTGGGAGGGCTTGGCTCATCAGTGGTGAACCCTCCCAGCGGTTTCGCCAATTTAATCCACCAGACCGCTTCTCAGAGCTCTAATACTGTATTGGATCATTCTGCTTTTATATGCTACACTGAAGGATGGAATCTTAGAAATGGTTTTCAAGTAAACTATGGACATAAGCTTATAGGACAGTAGAATTACATTCAAATATTTGCTTCGAGGAATGCTCTTCAGCAAACTATAAAGACAAGGCCATTAGGAATAGATTAACACAAAGCAATAACGCGCCATCTATACATATAAAATAAAAGGATTTAAAAGCGCGAATGTTTCTTTTATACATAAAACGAACTTCTACTGTCCTTACTGCGATGAAAAAATATATTGGGAGGGCTTGGCTCATCAGTGGTGAACCCTCCCAGCGGTTTCGCCAATTTAATCCACCAGACCGCTTCTCAGAGCTCTAATACTGTATTGGATCATTCTTCTTTTATATGCTACACTGAAGGATGGAATCTTAGAAATGGTTTTCAAGGAAACTATGGACATAAGCTTATAGGACAGTAGAATTACATTCAAATATTTGCTTCGAGGAATGCTCTTCAGCAAACTATAAAGACAAGGCCATTAGGAATAGATTAACACAAAGCAATAACGCGCCATCTATACATATAAAATAAAAGGATTTAAAAGCGCGAATGTTTCTTTTATACATAAAACGAACTTCTACTGTCCTTACTGCGATGAAAAAATATATTGGGAGGGCTTGGCTCATCAGTGGTGAACCCTCCCAGCGGTTTCGCCAATTTAATCCACCAGACCGCTTCTCAGAGCTCTAATACTGTATTGGATCATTCTGCTTTTATATGCTACACTGAAGGATGGAATCTTAGAAATGGTTTTCAAGTAAACTATGGACATAAGCTTATAGGACAGTAGAATTACATTCAAATATTTGCTTCGAGGAATGCTCTTCAGCAAACTATAAAGACAAGGCCATTAGGAATAGATTAACACAAAGCAATAACGCGCCATCTATACATATAAAATAAAAGGATTTAAAAGCGCGAATGTTTCTTTTATACATAAAACGAACTTCTACTGTCCTTACTGCGATGAAAAAATATATTGGGAGGGCTTGGCTCATCAGTGGTGAACCCTCCCACTTTGAATGTAATTCTACTCTCCTATAAGCTTATGTCCATAGTTTACTTGAAAACCATTTCTAAGATTCCATCCTTCAGTGTAGCATATAAAAGCAGAATGATCCAATACAGTATTAGAGCTCTGAGAAGCGGTCTGGTGGATTAAATTGGCGAAACCGCTGGGAGGGTTCACCACTGATGAGCCAAGCCCTCCCAATATATTTTTTCATCGCAGTAAGGACAGTAGAAGTTCGTTTTATGTATAAAAGAAACATTCGCGCTTTTAAATCCTTTTATTTTATATGTATAGATGGCGCGTTATTGCTTTATAGAATTAAATGCAATTTCCCATTCACTCATAGACAATTTTTTAGGAAGTGGAAAAATCTACTACCGCCGGTTGTCTTTTTTTTTTTTTTAAGAGACAGAGGTTGTTCACACTTAGCTATTTAGTATGTCTTCAATGAAGGTCACTGTGTATCAAATATCTTTTAGACAGATGCTTTTACGAGAGGTATGTGAATGGACTGAAAAGGTCAGGTTGGTCCATATGTCAAATCGCAGCTGACACACACCTGGGTGCATCGACTGTTGAGAAGATGGTTGGCAAAAGAAATGAGTCAATTCATAGGAATGCCGGTGCAGCCAGTGTGACGTCAGCACGCGTGGATCGGTATAACCTTCTAAAAGAAGTGGCGGACCCACATGCCACTTGTACCTCCATTCTGCAAAATGTGCAAGACACTCTAGATCATTCCATCTCGACCAGAACCATTTCCCGTTGATTGGTTGTTATAAGCTTGCATTCATGTCGTCCGGTAAGAAATCTACTACTGAATAGACGCAAGAATAGTGCCGGGCTAGATTTATGTGGATGACAGAATGACTCAAGGTCGTGTTCTCAGGCGAGTCACGCTTCTGTTTGTTCGGTGAGAGTCGCCGTTACGCGCCTGGGGTCGACGTGGAGAAAGGTTCAATCCGGCAGCATTTGTGGAACGCCCCACCGCGCGACAACGCAGAATCATGGTTTGGAGCGCGATCGCGTATGATACCATGTCACCTTTAGTTCGTATTCAGGACAATATGACGGCTCAACGACACGTTGATGATGTGCTGAGGCCGGAGACACACCCCTACCTTCAGGGGGTGTCCAATGCCCTTTATCAGCAGGATAAGGCCCGACCGCACACTGCTCTCATTAGCCAACAAGCTCTGAAAGATGTACATATGCTTCCCTGGCCGCTGTACTCTCCTTACCTCTCACCGATCGAGCACGTCTGGGACATTATTGGACGCCAGTTGCATGCCTTGCCACAGCCGCGTTCAGAAGACGAACTGTGGCAAATGGTTGAAAGGGAATGGAGAGCCATCCTTCAGGACGCCAACCGTAGTCTGATTGACTATCTACCTAGACATGTTGCTGTCGCCGTCCGCGGTGGTCCTACTTTCTACTGAGCTGATGCCGTTCTCGTTCTGTATTATGACTATCATTTAGAAATAAAGATCACTTATTGTTCGTTCCTACCTCTGTTTGCCAAGTTTAATCACTTTCTGGCCCCTCTATTTTGGTGTTCCATTTTCAACGTCACGCAGTGTATTGGTTTTAATATTCATATTTAGGTTTATATGTCCATTTTATTCTAATTATGAATGGTTGTTAATTGGCAGGTAAACTTAATAAGCCATTCCAATCAGCGTAAACTTCATTAGCCAATCAGCATGGAGTGTTTCTTTGTCTCGAAACGATCAACCATCGAAATTCTATGTTAAATGAATATCGCGGATTTACTTTTAGAAAGTTTATATTTATGGAAATATTAAAATATTTATATTGGATTCAAAAGTGTCTCTCTTTAAATAAAAGTATAAATTTATAACGATATTCTGAAATTAACTAGCAATATATTTAAATTAAATTTTGCATATTGAAACCATATCATTTTAAACTTTTTATATCCATTTTATTTTTCAGAAAATTCCGCTTATATTTAGCTCAAAAACATTTAACTTTATTTATAATAAAGTATATATTGACTTATAAGATAACATAGCATTAAAATTAATGTACTGTAAACGAGTTTCATTAAGTAACGTTACAAAATAAGAAAGTTTCAATAAAAATTTTAATTAAATTTCAGAAATTGTGTTATTTAATATAAAATGTTGTTTTAGATATTTTAAAAACCACACACAATAATTTACCTTGATATGTTTATATAAAACTTCAAATATTGTTATTAAGTTTTGAAATTTTGTTGAACTTAGAATTTTTAAAAATGTAAAACCTTTATGAATACACACAAAAAATATTTTCTTATGTTTTAAATTAAAATATTGTGTCAATAAAATGAAATAAAAATGTCCTTATACGATAAAACCAAAATGTATATTAGCTATAATGTACATAGTTGTTTTTCAAATATTTTAAGTTAATAAATATAGCACAATCTATAGATTGAAATATAACTAATAACAAATAATTAAATACTAAAATAAAGCTTTATACACAAATATTTTGAAAGATAATGTAACTTTTATCACTAAAATAAATCTATATGACTATATTTGATATGAATATTCCTAGAAATAATTAAAAAGAATATTTGTTGTCTTTGTCTTAGATTTGAAAAAAAAGAAAGACAATACAAGGTCCCGATGGCTTAACCTGAAATAAACGTTCCTAGCTTTACAGTAATGCTGGAAACTGATTTGAAAATTATAAATTGGTAAATCAATACCTTTGTTGCAGGGATCAGTAGAAGTGTCACAACGTTGGATTACGAGGCCTAAGTTAGTAAACAGTGATGAAGAATTAATACTTATTGAAAGAAATATTTATTTAAAAAAATCACACAAATTAATACCAATACAAATGTTATTCAAAAAGCAATTATTAAAATTTATGAAGGGATAGTTCCTTTTCTGGCCCGTCAAAACCAAACGTTAGGTCGAAAGCAGCCTTTGTTTACCGGAACTTTTAGGGCTAATTATTTTTGTTCTTGCTCGCGCATGCGCGGGGGCC
Source organism: Cordylochernes scorpioides (assembly GCA_030710605.1). Classification (NCBI taxonomy): domain Eukaryota; kingdom Metazoa; phylum Arthropoda; class Arachnida; order Pseudoscorpiones; family Chernetidae; genus Cordylochernes; species Cordylochernes scorpioides. Next base: position 73,660,545 of record CP092871.1, on the reverse strand, counting down.
GGCAGCCGGCCGTGTTGCCACTGTTCGGTTGGTCCAAAAAAGTACCTATTTTCGCATCACTCTCCCACCTTGACCTTTTGAACTTTGCTATAAGGTCAATACTAATTAAAAAAAAAAACAAAGAAGGAATTATATCAAATCTAACAGAATGTTTTATGATTAAATTTTCTCTCAACTTCAATTAAACCTAATCGGTAACTTGACTTCTCTTCCAGAACGCGTGTAAACTTTCCCTACTTTTACTGGAGTAGTTTTCTCTTGCGCTGACGTGGACTCCACACCGGATGTTTTCTCCCTGACGATCTCATCCTCCGCTGGCTTAAGCTCCCCGTCGCCTTGCTCTACGTCCTCAGATGGTACTTCATGTGGGAACAATCGTTGCACTGCACGCTTCATGAATCCAGACTTAGTCTTAACTTCCACAAGTCTTCGCACATTGTCAGTTCCAGGAAACACCTTCGTAATCCTTCCCATAGGCCAGTTTATTTGCTTCCTGTTTTCAACCTCCACAAGGACGATATCTCCAACTTTTAACTGTCGTTGTTTCTTGCGATTGTCGTGATGCACCAACAATCCTAGGTACTCGCTTCTGAACCTCTTACGGAATTCCTTCAGGAGTCGTTTGCGTTTCTCATAGCTCTTCCCAAAGTTACACCTGAATTCATTTAGATCAATCTCTCCTTCAGCTCTTGGTTCTCGAAGAAACATCTCTGGGGTTAATGGCACAAGATCATCATTGTCCTCAGCAATGTAGGTGAGTGGTCGCGCGTTGATAACTCGTTCACAGTTTTCGAGGATCGTCACCATTTCTTCGTAGTTGACAACACGTTTTCCCAGCAATCTTCGAAGCAGTTTTTTGGTGAGTCCAACAATTCTCTCGATCCAACCTCCCCACCACGGTGCTGCTGGAGGATTTAGCTTCCATTTCACTCCAAAATTAACTCGATAAAGCTCGTTCCGGAGTCCAACTAGATTCGTCCCGTTATCTGAGTAGATGACTGCAGGGCAACCTCGTCTTGCTACGAACCTCTCTACTGCTCCCACCAATGCTTCCGTCGATAAGGAAGTTACCAGTTCGAGGTGGACCGCACGTTATACGCCACAGGTGAAGATGACGAACCAAACCTTCTGTCCATCTTCCAGATATAAAGGTCCTCCGAGGTCAATTCCTGTCACCTCAAAAACCACAACATCTCGTACGCGATGTTGAGGCAACGATGCCTCTGGTACGTCGACTCGCTTGGTTTCAAATCGTCGACAGCGAGGACATTTATGAATTACATGACGAACTAGTTGTCGAGCTTTTGGAATCCAGAACTTCTCTCTTAGTACTGATCGCAGCGTCTGGGCTCCACAGTGGTACATTTTATCGTGGACTGATTTCACAATTAGCTCTGTGACCGGATGATTCGTTGGGATCAAAATTGGCAATCGGAACAGTTCATCGTCATTTCGATTCACTATCCTCGTTTTCACTCTCCATAATCCTTCTTTATCTTGGAACGCGTGTAGCTGCTTCATCTTGGGATCTTCCTCACCGATCGATTCACTCTGTATTATCTTAACTAGGGACTTTTCAGCACTGTCTAGCTCCTCTTGTGAGATGACATCTCCTTTGTATTCAGAGGGCTTGAAACGTAGCATCCACGCGATTACTCTCAGTATTTGTGTTAGAGTCACTTCACGTTTTCCCTCGTATAGATTCAGATACCATGGATTCTCCTCGGGCTTTTTGGCTACAAATCCAGCCACCACAGTCTTTCTCCTCTCTTCCTCAATGGCTTCCAGATCATACTGTACTTTTGATACTGGCCAGTCTTCTTTCTTTTCCTGAAGCCATTTTGATCCCTCCCACCATCCGGATTTTATGAATTTCGATGGGGATTCACCACGGGATGGAAGATCTGCTGGATTGTGTTCCCCTGCGACATGGTTCCAATCTTCATTCTTCGTAAGTGTTGTGATCTCCTTGACACGGTTGGAAACGAACTGAGCCCAATTCACTTGTTGTTGTATCCAGTATAGGGCAGGACTGGAGTCTGTCCAACATTGAATCTTCTCCGGACTTTCTTCTAAATTTTCCAGAACATGCACCAACAGTCGTGCTCCAATCAAACAGGCTAATAGTTCCAGTCGTGGAATCGTGATCCTCTTAATAGTTGCCAGTCGATTTCTTGCTTCAACGAATCGCACAACTATGACTGACGCATTCTCTATTCGCATGAAGATCACCGTTGCGTACGCTATAGCTGAAGCGTCACAAAACACGTGCAATGTTGTTCTTCCTTTGATAGGTAAGATCCATCGAGGTATCTTGATCTGATCCAATTCTAAAGCTTGCTTCCTCCATTTTATGAACTCGACCCGTCTGTCTTCGTTCAGCGGTTCATCCCATGATTTATTCTCCTTCCAAGCATCTTGAACCATCTTCTTAATCTTGATTGTAGCTGGACAGGTAAATTGAATCGGATCAAAAATGCGATGGCAGGCTGACAAGATACTTCTCTTTGTGATTGATTTTTCTTCATCTATATTTTTCAATGACTGCACATTAATGGCAATAGTGTCAGTCTGAAGGTGCCATTTCATACCCAAAATAGAGACTGGATCTTGTTCTGTGATTCCAGGTTCATTCCACATCCAGTCTCGTAACTCAAATTTGGCTTGCATCATGATGTCGGAGGATTCCTTGATAAATTTTTTGACATCATGTGTAGATGACAAACTAAGAATGCAGTTGTCGACGTAAAAACTTCGGGCAAGAAGTTCTGCGCACCTATTATCTTGAAACTGCGGCAGGCTCAAATGATACTTAATGGTTGCAGCTAGCAGAAAAGGACTTGAGGTAAGGCCAAAGACTACTCGGCAATGCCTGTAAAATTTTAGTGTCTTCTGGTCCTTTTTCCACCAAAGGAACCGAAGGAATTCACGATCTTCTTCTCGAACCTGAATCTGGAGAAAAGCTTTTCGTATGTCTGCAATGATGCCATACCTTCCTAGTCTAAACCGCAAGAGCAAATCAGGAATGAGCTCAATCAGGTTGTCTCCTTTTTCCAGACATTGATTTAATGATGGGACCCCCTTTTTCTTGCAACTTGCGTCGAATACTGGACGAATAGGAGTGGTGTGACTATCCTTGAGCACTGGGCGATGAGGGAGATAATTGCACTCCTCCCATTTATCCTCAACTTCCTCGATGATTTTCTATTTTTCCCACTCCTCAAAAATAGTATCATACTTCTCATACAGCATCTTGCCCTGGACATTCCTTGTTGTAGTCAGCAATCTATTTTCTGTAGTTCGGCGATTGATCGGAACTGGTGGGTGTCCAGCTATCCATGGTAGTGACACGATGTACCTTCCGCTTTCGTCTCGTTTCACAGTCTCCTTGAAATGAGTGTTGGATGCTTCGATTAAATCTTTCCTAGATTTTGTTTCTGCTGCATCCATGATTCCAAGCACATCTAATTTCCATGAATCCTGAACGTCGAAACTGTTAACGTGAAGTGAAGTCACGATCAGGCATGAATCTTCCATGTCGTTCCCTACTGCTGGTCCCATTACTGTCCACCCCAGCTTGGTTTCTGTCGCCACAACTCCACTTTGCAATATTTGCATTCTGCCTGTCAGAATGCCGCTGAGCAAGTCCGAACCAATTAACATGTGGATCGGTCTCTCTTCGCCTTGGTATATGTCAGTCAAGTTGATCCCTCGAGCTTTTAACTCATTGAGTATAGTTTGATCCTGTACTTGACTGATGTGTCCGCAAATTACTTCCTGATCCAAGAATTTGAGATCATCCATGTATTCGTTGTTGAGGCTGGAAACATTTACTTTGTACACATTGTGCTTCTTTTGACGAATTTCTCCGCCTCCAAACAAATTGTGGGTGAGTGTAACTTGCTGCACTCTCTTTAGGCCCAGTGCGTCCACCATTCTCTTTGAAATATAGGACCGCTGGGATCCACAGTCAAGCAACACTCGAACATTATGCTTCCCCTTTGGTCCGCTTATCTTGACTATCAGAGTTTGTAGATAGACTCCTCCCACGGTAGCGTTGTTCAAAGTTGTTGACGTGAATTGATTGGCGGTCTCTTGCTCTGTTGCAGGACTTTCCCCTGAAACCTTTAGTTCCGCTTTTTGGAGATGAGAAGTCTTCTGGGCTTCCAAAGTAGGACACATAATGGCGTAATGCTTCCCTCCGCAGACAGGACAACGTGGCTTAATCCGGCATTTCTTGAATGCGTGGCCAGGAAGCAGGCACCAAAAACAAACATTCTTCCCTTTAGCCTTATCTTTCTTCTCTGGTAGATGCATCCGCTGTCCACTGTAGCATTCTTGGCTCGGGTGACCATTCCCACAAAAGATGCAGTTGTTTCGCATCCGAGTGGTGTTGGCGATCTGAGTGGTGTTGGCGAGGTCAGTAGCCGCCGGCATTTTACTTCCAGTATTCTTCTTAGAAAGAGATTTCCTGTTTGATCGATCATCCTTCGCATCTTGATTGTTGTCGATCTTGAACGCTGCTTTGGCCATATTCACTCGACTCTCGCCCTTCACTTCTGTCTTCAAAAACGTCATGAGTTGTGTCAACTTATCCTGTACTCCTCTTCCGCTCACCGTATATTGACTTCGTTCCCATACTCTCAGGGTGTCCTCTGGTAGCGCTGATTCGACGAGTGGGTACAGCATAGCCGCAAACTTGTCACGAGCGACGCCCAATGTTTCTAATGCTCGCAGTTGTGTCTCCAGTCTATCGTAAAGCTTCACTACAGACATCTTACCTTCGGCTCTCACATTCTGAAGCACATTCTGAAGCAGGTCACGCACATAAATCTCAACAAGCATTTCATCCTCTCCAAAACGTGATTTGATATACTCGATGACTTTAGGGTAGTTGTCGGCACTCGGTGGAAAACTTTCGACTGCTTCTCTTGCCTCGGAGTTCTCGGCAGTGGCTTGAAAGAGATACTGAAACTTAGTTTCTGGAGGCATCTGTGGATCCCGGTCAATCGTGCTGAACTGACTCCAGAATGTAATCCATTCTCTTGGTTCTCCCCCAAACTTCTTGAACTCCAGCTTCGGTAGTCGATAGTTCATTGCTGCTGTGCCGCTGATTGTACTAGTACTAACGTCATCCTCTTCCGCAAGAGCCTCGTAATCAGTCATAATGTTACTGAAATTATCTTCGTACTCACAAACGGATTCGTACTCAGCAGTGAAAATGTCTTCAGACGCTGATTCTCGTAGCAGAGCTTCTTCCATCCTCATGTTCAATATTAAAAGCTTTTCATGGTGGGTCTGGAGTCGGCGGAGGATTTTCTCTACATCTGCTTTCTTGACTTCCTTCTTCTTGATCTCTGTTTCGAGCTCATTGAACGCCTTGGTGAACATTGCACGCACTGGCGTCCTAAGCTTTTTCAGTTCAGCACTACTAACTGGTTGGTCAGCCATCCTGAGAAGTAATCACTGGTTCACAGTTGCACCTTTGTGTGTAATCAGTAATTCTTCAATCTTTATCCTGTCGACTGCGCCAAAATGTTGTCTTTGTCTTAGATTTGAAAAAAAAGAAAGACAATACAAGGTCCCGATGGCTTAACCTGAACTAAACGTTCCTAGCTTTACAGTAATGCTGGAAACTGATTTGAAAATTATAAATTGGTAAATCAATACCTTTGTTGCAGGGATCAGTAGAAGTGTCACAACGTTGGATGACGAGGCCTAAGTTAGTAAACAGTGATGAAGAATTAATACTTATTGAAAGAAATATTTATTTAAAAAAAATCACACAAATTAATATCAATACAAATGTTATTTAAAAAGCAATTATTAAAATTTATGAAGGGATAGTTCCTTTTCTGGCCCGTCAAAACCAAACGTTAGGTCTAAAGCAGCCTTTGTTTACCGGAACTTTTAGGGCTAATTATTTTTGTTCTTGCTCGCGCATGCGCGGGGGCCGGCAGCCGGCCGTGTTGCCACTGTTCGGTTGGTCCAAAAAGTACCTATTTTCGCATCAATATTCAATTTTTAAAAGCTTTTATTTAACTTGCCTCCATGTCTGTCTGTCTGGATGTCTGTCGCCAAATCTTGTAATCAATTTTTAATATATTTATAGGGCACCTAGAAATATGAAATTTGGTACACATGTTCAAACCTGATGACAATGCTAGCTGGCCAAATATCAGACTTCTGGGTTGTCAGGTTGGCCAAGAACGGAAAATTTTCCAAATTTCCTTTCAAATTTTGTATATTCAATTTTAATATGCTTCCAGACCATATAGAATAATGAAACTCACAATACTCGCTCAGTCCAATTAACAATGCAAGTGTACTAATTTTCAGACTTCTGGGTGGTCGGGAAGGCGGGAAATGAACCATTATCTATATTTCTTTTTTAATATTATGTGTTGCATTATATCTACTCGGAAAATGCTGGAGGTTGCGAAAGGATTTTTTCAATAAGGGTTAAAGACATGGAAGGAATTAGAAATCCAAATATTCAGATTCCTATCTAAAACGTCCTTGGAATTACAAGCAAATAAATGAGAAAAGCCAACAAATATATTAAAATATTTTCTGTTATAATTTAGTCATCTTATTCCAATATCATCGCGCATATATTTATATTCATTATATATATATGTGTGTGTGTAACAATATACCACCATACATTTCACGACACCTTTTTAAATAGTTCCCCTTTTTCAATTAGTATGTTGTTACTTTTAACCCTTAATAACTGGCGTTCGGCTTGAAAGGCCGTGTGAAAATTAAAAATGTTTGCAAAAATTTCAAAATGCATCATTTTTCATCAAATTTTTAGGTAGCTTAATAAAATGCATTTATTTGAAGAACTTTGCATTTTAAGAGAAATCTATTTTGTATATTCCGAGTTATTAAATCAAACGGCCTTTAAAGCCGAGCGCTAGTAATTACAGTATGTCACTGGGAATTTTAGCGTTCCTATTATTGGCTGTTTTACTTTTGGTTTTATTGACCTTCAAACGCACCAAATAAGTTGAGCATTTGTTTTTATATTACTCTTGCTTTATCTGCATTCTAAATTGTGTTTTGTGATTGTAATTTTGTATAATATAATAGAAGTTCTGTTCCACTTTTGGTTTTTCAAAAAACAAAACTTTGGTATCCTATGTCCCTAAAATTGGAAAATCTGTTACATTACTTTCCACAATGCATTCGACCCGAACAATTGATCAAGAAACTGCTGAACAACAAAAGCCCGAGATAATCACATTTTATAATATGACCAAAGGTGGTGTAGATGTAGTTGATCAGAATAGTATTCTGTTGGAAGAAGAACCAAAAGATGGCCCCCTGTGTTTATTTTTTAACTTTTTGGATGTGGTTTCAATAAAGTCAGCAGTAATTTATAAGGCTGTCAAGCAAGATGGTGGATGGCTCGAAAATATTTTATAAAGCAGCTTGCTCTACAACTAATGAGAGATGCCTTGAATATGAGAAATCAAGCCAAAAATTTGTCAAGAGATCTACAAGTTTTGATTCAGAAGCATGCTGAAACTTTATGACTTGAGGAAGGCAAATATTTATTTGATGTTCATACGAAATATCAATAATGTGTGTTCTCAAGGAATCCACAAGCGGCAGTCCTTGTCCCAAAAAAAAAAAAACCGCAAAAGATGCTACCTATGTAGAAAAGATCGTCTAACTCAAATGCAATGCAAAAAATGCAAAGAGCCAATCTGCAAAGATCATTCCATTGAAATATGCTTGAATTGTGCACCTAATCTTGAATAAAATATTCAGATAGAATTTATTAGAATATATATATATAATATTTTAGATATTTAGATAGAAATAGTTTCTTGTACATTTTCATTTAATTTTGTTTAGAGCTCTGTTTATTCGATAAAAACAAAATATTTATTCTCAGCAAATTATGTGAATACGTTTAATTTCATTTTAATATTATAATTAACATGGTTTATTATTGATTTTAAAAGTCGGCCTGAGAGAGGCCGAACGCCAGTAACTAAGAGTAAACTATTTAATCAATTGTTTAATTATAATTCAAATTTTATATGTACCAATTATCCCCTAACAATAATCCACTGGGTGTCTCTAACTTTGTAATATAATTCAATAAATTTAGGGTTCCCAAAAGCAAAGAGACGCAGTTCTGTTAATAACGGATTTTGCTTACGTCACTTCCGACCTCACACGAGGAATTGACCAATCTGCTACGAGCAGGCTTGCAGCTATTTAAGGCCAACGTCGTCTCAGTGATAAGGCTTTTTTTTGGACTGGCATATATACGACTAAAAATAGCGTGAATAATTAATTATAAAAAACACTTTAAAAAAAGCTTTTATTTAAAATGCACTAAAAATAACAAAATAAATATTTCTGAAGTATGGCTTTTTTTTCTGAAGGTACCATTTAACAAATAAAATAATAGACTTAGAAATAAAAGCGGTAGGGTACAATAATAATAAATTTGAGATCAATGTGATTTTATATGAAGCAAATGATTAGCAAGATTATGCCTTTCATTAAATTTATACCTATTTTCTGCATAAATGATTATCTTCCCCCACCGCTTTTATTTCTAAGTCTATTATTTTATTTGTTAAATGGTACCTTCAGAAAAAAAAAGAAATACTTCAGAAATATTTATTTTGTTATTTTTAGTGCATTTCAAATAAAAGCTTTTTTAAACGTGTTTTTTATAATTAATTATTTTTTTAATAATATATGAAAAGTAATTATAAAATAAATAATACAAATATCTTTTCAAAATATATTATGTATATATTATCATTATTACAATATATTTAAAAATAAAAATACATATTTATTTTTAAAAATATTTTTAAAGAGTATAACTTAATGGATTAAAATATTGCGCTTGGAAACATAGTAAAATATCTCCAAACGATATTTCCAAGTATCCTCTGATAGCATATAAATATATTCGGCTAAACTTTGAAAAAAAAAGGAAACTGGTGCTTTGAGTTGATTGGAGGATTATTGAGGAGGTCTAATCGGATTGGAGAATTGCTGGGATTGGAGGAAAAGATTAAAGTTACCTTAGAAGTAGCCAATATCAGGTGTTGTTCATAGCTCTTCTGCAAAAAATATAACTCTTATCTTAGTGATAAATTGGAAACTATAAAATAATCAGAAATCTAGGCTTGCTGAAAACTATGATTTACTCAAACAATTATTTATAAATTTCAAAAATATAGAGCTTATGAAAAATAAAACTATACAAATCATATATAACTCTTTTATGTTAATATATAATATACTGGGAATGGAAAATATGAAATATTAATATTAAGCAATCAAATAATGGATTTTTAAAAATATAAAGTGAATAAATATTTTAAAATTACCTAATTTTCTACAAAAAAAAATAGCAAAATATATTCATTTTTTCTTTTATTTCATATAATTTAATTTAGAAATTATATTAGAAGTTAATAAACCTCGTTAACCATGGCAGAATATATTGATAATAGTATAATTTTATTTAAATAGCAATTTGTCTTCATTTGCTTAAAGTTATTGAGAGTTAATTTAAAAGAATATTATTTAATACGGTAATAATATTTGTCTATTAAAAAATGTTTAAAACGAATTAATTCCTCATATGATATTTTTTTCACTCTAATATAATTGTGTATTGTCTATAGCATATTTTTATATCAAGAATGTGTTATTTATCACTTAAAATTTTCATGGAAACTTTAATATTTTATTTAATATACAATTTTCTCTTCAATATGTAAATTTATTGGTGTATATATTAGTTTTTCTCCTCTAATAGCATGTTAGCACGTTTTACTATCCACGCCCGATGAACGTTCTGTTCGAAAGCTTGCGGTAATAAAGAAATCTACACAAGAAGCTCCTCTTATTGTTTATTATTGTTTTAATACAATAAAATTGTTTAAATATTTTAAGGTTTAATTTAAAAATGATTGTTAAGTCATCCGCAGACTTTGGCTTTATCATCATCGATGCTGACGTCACTCTACTTCTACGCTTCATGACCTTTCTGTTTTTGATTTATCGCTCGCTTGTTTTAACAATATTTGTATTGGAACAAGTCGTTCCTTAAATAAATATATATTAGTTTATATTAAAAGGGATGTCCTCTTAACTACAAAATAAGTGAGTACAAAACAACTTGAAATCCTTAAAAAGAAACATCGTATTTTTGCTAAGCCTATCAATTTGGTAGCAGAGCGTGGTTTGGGCGCGCGAATTGGACTAACCGCCAATTGATCCATTTAAATCAAAAAGAAATTAAATAATTGGACTAACCGCCAATTTAGAAAGAAAAAGTTGAATAACTTAGCAAAAATCGAACAGTTAACAGAAAACAACTATACAACGTGGTCCATGAAAATGGAAGCAATTCTAGATTCAAAAGATCTCTTCGAGGACGTAATTGTTAATGACGAGCCAGACTTTACAAAAAATAAACTAGAATATAATATTTGGAAGAAAAAGAATCGGGAAGCATACAGCCTAATAATATTGCCACTTTCGGAAAAAGAATTTGGTACGACATAAAGAAAAGGTTTGAAGGATCTCTAGAAAATAAAAGGATAGACCTAATGTTGGATCTAGCCAGATTAAAATTGAACCCAAATGAAAATGTTAACATGTATATTGTACGAGCACAGAACCTGGCACAAGAGATCACCCAGCTAGGAAAGACTGTAACAGAAAGAGAACTTGTACGATACATTGTTGAAGGACACACACCTAACTTTGACACGATCACAGAAGCACTGTCAATAAACAGAGAAATCTCCTTACCAGACTTGAGACAAACTCTACTGGATTTCGAGAAGAAAAGACAGGACAGAAGCAAAAATCATGAAAATGCTTTCAGATCATCAGGCAACCAATTCAAAGAAAAGTCATGCTTCATTTGCAAAATAAAAGGACATTTCAAGAAAGACTGTTGGTTCAACCCTAACAACAAAGGAAATCAAAAGAATACAACAAACAAATATAACATGGCCAGTACAAGGAACTACCATAAAGGACCAAAACAAAACAACGACACGGCCAGATCAGCAATCCAAGAACGAACGGAGGAACCATCCCAACGAAGAAACTCCACTTCAGAATACGCACTACATGTAATCACAAGGGAGGAACGCCCGACGACTCAGGACGTGTGGATAATTGATTCTGCGTGCACAAGCCACATGACTTCCCATGGTGAATGGATCGAGCACAAGACGGAGGAGAGAAGAAGCATACAAGTGGCGGAAGAAGGGAGACACATCGAATCTGCCTCATCAGGATCAATCCAAGCTACTGTACAAGGTAAGGACAAACTTAACAACGCTGTAACCCTGCATAATGTCCTCCATGTACCACACCTGAAAGGAAATCTAATGTCCATTCCAAGCGTGGTAAGAAGAGGGAACTCAGTTCTTTTGAATTCTGAAGGAGCATACATATACTCTTCTGATGACAAGCTAATAGGAACAGGCAACTTTAATGGTAACATGTACACATTGAACCTATCACGTTTATCTGAAGCAACTCATGTTCCAAATGAACATTGCTTGATTTCAAAGGACAATTCTAGGACTGCATGGCACAGAAGGTTAGGACATCCTAGTGACAACAAATTAGACCTGATTTTGAAGAACAATCATCTAAAAGGCTTGGACTCTATAAATGGTACCCTTGATCAATGTGATGCTTGCTCCTTGGGAAAAATGACCAAAGTACCCTATGTTCACACAGATAGCAATCAGGAAGGCTACCCCCTTGAAGCCATTTATGTCGATCTCTGTGATCCAATGAGAATAAACTCCTTGGGCGGAAGTAAATATTTCTTGACCATCGTAGATAGATTTTCTAGGAGAATATTTGTAGAATTTCTCAAAGATAAACTCTCAGCAGCAGAAGTTTTGAAGAAGTTTATTGTAAAGAGAGAAACGAGCTAAACTCAAAACTAAAACGACTTAGAACAGATAACGGAACAGAATTTATCAATAAAAACCTTGAAACCTTCATAGAATCCAAAGGAATTAAACATGAACTAACTACACCGTATACCCCAAGAAGCAATGGGAGAGTTGAAAGAGCTAACAGAACACTATTAGACAAAGGCCGAACACTTCTGGCAGACTCCCAATTACCCCTACACTTCTGGGCAGAAGCTGTGAATACAGCTGCATATCTGTACAATCTAACTCCCACAACCAATGACCCAGACACTACCCCTATGGAAAAATGGAAAGGTAAAAAGCCATCCGTCTCTCACATCATGAGATTTGGTTGTGAAGTCTTCTATAAACTCGAGAATCATCAAAGACACAAACTAGAAGCTAAATCTAAGAGAGGAATATTTGTAGGCTATTCAAGATGCAGAAGAGCTTATCGAGTATTTGATATCACAGCGAGAGTCATTCTTGAAACCGCAGACATTCACTTCAGAGAGAACAATAATGTCATCTCGGAAGAAAACCAAAGTGATAATAATACGGACACTGACACATATTTCTTCATTCAGGAGGATGAACAACTGGACAATCATGTTCTATCAGATGTTGATATTGAAGAGCCAGCACCAGATACCATGATCAACAGACAGACAGAGTCAAGTGAATCAGACAGACCACAAAGAACTCGAACAATACCTAAAAGATTCGATGACTACGTTCTGGCTACTACGAATGAAACCATTCCGAAAGACTATGAAGAAGCCATCGCATGCGAAAACAGGAAACATTGGGAGAACGCAATGCTTGAGGAAATACAGAACATGTACTCACATCAAGTATGGGAACTGGTACCTAGACCTGTAAACGCTAAAGTTGTCAAAAGTAAATGGGTGTTCAAAATATCTAAAGACCAAGAAAACAAAAACAAAACTTACAAAGCTAGACTTATTGCAATGGGATACAACCAAATCCCAGGAAGAGATTACAACGATAGTTTCAGCCCTGTAATTAAAAATGCCACCCTCAGGACTATTTTGTCAATGGCAGCAACAAAAGATTCAGTCATTAAACTATTTGATTTGAAAGCAGCCTATCTAAATGGAAACATTGAAAACACAATATTCATGGAACAACCTGCTGGATTTGTCCAAGACAGAAACAAAGTTTGCACACTCAACAAAAGTATTTACGGTCTACCTCAATCCGGAAGATCGTGGTATGAGAAATTCAGTCAAGTACTTCATGACTGTGGACTGGAAAAACTCAAATCTGATCCTTGCTTATTTAAATGGAAGAATGAAGACAAATACTTCTATGTAGGGATATATGTTGATGACTTTATTACTGTCTCAGATTCTGAAGATACCTCAAACAGATTCATCAATAAATTGAGACATCACCTGGAAATAAAGGATGTAACATGTAAAGGCATGTTTTTGGGAATCAAGATCATACAAGACAAGTTGGGAATTTCGCTACAGCAAAGCCACTATGTACAACAAATATTGCAGAAATATGGAATGGAAACTTGTAAGGAAGTTCCAACACCAGGTTCCAAAGAAATCAATTTGGACAATCATATTGAAGATGACAATTATTGTGATCAGCACACTTACCAAGAAGCCCTTGGAATGCTAATGTTTCTAGCTGTTAACACCAGACCCGACATCGCTTACATCACTAGCAAACTTTCACAGTACTCCAGACAACCAAAACAGATGCAATCAAAACAGCAATCAAAAGAGTGATGAGATATCTACGAGGAACAATTGACCTAGGAGTGAAATTTGAAAGAGGGAAGACTGGAATCCTGAAGTCCTACACCGATGCCAGCTGGTCGACCACTCATGATGGAAAATCCTACGGCGGATATGTATTGAAGCTCGGCGAAGCAACTATAGACTGGAAAAGTAGTAAACAACCACTCGTTGCCCTCTCCACAATGGAAGCGGAAATGATAGCTGCTTGTGAAAGCTGCTGTCAAATCAAGTGGATAATAAACCTGCTACGAGAGCCGGAAGAATGGAATTTCATGGAAAAACCAACTGCGATCTATACAGACAGTCAGTCATTGATCAACTGGATCGCCAGCCCTAAACAAAGCAGTCGCTGTAGACATATCAACAGAAAGTACCACTTCTTGAGAGACTGTTATGAATCCAGAGACATCTGCCTTCTGTACAAGCCATCTCAGGACCTGGAGGCGGATATCTTCACAAAGGACCTATCCCGAGACCAGATGAAGAAACACCTGGAGAACCTCAGCATCGTGGGAATAAAGACAAAGTAAGGAGGGAATTGTTACGCAGACTTTGACTTTATCATCATCGATGCTGACGTCACACTACTTCTACGCTTCATGACCTTTCTGTTTTTGATTTATCGCTCGCTTGTTTTAACAATATTTGTATTGGAACAAGTCGTTCCTTAAATAAATATATATTAGTTTATATTAAAAGGGGATGTCCTCTTAACTACAAAATAAGTGAGTACAAAACAACTTGGAATCCTTAAAAAGAAACATCGTATTTATGCTAAGCCTATCATATTATCCTATAAATATATTTCAAATTTAAAAATATGAAATTTGGGGAATTTTATATTCATTTTTGAAATAATACTATTTTTAAATATATATTTATTATAGATTAGAGTACAACTCTCTGGCTATTTTTCATATTCTAGGGTAAATGAATATGAGATAATAAAGTATATTAACGAGTATATACATCTGCACTACTACTATGATAGCATTAATAACAATATATAAACATATTTGTTAAAAATAATATTATTTATAAAAACAATCATTCTGACAAACCCGATTAGATTAAAGCCGGGTCATTTGTCTAGCTAAATATATAAATTTAAAATAATCAAATTATTTTTGCAGTATATTATATTCATAATAATTCAATATATTTTCATTTCATTATATAAATATTTTTTATTTTTTCTTATATTAGTTGTATTATTTAATCTGTGATCAAAATCTAGAACAACTGTTGGTGAGTCATCATCATTTATTTTGCATAAGATACAAGCAGATTTATATTATAAACAAAAGAAAGGTTTGATTGTTACTTTATACAATTTTATAACATAAATTTATAGAAGTATATTATGGAAATGCGTAAGTACGTTCAATTCCTATTATTAAATAAATAAAACACGTGAAGAAAATTCAAATTATTGAAAATAATATTAGGGCATAATGGCATTTATCGCTTTCAATACATCATAAAGCATCTCTTATACGATATATATCTGAATTTATACTTCAAATATTATAGAAAGTATGAAATAAATTTTATTTATTTTATAAAAAGGTGTAGTAATAGCTTTATAATTGTAATAAAGTTTATTTGATTAAAATTGAAATCAAACGTTACATAATATACGATGATATGTGTCTTTTAAACAAAATATTTGAAATATTTAAAAACTAAATTTATTAGAAACGATTATAAAATTTTCCAAAATATTTTGAGTCTCACAAAAAGGTTTCAATAATAGCTTTCAAAATTTTATTAGAAATTTTTATTTTATTAAAATATATATAGTTTTTATAAAATATCTTATGTTTCTCCTTTATCTAAAAGTTTAAAGTTATTTTGATATATTGTTTTTTTTAAATGCAATATATCTCAAAAGCAACAACTTTGAAATATTTCGCACACAAAATATGTTATCATATAAATATTTAAAAATTTATAAATATAAATAGTAGTTATTTTACTCTATGATAACATATCATATATATTTCAAATATTTATATATATAAATATCTTCCTAAACTTATTCATTTAATATTTATAAAGATAAAATTGTGATTTTTCTTTCAAATATATTTCTCTATAAATATTATAGTTCCAAATACCGAAGAAAATTTTCACGTGGGAAGAAGAATCGCCTGCAAAAAAAAAACAACATGTGATGAGACTTTAACAAATATTTTATCAGTAGAAAATTGTTTTATTTTAAAAAGAAACATACGCGTCAGAAATTGTTTGGATTTCTTATAATATAGTATGGTGTTTGGTATAGTTTATAAGCTATTATATGACTGAAATTGAGGTTAAAAAATAAATGTTAACAGGTATATTAACAGAAAAGATGATGAGATTTTAATTTATTTATTTTGTGCCTTTACAAATATTAATTACTATTATTACAATCTATAATATATATTAGATTAAATATTTTTAATGTCTAGATATGAATGTCTAAATATATTATTTTATTATAAAATAGTGAAATATTGCTTTTAAAGTTAGAATTTGATAATCTAATTATTTATTTATTATTATAGAGTGATAGTGCGTGTGTGTGTGTATGAAATTAATTAGTAAAATTAATCACACAGAGAAAATAATACGCCGTGTTTTATAACAAATATTTAATTGATATCAAAATTGTGATAATATAAAAAATATAAATATATATTTCGCGATATTTATTTTTACAAATAAGATGACTTTCTACTGTTCAAGGTGAAATATTGGCTCATCAGTGGCGAACCCTCCCAACGCCAGTCAAAACTAAGTTTCCGATCTGCCGATATATATCCGGCAGAGAAATGCTCTATGCAAATATACTTCACTGTTTACTTTATAGCTTATATCTCCATAGTTTCTTTAAATACCAAGAAATATATTCTAAAGTAGCGAATTAATGAGCGAACAGCCCAATATAAATTTGGAAAGATACGTTAAACTGGCGAAACCGCAGGAAGGGTCACTACTGGTGATACCATTTTCCATGGCAGGAAGGACATTAGAAATTATTTTTATTTTTAAATTAGCAAATAATATTTATTTACATATATACTCCATACATTTTTGGTCCTTGAGGTACAGCCTGTACCACATTTACAAGGGCTCAAAACGCGTTCGTGGTTGGCTCTTTTTGATTTAATAAGAAAATGGGGGGGGGGGGGGGGGTGGCAAAATATCATGGAACAAGCTAAATAAACATTTAGCTGATTTTTCTGTTCCTCTTGATGGCGCTCTGCCATTTAAAGTTTTCATGTGAGCGATCAGGATATGTTTTGTTTTTGTTTTTAATATACAGATGTGACGAGTAAAAAATGGCATAATAATTTAATACATGTTTAAGGGGTAATCACATTCCATTTTTAAGATACTTTTTCCTATATTCAAATTGAACTTTGTGTAATTTGTTAATTGAACACACTTTTTTTCCCCGAAAGGTAATAATTTTCAGGATTTTTTTTGTCTCTTTATACCTCTCTCACCAATATGCCTAAATTGTGAGGAATATTCCATAATTTTACCACCAATCCTTTTTTGATATCCTAAAAAATAGGAAAAAAAGAACGGATATTTCAAAAATGTAAAATATTCTAGAAGATCTTCACTTCGAGCTCTATAGATGGACCTAACAACTGCTGGAAGCTGTTCTGAAACCCAGGAAGAAAATATACAAATATAATCAATTAAAATTTAAAGAAATAGCTTGTAAGTAGCTCTGAAACTTTCATATTTTGAAACAATTTACCCACGTGTATCTATTTCATTAGAACATTTACTAATTCTAAACACCTATTTGGCATTTTAGATGTTTGGATAAAGGAGATATCAAAAGCTAAATAAATATGCGGGAAAAATGTTTAACGCTGTTTGCAAGTTTTTACAATTATATTACAGATATGTTTAGGTGCTAGTTTATATATTGCCAAAAAATATATTTTATCATTCAGGTTTCCAAAACGAATTTCAAATTTTTAAAGTTTCCAGCACATTTATAGATCGAAGCTTAACAATATATATACCTCATTCGTTGGAATCTGTTTTACGAAACCTTAATGTAATATTCTCCGTTAAACAAAACCTCCATATTATAAAATATATATTATAGATAATTAAAATGAAAATAACACGTCATCAAATATTAGCATGCAAATGGTATAATGCATTCTTCAAAATCCCATGCAAAGGAGAAAACTACGACCCCTAAAAATTCTTCAGTGAGTTGGAATGCAGGAAATGACCATTGTGGCGGGGCTGTAAAAGAGGAGGCAGGTCTCTTCTGGGTCCCTTTGTTAGACCCAATTACACCGGGGAGGTCATTAAAGACCTATGGAAGGGTCACGCAAAAGGGTTATGAACTATAAAGTCCCTTAGAAAAACCCATGATCCTAGCCTATGGGAAATTGAATTGGACTTTATGGCTGTTCGTAATGAGTCGGAAATGCGTTTTATTGTCCTCGCGCGCGCCATTTGGCCAGACGACTTTTGTACGCACGCGCACTCTTTACTGTCGTCTGCATGATAAACTGGCGCCATTTTATTTTCGTGCTTTTTCTCTCTAACCTTGAGATTTATTGTCATTTGAACATGGATTTTGAATATAAATAGGTGTTGATATATAAAATGCGATTAATATTTTGGCGTATTCTATGAATTATATTTGTATATTTCATATTAATAAATGAAACAATATGGGAGGGGATATAATCTAAAAGGTATTTTTTAAAATTATATATATATATATATATTTAGAGTATTATTAATGTATAAAATTTTGTTTTATTTTTATTATATCGTGTGCACTATGATAAAATAATAAAAGGGATACGTATTAATACGGTGGATCATGGTCTCTCGTGGAGGTAATAGTCCCTCATTGGAGGCTATGTCAGGTCAAGTTAACTATAATTTTATAAAAGAGATCTCTCGAGAAGGTAGTACTGATAGGAGATTTTCTTGTAGTGTTTCCCTGTGCTAGGATAAAAAATGATTGCATAATAAGAATTATCTTTAATTTCTCGCACATGTATAACGGCGCAAAGATGAAATAATATTTGAAGGTTTATAAAAGGAGAATTCGACAAATCTATCCAGAGAGCCCCCACAGTATCTACGCAAACAGTTCGTGGAACTATCTCTTCCAGTCTACAGAAAGATTTAATAATAGAGTATTGAGGGCGCGAATATGACTCGGCGGTTTTTAAATTAATTTTAAATATTTGTGTAAACTAACCTTCATCTCCGAAGATCATTTGTTGGTTGGAAGTTGATTCAGAGAAAAAACGACAGCCACATCAACCAATGATTTAACTTCTGACATTTCAGTGTCATTCTCCTCAGGGAAATGATTACTTTGAATCCTAGTTCTACTTATATACATGCACGATTTTCTGAAAAACATGCAAAGCGTTATCTATCTGAATATATAAAAAAAATCCTAAAAATCTAAAAAAATAAAAATTAAAACTTTTCAAATTAAAAGATTAAAAATATAAATTTATATACATAGAGCATTCTTTAAAAAAAAATTGTCCGTATTTACATATGTAGGGCTGTACAACCGGGGAACAAATCGCTAATGTACGCAATGGACGCTAAAAACCACCCACCGAGGCCGTCAAAGTATTAAAACCAGAGTTATGAAATAGAAAATTAAATCCTGAAGTATAAAGTACCGGGAAATAAACCCCTAAAACCAATAAAACCCTTAGAAAAAATATGAAATTCGGATTGAAGGTTACAAATATTTATAGAATATACCTGAACGGTTATTCTTCCTCTCTCCTTTACTCGCCAATTTTCTGCTTTATGGCCTTATACTGGAATGGAGTCAAGGTCCTACACAGAGGAGTTAGAAATAAGGCGGAAAGACTACTCCTAGAAGACTGGGAATCATAAAAACACGGAAATTACTCAAATGAAAAGATAGACATCCCACCATAATATAAGGCCATAATGTAGAATATTGGCGAGTGAAGGAGCGAGGAAGAATAACCGTTCAGGTATAATTTATAAATATTTGTAACCTTCAATTTGCGATTTGCTCCCCGGATGTATCGCCTTACATATGTAAATGAGGACATTTTTTTAAAAAGGCTATGTATATAATTTTATATTTTTAATCTTTTAATTTACAAAAGTTTTATTTTTATTATTAAATTTTTAGGAATTTTTATATTTTCATATACATGACGCTTTGCATGTAGTTTAGAAAATCAAGTATGTATATAAGTAGAACTAGGATTCAAAGTAACCATTCCACTGAAGAGAGTGACACTGAAATGTCGGGAGTTAAACTATTAGTTGATGTGGCTGTGGTTTTCTCTGAACCTTCATCTATTGCTTTGCATTTTATTCTGTGACTTAAACGCTATATTGTGATATTTTATATAAAGGTTTATGCCTATTTTTATTATAATATCTTTAGATGTCCTATTTTCTTCCTGAAAAATCTCATTTGCGGGAAGCTTTGTCTATATCTTCAACGATAAGAAAAGCGCAACATGGAAGCTTATAGAATGCGGTATATATATAGTGTCAACGGCAACAATGCACCTTCATTAAAAACCTGCCAAGAGTGGTTTAAACGATTCATATCTAGAGATTTTGACGTCAACGACAAGGTGAACCTAAGAGAGCTGCTGAAAAGTTCGAAGATGAGGAATTGTAATCATCATTGGATGAAGACGATATTTAAACACGAGAACAGACGTCACTCGACAGGCTGTTTCATTTCGTTTGCATGCTATGGGAAATATCCAGAAGGAAAAATGGCTGCCTTACGAATTGAGTAAAAAGAAAATGTAAGATCACATAAAACGAGATATCTGAAATTCTGTTGGTAAGGTTTCAAAGTAAAAAAAGTATTTTTTCTCTCTCTCTCTCTCTCTGTACTCCATTGTCACGGGTTGAAAATGGGTGAATTTTGACAATCCGAAGGGCAAGAAATCATGACTAAGCCCAAGACAGCCGAAAACTTCGACCATCAAACTCAAAATCCACGAAGAGAAAGTTCTTAGGTGTACCTTGTGGGATAGGCACGGCATTCATTTATTTCTGAAACCGGCGGAATAGTCGGTTTTCATTACTGTCAATAAAAACTAATGGAGTTATGCCCAGAAATCGCAGTGAAACGACCAGAATTGGCGTACCGACATGACAAGTTGATAATGCTTCATGAAAACGTAAGGCGACATGTCGCTCAATCGGTTAAAGACTCCTGAAATACTTCAGATGGGAAATCTTCCCCCACCGACTAATCGGATTGTCACATCTTCCGGTCGATGGAACATGGTCTTCCAGACCAGCGATTCCAGAATCGCAAAGAAGTTGAAAAGTTTCCGTACTACCAATATATCAACATGAATGAGTATCGGCCGAAACTTACAACTGGTACAAGGAAACAAGAATCAAGTCTGTCCTCCCAAGAGAATAGCACAGTTTGTAATTCACAGATTTAATTCTTATTTTCTACGGACAATAACCTTCCAGAGAGGTTAAACTGTTTTCCCAGATTATACCAAGTACAATTCCCACACAGCATGTAATCTCTAATCACATCATTCACTGCATTGTCTCATCCATCGATGAGCTCAAGAATTACCCCTTTATATGCCTAAGAGGGGATAAGAAAGGAGAGAGAGTAAACACGTGGTTTACTTAAAGTAGAATCAGTTGAAATATTATGCCCACTCTTTGAATCTCATGACATATATAACATAGATTATCATATCTTCTTCAGGAAAAAATGTCTTAAAATTGAACTAGGCTTAGAGAGATATCTATTTTAATGTGCAGTGACTGGAATCAAGGATGGTAGGAAATCGAGATGCAAACAGAAGAAGGCTCATATAGGTTGAAAGGCATCAAGTTATAAGTTTCCATCAAATCTCAATTTAAGGTAAAATTCCAGAAACTTTCTATTTACATGCAAAGCGAGCAGACGATGAATATTTATTCGTCTGCAGGTAAAAGGCCCCCAATATCACGCCCGACTGATCACTTGGGCCTGCGAGGCCTAATTGTTCGATCAGCCAGAAATCTTTCTCCCTCTAATATAATGCCGCCCTCACTTTCATAACATCGATAAATTGGAAGACAGTCTAGTTTCGATTTATAACAGTTTGGTATTCTTTTTTTATTATTATTATTTTGTAGAATGAGGAAGGACGTTGTTCTTATATGCAAAAAGAGACACCATCCCATTTATATTGAATGAATTAAAACATTAAGTTGTGTGGATGTTAATAAATCATAGCTGATCCTGCACTGATGAGAGCCATAGACTGAATCTATCATAAATAAGTTGGCTTTACTTCGAATTTTCCAAAGCTGGTGTTGAGACCTATTTACTTATCTGAATTTGGCCGTTCTGCAAAATCAAAATAATCATTTTAGTGTATTTAATATATAATTTTACGCATTTATTAAGATGAAGAAATGGCTTTTAGCACATGAATACCATCCTCCCATGCCTTTACAATATATGCATGTTCCACATATGTTGCCGCCCTATGTAACTTGTTTAGATGAAACTTTGACATTATATACAGTTACGTCTGGAAAGAGTAATAGCTTTAACCCCGAGATATCGACAATAGTTGGATAACGATCTAATTTTTTTTTTTGCATATTCCTTTTTTTCCCAGACAGAACTTAACAAATATAGAGTTAGGAATAGGAGGGCTCGCTGTCAAAGCCTCAACTCCAGAATAGGAATATCTGTCCGATAACAAGTTAATTTGCATAGTCCGGGTTAGAAAATGATCATGATGATAATAAGCTATTGAGGAATTCTTATCTTATAACTACTACTACTTTAACTGCTACTTTATTTATTTATTTCAAACAAGTCAGTGTGTAGGGCCTGCAAGACTATCGATAGTGTCTGGTGCTAAGATGGTCCATTCATTGAGGGTTTTCGTGGGACAACTAATGCGGTGGTTTCCTCTTGTCTTCATACACTGCTGACCAAATAGTAGGCTCATCCGCTTTTAGAATCTGTTTCCAACTTCAATGGCAAGTGGTGAGTTCCTTCCTCCGTATTAGGATGGAATTGGAGACTTGATCTGTAATGAAACTGATGCCATTTCTACTAATTCATAAAAACCTTTGTTAAGACGTAAATTAGATTAGGAGAATATCCACTCAGGGGTAAGTTTGTAATCAACAACTACGTACTTACTCCCAAGGTAATTTGTAAGTATCAAATTTAGACTGAGAGATGAATATTTTATTTTATTTGGGTCATGTTAACACAAGCATCTCTTTGTTATTCTACAGTGGTGTACATCACATTCTCGCTACACCTGTAGTAGAACAGAAATGTGTCCGAAAGCTTTGTGTTTAACGTAACCTAAATAAAAAATGCACTTTCGTTTTATAATTCTGGACTTGATGGTGGTACATCACTAATGGTTATCATTCCCTACAAACATTGGTAGCAAGCCACAGGTTTGTCGGCTTCAAGACGGGGTGACTGTAAGTCATATAACGGTACCTTGGACTTACATCAATGTAGAGTCGAATCTAGCTCTTTATAAGAGAATTACAAGATTTAATACCAAATCATATTTAAAACCGAGGTATTTCTGCTCCGAGTCCCTTGCTCAGTAGAATTTATCTATGTGAGATCAGACCTTAAAACTTATCTCAGTCTGGTCTCTCCTGGAAGTGGTCTTTCATTAGAGACTCTGTCATATCAGGTCAAGTTATGCAGTCATTCAACCGAAGCAGATGATTGGAGACCAGGAGAAATTAGGTTGAGCCATGTTTTTAGTGTCATTCACTGGAGACTCTACAGTATAAATACAGTTTCATTTCCAACCCGATTTAAAACGCACACTTATAGACAAAACATAAGGAGGTAGAAAGTCCTTGATGTCGCCGGTCGTCATTTTTTATTATTATTAGAAGGCGACAGGGGCAATTTTGTTAACACCTGGTTATCTCGTGTATCTTCAATATTAGTGTCACTGTAATATATTTCAGAGTTATTGTCTGAATCCCGATATACATACAAAAAGGTACAACTTCCTTAAGTTTTGTCCATGGGTGTATATCACATTTACAAACCAATTCGAATCAGTATAATAAATTTTATTATTAAATTGATCTTATTTAATAACAAAATATTTACTTTTACAAATTGTAAATATACTTGTAGTTTAACATGGAAAGCAAATAAATGTGAATACGAATGTTTTATTTTATTAAAGGACACTATAGGAAATATAAGGACCACTCATACTATCCCACCCTCTGGCAGGAGACCGTGAACTGTTGGAGAACCTTTATATTGTTCCAGATGGTGATGATAATAAAGGTCCCGGATTTAAGACCGAAAATATTTGACCCCGTAACTAATATCATAAATCGATAATAGACTGTATTTTGGGTATTATACGAAAATCAAGTAGAAATGTTTATGAATATCACAAAAAACTAAAACTTATTGGTCCTGGTAGAAAAAAGAAACCGCTCTAAGATTTCCCCGGCAACTGGAAGATTGGCTAGAAGGCCAGCCCATAAAGAAGGGAATCACGTAGGCTGGAATTACCTTAAATTACCCTAAACCTTTGGCACATCATTAATTTCATGTCCTTATCGTATAGAGGTCCATAGGCTGACTGAGATCCCCAGTGAATATTTGTTTGTGTTCTCTGTTTATATTGTGTGGGTGTGTATTTACATATCTTTGACAAACAATTTTATATTCTCTTTTTATACATTTATACTATTTCACATACACAGATCTTCGGTTCAAACACAGAAAATGAACTGCGATACGTTTATTTTTAATAATAAATAGTTAGTTTTCAAGTTATAAGTTTTTCTCATCAGACAATTTAGGACAAAATTGGTTGGATTAAACATTTTTTTGGAATATCTAAAGAATTACGGAGACGGTAATATATTGTGTTTATATCGACATTTGTGAAAATAGGATAACCTGAGATTCGTTATTAAAAACTTCACATAAAATGTAAATTTCCGAATTCCAAGACGTTACTTGTGCAGCTAACTCGCATTCACTTCTACACCTGTAGAGACTCTAAACCTGTACTTGGAGAAATTAGATGTGAATCTCTCAATACAAAATATAGAATCAATATATTACCACGTGGAAATTAGGAAAGACCAACTTCGGGATGACACAGCAATTTATTCGTGGCAAGAACAAACTATGAATGATAAACAAAAGATAAGCAACGAGGGACGTTTACAGAGTAGCAAAATATAAACATAAAAAATGTTACTCTGTTAATAAAATAATATATACTTTGCTACAATATAAAGTGTTTACAAGAGAAGTACGTCATTATTTCCCTGATGACAGGGAGTCACCCAAACGTCAGGTAATAACTCCAGGACAGTTCATGAATCTACTTTTTTTTTTTAGATTATACTAGTGTGTATGAATATTGAAATAAGGCAATAGTTAATTATTCTACCTAATTATTTCTATGGAATGTTATTATTATAACACATCATTGACTGTATTGACTCTTTCATTGATGAGCTCTACTCAACCCCAGCCACAGACACCATCAACAAGCTCTATAAGAGCTTGGTACTCTAATATGATTTAATGGAGATAAGAAAGAAGAAGAAGGAGAGGATGAAATGTTATTTTCCTTTTAGTTGAGAATAAACGGACAAATTATAATGATGGCTGTATTGTGGGTATTATTTTGATTGAGTTAATTTCTGAATATAGAGATAGAGGGTAATCATGAGCGGTTTTAATTTCTATTAATATATATAAGATATATATAAACTTTTATGGACCAAAACTTAAGGAAGTAGAAAGTCTTTAATATTGCCGGTCGTATTTTTATTTTTTTAAGGAGACAGAGGTAATTTTGTTCACACTTGGTTATCTCGTGTGTCTTCAATAAAGGTCACTGTAATATCTTTCAGAGTTATTGTCGGAATCCCGATATACATGCTGAAAGGTACAACTTCCTTAAGGTTTGTGAATGAGTGTATATTGGTTATCTCGTGTGTCTTCAATAAAGGTCACTGTAATATCTTTCAGAGTTATTGTCTAAATCCCGATATACATGCTGAAAGGTACAACTTCCTTAAGTTTTGTCCATGAGTGTATATTGGTTATCTCGTGTGTCTTCAATAAAGGTCACTGTAATATCTTTCAGAGTTATTGTCTGAATCCCGATATACATGCTGAAAGGTACAACTTCCTTAAGTTTTGTGCATGAGTGTATTACATAAAAGGTGCGAAAGGATTGTATTCGTGTACCAAAAGAGGTATCTCCCCCTTTAAAATGTATTTAAACAACGGATTTTGTTTACCACTATTTTTCATAGCACCAGTTTTGGTAAATTCAGACAAATGCCAACCTCTACTCCTCTCGTAGGATGTTATGACATCGAAGCCGTTCCTGTACTGATGAGGGTCATTGCCTCAAACTATGGTATACAGGTTGTTGGCTTTTGTCTGGATTTGCCAAAACTGGAATGTTGTGACACACTCTTTATCACAACTATTACGTTATTTACTGGGGTGATAAACAATATATGCCTTGTTTTAATGTATTTATAAATGTATTGTAAATGTATCCATAAAGTGAGAAATTCTTCTTTTGGTACAAGGTATATATTGTATTTAATTAATTTTATATATTAATATTTTTGTTGGTAAATTTGCCGGGAGGAAATTGATCTAAAAAAGCATAGGGCACTTCTCCCGTCAAATTAAACCTAAAACTAGACTCCATCTATTGACTGTCGCCCCAAACTAGCGGCCTCGGGTCGGAGACAAAGCCACAACACCAACTTTGGCAAACTGAATAGCGTCCACTTACACACCATGGTTTCGCGCTAATGGCCCTCGTCCCGCGTGGAACTCATAAAATAAAGGCTAAGGCTGACGAAGGCCATTAGCTCGAAACCATGGTCTCTAGGTGGACCCTTTCAGTTTGCCAAAGCTGGTGTTGTGGCTTTGTCATTGAACCGATGCCGCTAGTTTGCGGCGACGGTCAATTGATGGCGTCTAGCTTTGACGCTTAATTTGACGGGAGAGGAGCCCGATGCTTTTTTAGATCAATTTCCTCCCGTAAAATTTTCCATCTGTAACTTGGCCCTAAATTTGGCTCAGCCACTTTGACAGCTAAACACCTCTTTGACAGATTGTGAAGATTCCATTAGATCCCGTGTTGATCTCATGGAATAAAGTCCGCCCTAGACTGACTAGGGTCATTATCCCGAAACCATCGTCTCTAGGTGGACGCTTTTCAGTTTGCCAAAGCTGGTGTTGTGGCTTTGTCATCGAACCGATGCCGCTAGTTTGCGGCGACGGTCAATAGATGGCGTCTAGTTTTGACGCATAATTTGACGGGAGCCCTATGCTATTTTAGATATATATTTTGATATTTATAAGATGTGGGGTGTCGTTTTTGATGTTATGCTATTCGAAATAAGTAGAGAAAATCAGCTTTCCAAACATAACCATTCATGGTTAATTGAATAACATGATGAACTATTTCGGATTGTTGGCTGTTAATATCATTATTATTTTAAATAGCATCATCTACAGGAAAGAGATTATGACCTTTTATTATGTATAATGTTGATTTGTGTTGTTTTGAAGGTTTTCAAATGTTCTTCTTGTCTCTCCATTCGGGTATACTCTTGTTACAAAGCCACAAAACCACCCTTGGAAAATAAAGAATGGACTTCTAGAAGCCATGGTTTTGGGATATGGCTCTCGTCAGTTCAAGACGGGCTTTGTTTTTTTATTAATTTCAGAAGAGATTCTTTGAAAATTTTAATCTGACAAAAAGAGAGATTTAGCTGGAAATTCGGCCCAAATACTTTGCCTAAAATGTCGCTAAACATTTTCTCAGGATAAAATTGATTAATCGCAACATAAATCATCAGTGAAATAAAATAATAGAAAAATAATTCGATCAAATCATATTCATATAATATCGATATATATTTTTTTCTTTAAAATTAAACAATCAATGATCAAAGGGAAAATACCTGTTTGTTCTTCCTGGCATCTCTTCATCACTTGGGAGTTCCGTTTCTTCGTTACTTCTATTCCGAGTTTATTTATTTTTACAATTTTGTTTCACATATCATGAATTATACCTTCTTCAATCTCTAGTGGTCGATTAGCAGCCAAAGATTTCGACAATTTTCCAAAACTAATATTTTCCCACAGATTCTTTGGGTAATACGTTTTCATATATTTTTCTTTTGAATTAAGATTTTGCCTGAATATATTCAATATAAATAATAAAATTTGATGTCTATCTGTTCAAACAAAATTAATTTAGAGAGAGGAGGCAATGGTAAAAAATTCAATAAAATTGTTGTGAAAAATCAAATTTTTAGATTGATTTTAAATATTCAAAGTCAATAGATGGTGAATAGTTTGTCTCTTCTCAAGATTCCATCGTATTCCCTTTTTAAATATATCAAAACTATTTTATAAAAATGGGGATTATTACAATTTCCATAGTGATAACATTTTCTCTTTGTTTCCCATCATCCTGTGATCTATCAGATCTAGTTGAATGTATATATGTAGTTATGTAAATAATTTACATAGGAATAGGCTGTCTATACATAATAGTCTATGCAATAAACAATTTCATTATTTTGTACAATTTCATATCGAATTGGCAAATAAATAAAATATCACCAGAGCTACCACACAACTTCTATACTTTTATCTTTTTCACATTCCCTCCAACCTCCAATAAGATGAAAAATGTATGCCCTCACCACTTTTATCTTTTTATTAGAGGAGAAATTAAATTTTGTCGTCAAAATTTTAAAGAAAAAATCAATAAATATAATGGAAGGCTTTTATTGCGACGTAACTGCTTTTTAGAGGGTTTCTTCTATCAGAGAATTTTCTTCCTTTCTAAGATATTACCTGATATGTCTCATTAGATATTTACCTGATATGTATGTCACATCATTCTTATTCATGATGCTAATAAATTTGTTTATATATATAATGCTATGTAAACTATAGCTACAATTGCACATTGATTTATAAAAGTATTTGATTATGTAAATACATATTGGATATAATATGATACATTAGCGCGTTATCTGTTATAAGAATTCGAAACTATTATAGACGTGTATGATTCTTTTAAAAATTAAACAATTTTAAACATATTGAATAAATCGCTTCTAAATATTCGAAGATATTTCATTAACATTCCTTGATTTGCATAAACCATACACGACTAGCATAGGTGTTATGAGAAAATATATTTTCAAATTATTTTTAATGAAAAAATTCACAGAGATTATTAAGGGATTTAATAAAGAACAAAAATACCCCGTTGTTGTTATTATATATGAAGACAAATATCACCAAAAGAATGCAAATACTTACTATAGAGAAAGTCTTTGAATCCATCACAAGAAACCTTACTCAATTACTAGACATATATAAATCTCCAGTCAGTATAAAGTATTGATTTGTAATAATAGCCATGAAAGAGTAAGATTGTTTTCATAGAGTCATCGGAAATTTCTATCTATATGCATCTTCACTAAATAAAAAATACTAATTACACTAATAGACAAAACTTAAGTAAGTTGTATCTTTTAGCATCTATATCGGGACAATAACTCTGAAAGATATTGCAGTGACCTTTATTGAAGACACACGAGATAACCTAATGTAAACAAATTTGTCTCATTCTCCTTAAAAAAAAGGGGCGACCGATGCGACATCAAAGACTTTACACTTTCTTAAATTTTGTCCATGAGTGTACATCCATTACTATACAATTTTAGTTTCCTTTTGCAAATTTCTTATATAGAGTCTAGTTGGATATGTAATTCACAAACTCTATTAGCTACCCAATGCCATCTTTATTTGTCTCAGATTAAGGAGACTCCTCTGAAAGCTCAGCTAGTTTATGTTTGTTTACAATAAAAGAATCGGCGCTAACGGAGTATTTAGGTTTTGGATTATATAAATAAGCGTCGTATATTTAAATGTATTATGGAATTTCTTCAGTGTTCTATGGCTTACATCCACCTGCAGGTAGTACGAGGGAAAGTCAATAAGTAGCCGGAAAGGTTAATAAATATTTTAAAATAGTCATTTTAAGAAAAAGACACAAACAAACACAACATTTTTATAAGTTTTATTTCTATATATTGTCTCCATAATTAAATTATAAACTCATGTACAAAACTTAAGGGAGCGATAAGTCTTTGATACCGCCGGTCTTCTGTTATTTTTGAAGGAGACAGAGGCATTTTGTTCACTCTTAGTTATCTCGTGTGTCTTCAATAAAGGTCACTGTAATATATTTTAGATTTATTGTCTGAATCCCGATATAAATGCTAGAAGGTACAACTTCCTTATGTTTTGTCCAATTGTATACATGGTATTTTTTTAGTCATCATTTTCCCATCTTGTAATTATCAGACACGTTTCACATTCATTTTGATTTTTTTTCGAGTTTTTTCCATTGTATGTGGAGCGGTCAAATGTCTTAACATTAATAATACAATAAGAAATATATATTTTCATATTTACGATATATTTAGAAATAATCATTTACAAAATTACCAGAAAATAATATATATAAGGACACACTTATATAATATTTAAAATAAATCTAGACAGAGATTTGATATTCCCTTAAACAAATCGAATAAACAGCAATCACTTTTATATGTACAAATGTAGATTCCCAGATTAGCCCTTCTTTAACAAATGGACAGTTATTTTTTAGTTTTAGCGTTTTGTTACTAAAAAAGGGCAGATTATGTCTCCAAACGCTGCTAATGACAGAGCGCCAACTATCAGAATAAATATGACGGCGCAACGTTAATTTTATCATTTCCTTTACATTATTCCTCTACATTTTCTTTATTCAACAAGAATGTTTAATAACATAGGTGTTCCAGGCCGTTGACCATTGTGTTGCAAGCTCTACCTCAGCGACACACATATTCTTTTCAGCTCAAGGTATGTGTTAAACTACGTGAATAAAATAGAGATTATAAAAATGAAATAAGTTTCAAGATGTGTTGGTTTTCTAAAAGCTGCTTTTTGACATTAGAAAGTCTATGTAATGTTAAATTTTATATGCGATATAACGTTCTTTCTTTTTTTGTTCTTAAATACTATCTTCCTTAAGATACAAGTATTAGGGCATTGTATTAGGGCACCATCTATATGTTAGAAAATGGAAAAGTTTAGCAGGAATTTTTATTTGTCACTTCTTACTGCCCTCACTGCGATGGGAAAATATTGGGAGGATTTGGTTTATCAGTGCATCTAGTAGTTTCGACCATTTAATTCACCATACCACTCTAATATTGTCTGTTCTTGTTAATTACACGATAAGGAGATGCCTTTTGTCTTTTCTTTTATTAATTTATGAACTTTACCCCAGTACAATATCATATTTGTACTATTGTTTCGCGTTCTCACGCAATTCTTGAATTTTCAGGATGCTTGAATGACCTTTTTTTTTGTTGTTGTTGAGGTAGAGCTTACACCAGGCTGACGAGGGCCAACAGCCCGAAACTCGTATGTGTTTATATTTTCTTGATTAATCAAGTATGGGTATTTGGCTAATTCTGGAATAATTAAAAATCAACGAGAATAGTTGATATTTATTCCGATAAGGAGATGCCTTTTTTATTTTCTTAATTGTCGGTTCTGTTTTGTTTTTTTTTATATTTAAAATTATAAATAATTTCTTGGTTAAGGTATTTAGGCAAACTATGGAAATACGTGTTTTGAGAACAGTAGAAATGGTTATACTTGCAATGATCATCAAAAAACAACTCACAAAACGGCCAGTTGGCCAATTGAAACATAAGGTATTAGCGCCTCATCTATATATTGTTGCATCATGGCTAATGAACCTATTTTATTTTAATTTGTAATATTATTTTTCATATATATTAAATTCAAATTTATATTTTATATTTATTTATTTTATTAAACAGAATATATGTATTATAAACAGAATTAATGTATTATAGAATCACCATTTGTATTTAGGTACACTGTGTGACTTCACTGCTCTCTTTGATGTGAGAAATAAATAAATAATTCTGGAGGCTACTTAGAGTTATCTCATTATTCCCTTATATAAATTTGTAGGATGGTTGAAACACGCTCTGGTAAGATGCAAGACCCGGCACAGGAGAGGATCAAGGTTGAAGAGTCTGCCAAGCCGCAACCTGGTGCAACAATATATAACGAAAAGGAAACATTTTAGCACGAATATTTTCTTTTTATTAAATAAAACAAAATTACGCATTGAAGACATTTTAGGAGATTTGTTTTATTTGAAAACATAAATTCGTTCTAGATTGTTTCATTTTCTTATACATTCTTATACATTTTCTTATATATATTATATAATATTGCCACGAGGAAAATTAGGAAAGTCTTGGCTTTGACACGGCGGTGGAATTCTGGAGACAGTCTACGAAAATGTAGATCACAACACCCATGGCTTCTAGGTCTTCTCGGCGATTTTCAGTTTGTCTTCCCTTACTTACCCAGCATCTCCACCAAAATGACACGTGGAAAATTAGGAAAGACAAACTTCAGGATGGCACAGCAATTTATTTAAGGCAAGAACAAACTATGAATGATAAACAAAAGATAAGCAATGAGGGAAGTTTACAGAGTAGCAAAATATAAACATCAAAAATGATACTCTGTTAATAAAATAATAAATACTTTGCTACAATATCCTCTTTTTGTTTCAAATTTTGAAGACATTATCAAGTTTAAAACTCCCTACCTAGATTTATACAGTTGAAACAATAAGATGCTTTAATTCCATCGAATTAAAAGAGTTTGTGGGTTAGCTGAATTTTTAACTGAACTTAGATAGAATTTTTTTTAGATAAATAAATGTATAAATGTGATGATGAGTTGCTGTCGACTTATCTGTGATGAGATCCTGTCGACTACTGAAATAATGTTGAAGTCCTGGTAGCTCTTGTTGTACTGTGTTGACCAAGAGGAACAGTCAGGATGTAGAGTTTTCCAGTACCTCTCTGCACCTTGGAAGACCTTTAAAAGTTCTCACAAAATACAGGCAGTCGTGGTCGAGGCAGAGTGGAAAGCTGGGGATATCCACACAAAAAACGAAGACACAGTTGCACTAAGAAAGTTCCGTAAACAGATAAAAGTTGAGCCAGGAGCGAAAGATGGAGACATAGAAGTTTCTTACTCGTCTACATGATAGTTGAGATCGACATAACATACGACCGACGCGGCTTGCACTAAGGGTGAACTCAACTCAACTGACTGAACTGTACTGAGCTGTCAAGCCACTGTAAGGTGATGATTTATAGGTTAAAGACGGGGTGACCTTATGTGACATGGGCGTTTCTGAGAAAAGGGGGGCCTTGGCATGTCCAGGTGTGAGAGGGGTCTCTGCATTCCACCACATGTGACAGTGTGGGTGGCCTTGTTTGTGGGAATTGTAAATCTACCTGATTTATGAGTTCCATCTTTAGACTGTTGTTTTGGTAATACTATGCTCGATCTCTGCTTTAGCTCAACTCTTAAATCTATTACAGATTTTATTTATTTATCCACTTTGTACAAATTACATTACATAGGGTGATGTAAAGACACAGATTAATCATGCGCATAATTATTTATAGATGTGTCTCTATGTACAACATGACAATCTTATTATAAGTTATCTACACCATATGAGGTTGTTGTTTTAAATTACCATAGATGGGCCCCGGGAGTGAAAGGGTTTATCCGGGTTTAGGCGGGTAAAGCCTCTCTAACACAGGTAAGTAATTAAAATTTCTTTTAATTAATTTAAACTGTGAGGGTTAAAAAGGGCTATAACAAGATGATATTTGTTGGATATATAAAAGCGAAATAAAAATGACATTGTGTTTGATTAACAAAAAAGATGATTAAAATAAAATGATGACATAAAAATTCACATTCTAAGAGAATATTGGTGGGCGTTGAACAGGGTTAGTAGTTAAAGAATAAGCAATTGTGAGATTTACACATGCAATCAAATACTTAGGTCCAGGTGCAAAGCGAGGATATGGACTTGAGCGTCTTCCTAGGCAATGTTTCACCTGTGATCCTGTATAGGGTAACAGTGCTTTGTCACAATTGTAGTGTTATTGGGTTGAAAAGTTGTTGAAGAATATGTAATTGTTAGAAGTGCTCATGTAAACCAAATACTCAGATCCAGGTGCAAAGCGAGGATATAGACTTGAGCTGTCTTCCTTGGCAATGTTTCACTTGCGATCCTATATAAGGGTTACAGTGTTTTGTCACAATTTTAGGATTATTGGGTTAAAAGTTGTTGAAGAAAAGTTGCTTATTAATATGATTGAGAAAGGAGTGAAATAGAGCCATGCGATAAGTAGAATTGTAGCGACAGTAGGTGATCTGACTTGACTCGAATTCAAAGGTTGAATGTGGTCCGCTAGAGCTGAAAAAAAAGTTGAAAGTTGAAAAACGTGAACGCTTTGTGAATGCGTTGGTGATTTGCTCTGCGGATGAAATGAAATAAACTCTTGAAGCATGTTCAGACCAGAAGTTTGGATTGGTAAGTCTGGGGAACGGTGTTCTCAAAGAGAAAATTACGAAATCAAAAAATAAATTGTCAAGCAGTGCTGTCGTTTTTCTACGTTGTTGTGACGCAATGACTGAAAAGATAGTGATGAAAAATATAGGGAATTGGTTAAAGAAAATGATTGTTGAAAACGATTGTTGTAGATGCCCGATAGTGGATGATTAACTTTGTCAGATAATAAAGGTATTTAAACAAATAAAATATAGTGAATAGAAATATAGAAATATGATTGCGGGTACAAAAAGTGTAAGTGGACAAAATTAAACCTGTAATATATAAAATATATAATAAATAATAAAATAAAAATAATTTTTGAAACAATTAGATGTTTTACAATACTAAAATAATATCATGAAAAATAAAAGTAAATTTGATTAAAGGTTTTTTTTTTTTTTTTTTTTTAAATGTTGGATTAAAAAATTTGTTTATATAATTGAAAGGTAAGAATAAGAATAATTATTCAAGATTTTATACAAAATTTATAATATAATTGAAGGTTATTAATGATTGGATAAATTTTAAGTAGTGTAAAATATTGAACAAAAATTGTCTCTTTTGACGAAAAGTTACAGTTGTGGTGTGTGACTAGATTATATCCCTTTGGTAACATCGGTGTTTCTATGACTCTGAAACTGGGAATATGTGAAATGATCTTTTCGTTTGTCCTCAATGCTGGTATGTAGAGAATGATTTCTCTTTCGCGTTAAAAAGTCTATATAAGACTTAACCAAATTGTTTTAATTGGTGTTATCAATTAACATGTAAAATGTTTAAAGTATGTTGTGTTGTGATATCTCGTTGGTGAGATTTGTGAGATTCTCGAGGAAATCTAAATGAGTAGTGTGACACATGTGTTCGAAATGGCGTCATGAAGCTAGAGGTCAAGATGACTGCTTGAGGGGGGAGAGAAGATATTCTCAAAAGATAACAGTGACCAGGGGAGTGACGTCATAAAGAGCGTCCACTTCCTTTTTTTTTCACGGAAATTCTATTTGTGGGGTGGTCACACGTGCGGGGTGTTTATTTTCTGTCTTGCTTGAAACTGACTTTCTCTCTCTTCTTTTGTTGAAGTTTCGCAATTTTCTTGCCTATTTGAAAATATAGTTTTCTCGATGTTCGTAAGTGTTGTGTCTCGAAATCAGTTTAGACTTAGTAAAATTGTTATACGATGATTTCAGGCTAGAAGTGAGTGAAAGATATGACTTTCGACGTGTACACGCTTTGAGGTGAGAAGTCATAGGCATGAAGGCGTCTTTGGCCTGAAAAGTGAAAAGGTTTTGTGGTGTAGCGCTATGACACGAAGTGAGAAATGTGAATGAAATGGTGTCACGTGAAGTCTTAGTTTGGCACAAAATCTAACCTGTTTTACCATGAATAACAAATTTAATAAAGTAATGGGTGGTTGTTGTATGAAACACATCGAGAGAATATTTGACTGTTAGTGGATTTGGCAAGTTTAATGTGAAATTATTTTATTGTGGCGACGATATAGAGTTAAGTGGAGGCTTGTGTGGCTCAAGATTTGGATTTGTGTGTTAAGTCGCGCACTAAAAATTGTTGCCAATTGTATAAAGTGATGTGTGAGGGTGTTGTAACGTTTGTTGAAAGAAATGTGTTGATGACCAATCATGCATGTAAAAAGGAAAAGACGAGGGAGTGTATTTATCCTCGAATATTAACGATTGTAATCGTTTTGGAAGGCTGTGACTTAAATTAGCTACTGGCGGTGAAGTGGAGTGAATCTTTATTCCTAACTTGTTTTGGGAAAGATAGTTGTTTTCCCTAGTGGTGTTTTTGAAGATATTGTATCTTCCGATTTTTGCAATTTAAAAAAATGCGCTTCACCTATGTTAATTTATATTTAAAATTTTAACATACTTTTTTAAATCGTTGATTATGGTAGTTAAAATGATTCTTATAAAAGGGCAATGTCGTGAGAGTTACAAATAATTTGAATTGGGCGCTTACTTAAAATGGTAACATTACCAAATTTTAAGAATTGATAAAGATATTGGTCTTTTGGTATAATGATAACTAATAAGTAAAACAAAAATAAGTTGAGAATTATAATGAATGAGATGTTTTTTTTTTTTTAAATAATAATAATGATTTTTTTTTTTCAAGTTGTAGATTTGGATAGTACCATTTTAGATAAATTTAAGAACGACATGTAAGATTAGTAAAAATGGTAAAAAAGCGTGATGGGCGAACATTTTTTTTTTTAAGTAAAATTGAGAGTAATAACTTGAAATTTATAATCTGATTAAAAATTAAAGTAAATTTGATAAATGATAGTGTGAAAGTTTAAAAATTGAATAAAAATTATATAAAAAGAGGTAAAAATTTGATTTAAAAATGCTTAAAGTGAAAATATAAATACAAAATTTAGGTTGAATCAAGTTGTGAAGTTGAGGATAAGGTTAAGGTAGGTTTTTAAAAACTTACAATTTGGATGAAAGTTCAGTCAGGAGACTTAGTCTTTGGTGGTCGTCCTGCTGACGTTGAAGACGCTCCATGTAGAGCTTGTAGACGCTTGTAGCTTCTGTGAAGTTGATTGTGGCTTGTTGCCTTGAGCATTGTCTCGACGATGTCAAGTCGAAGGTGTGGAACTTGTCACAGGGTTTGGGCCACATCGCTGCTCGGTTTCCATGACTTGCGGGAATATCGGGGCTGTCGTTGGCGCGGTCAGCTTGCTCCCGACGTTGGCGATCGGTTAGCGGGTATGCGGAAGTCCGTTGGGGCGGCGTTTCTTCCGTAAATATCGTCTCTTGCTGGGGGGAGAGATTGCTTGGACGTTTCGTTGGAATGGTCGGGCTTGTTCCTCCATCTTCACTCTTTCTCGCTTCCTATCTGAACAGTCTTCTTACCTCTTCGTTGTGTCATCCTTCGTTTTGGTCATCCTGTCGGCTTAAATGTGATGATGAGTTGCTGTCGACTTATCTGTGATGAGATCCTGTCGACTACTGAAATAATGTTGAAGTCCTGGTAGCTCTTGTTGTACTGTGTTGACCAAGAGGAACAGTCAGGATGTAGAGTTTTCCAGTACCTCTCTGCACCTTGGAAGACCTTTAAAAGTTCTCACAAAATACAGGCAGTCGTGGTCGAGGCAGAGTGGAAAGCTGGGGATATCCACACAAAAAACGAAGACACAGTTGCACTAAGAAAGTTCCGTAAACAGATAAAAGTTGAGCCAGGAGCGAAAGATGGAGACATAGAAGTTTCTTACTCGTCTACATGATAGTTGAGATCGACATAACATACGACCGACGCGGCTTGCACTAAGGGTGAACTCAACTCAACTGACTGAACTGTACTGAGCTGTCAAGCCACTGTAAGGTGATGATTTATAGGTTAAAGACGGGGTGACCTTATGTGACATGGGCGTTTCTGAGAAAAGGGGGGCCTTGGCATGTCCAGGTGTGAGAGGGGTCTCTGCATTCCACCACATGTGACAGTGTGGGTGGCCTTGTTTGTGGGAATTGTAAATCTACCTGATTTATGAGTTCCATCTTTAGACTGTTGTTTTGGTAATACTATGCTCGATCTCTGCTTTAGCTCAACTCTTAAATCTATTACAGATTTTATTTATTTATCCACTTTGTACAAATTACATTACATAGGGTGATGTAAAGACACAGATTAATCATGCGCATAATTATTTATAGATGTGTCTCTATGTACAACATGACAATCTTATTATAAGTTATCTACACCATATGAGGTTGTTGTTTTAAATTACCATATATATATAATTTATATAGTAGCAAAATATTAAACCCGACTGTGTTATACAACCACGTCACTAATCTACTTGTTTTGAGTTGTTTGTTTGAGTTGAATGCCCGTATCTTTAGGCGATATTAATTTGAAACTTAATTTATAATGATCTATAATATACTGTGTGTAAAACAAAATATTTGTATAAAAATAAAGGAAACCTCTCCCGTTAAAATAGATGTCAAAACTAGACGTCATCTATTGACCATTGACGCAAACTAGCGTCCTCGGGTCGGTGAAAAAGCCACAACACTAGCTTTGGCAAACTGAGAAGTGTCCACCTGGAGACCATGGTTTCGTGCTAATGGCCCCCGTTAGTGCAAGGCGGACTTTATTCCATGAGATCTACAATGGATCTAATGAAATCTTCACAATTTGTCAAAGAGGGGTGACCTAGTAAATTGGCTTGTTCATATCTATGGCAAAAATATAGATGGAAATTTTGCCGTGAGAGAAGATGTAAAATATTAATAATTATATATCACAACACTCGGGACAACCGCTCTCGTATTACTTCCGTCTTTTCAAGTAACAATGTCTTAATACTTTGATTCAGAATTTTGAAACGGCCTTAGAATCCCGATACTTTTATATTTTATATTTTGCATTGTGTACTCTCTTTTTAAAATAGTTTAAAGTATTTTACAGAAAGATCTATAAGCATTTCATTTTTACTTTGGTTATCCAAGAGTAAACAAAATTCAATTAAATTTTCCATGAATTCACACACATACACAAACACACACACAAAGCTTTATTAACACCACACCGGTCTTATACAGATTCACCACAGGAAGAAATAATAGATGGAGCTCCTATACTCCAGGCAGCGCAGCACTCAACAACAGCCTCCAGGTCTGACAAATGTCCAATGGCCACACGTTCCTTCGTACATACGTCATGGTTAGCAAATCACTAAAAAGGCTAGTGTGGAATCAGCCGTGTTCTAGTCTTCGTTTTCCTCGTTCAAATGGACCACGGCATTCGGCGATTCAATTAATCTCCTCCGAACGGTGACTGCGGCCTTGTAGAATTTACATGAACCAAAAAGAAGAATTGTCCATGAATTCTATTCTCTACCTTTTTATTCCGGGTCTTCCTTCCATACATTCCTCCAGCAATAATACTTACAACCACTCCGAGTGTCGGACAATATGTCCAAACATGCTCCTCCACTCAACAATTCTCCAGTATGGAACGCTTCACGATTTTGCGTGTCATCCTC